>JAJKFY010000222.1:822776-1009249 GCA_021066465.1 Trichoderma asperelloides | reverse complement strand
TTTTGTTCTGGTCCTTTTTAAAAATTCAACCACCCCACTTTTAATAACACCCATTTTTTTTTTTGCCCCGACTGGTTGGGTGCCCCCTCAAGTTCGGCCCGCAAACTGGGCCCCCCCCCCCCCCCCCCCCCCCCCAGCTTCCTTTTCTGGACCGTGTAGGTGGGCATGATCGATATGGGCTGCCAAATTTTGACAAGCAGCGGTGCAGCCATACAAATGCAAGATTGTAGTCGGAGACAAGTGCTAGCACAATACGGAGTACAAGTCACTCATATATTCTCGGCCACAAATGAAGCATAGTATTGTATTCATATCATCCCCCACAAGTTGCTCATCAAGTGCCTTTACACATGTTAGAGCTTTTTTTTTTTAGTACATCGTTATGTCTTCCAATATATTCCTCACAACGCAGCGGCCTACAATAATTGCATTAAGCAAGGCCGCCATATTAGTTGAGTGCCTTTATCCGGTATTGATCCCATCCTTACTCCTTCACCCTTACATATTGAGCGATTACATGTTGAACTGCTTGATCAACTCTACTAGTTTGTCGCCCTCTGTCTTATAATCCAACAATGACGCGCTCAGCACTTGGTACCGCACCCTATAGATTCGTCAGTTCGTCGTGTTCGCGAGGAGAAAAGCATAATATTGGAAGAGAACGGAAACTCACCTCTGAGTATCGCCAAAGTTGTCCATCTTAGCTCTACACCTAAAAGTCAGCTTCTTGCAGTTTACCGCCTCGAAAGCCGCCATGAACTTGGCATCGTCATTCTCTTTGAGTTCCATCAGCTCGTTGGCAGACATGCCCACTATTATCCTGCCGGTTTCATCAAAGCAGCTAAGCCACTGGTGACTCGTGTGGTCAGCCACGTTGAGGTTCAGAATGTAGCGGTAGTCAGGCCTGTCGTGCGACACATTGCACTTCTCGCACTGCCACGTGCCATCGGGCATAGATGTGACCTTTTTATTGCATCCCTGATTGGAGCAAGCAGGGTAACAAAAGCTATCCTGCTTCACGAATACAATGGTCGCCTTGATTGTATAGTATGCTTGGTCGTCCACACCAAGATTCTCGTCTTTGACCTGGGAAATTGTCTTGATTTCCTCTTTTCGGCCTGTTGCGCCAGCTACACCAGCAAGATTCTGATGAGTAGCAAAGGTGTCAGTTCGACCAGCTGAATCATACCAGCCCTTGAGGCGATAAGCATCGGGGATATCGGGGTTGACGGTCATGGTTCCTGACGAGAGAAGGCTCAGGCTCTTGCCACCAAAGTCTGACACCTTGGTGCCCTTGAAAGCGACCACTGACTCCGGGTTGGCGTCAAAGGCGCTCGCTGTCTTGCCCCAAACGGTGACACGCACGGAGTAGCCAGTATCATCCACCAAGGTCAATTCACGTTTCTGGAAGGGCCGGCCGTCCTTCTTTGATGTGATTTCGCTAACTTCAGCAACTTCTTTCAGCACACCAATCACATCAACGGTGCTATCCTTTTCCACGCTCTGTAGCTCTTGGATAGAGCAAAAGTTGAACCTTAGCTGGGGTACGTTGGTCTGATCTTCAGCCTTTTCAATGACTGTCTCTCGCTCAAATGTAAGCTCATAATCGTTTGGCAGATTGCTAAACTGCTTCTTCGCCAGTGCAACTCGACAGGGGGTAGAGATGTAGTAGACAGAGCCCTCTTGAAGGAGGTCATAAAAGGCGTCGCACTGGTCGTTGAAGCCAGTAGCCTTAATCTCGGCACTCTCATCAAGAAGGTTGACGCTGAAAAGTTTTCCCTCTCCCGTTGGCTTATGCCATGTCTTGATATCAGATTTGAATGTTACTCGGGCCTTTATCGTCCACTTGTGTGAGAAGGGTGAAAGAGCCTCGATGGGGTAAATGTTGGCACCCGCATGTGTAGCTGATCGTGACGGCGCTGGCTGGTGCTGCTGCATCTGAGGTTTGGTATCCATTTCCTCCTTTTTAGCACCGTAGAAGTCGTTTCCATCGATCGTAGCATCAGCGGTTTTGGGTTCGTGGACCACCGGGTTACCAATCTTGTCGTGCAGTCCAAGAGACTCGATAACTTCAATCTCCAGAATGATCAGGATGCTATCCATATTGTCAGCTATCTTTCAGAAAACAAACATGCGGGAATCTTCATCTGGTATCATCTTACTGCTTCCCCTTCAAGATATTCGGCTGGTACTTCTTCACTCGAGCTATGCAGCCCCTCTCCAGCTTGCCGTCGTGAATGATGTGATTGGCTGCGGTAGCAAGCATGGTCTGGACGTAGTTATTGCCATCGCTCATGACAAGTCGCCATCTGTCGCCGCCTTGGCCTGAAGGCCCCATTTGCTTGATCTGTAGGCATTGCATCACCGGGACGGGAAAGAGCTTCGCCGCCTGGTCTGGGTCGTTAAAGATGGCACTGGAGCTGGGTCAGTCGGGTAGAAGAGGAGCAAACTTAACAAGTCAACTTACTTGATGCAGCCCCGTGATAGTGCAGATTCGGCGTCCATGATGGGCTGTGATGGTTGTTTTTCGCCAGCTTTTTTTTGCTTTGACAGGTCAAGCTACGACTCTGAGAATCGTGCACTTTACTCGAGTGCTCTGACAAACCCGCGTCGCGATTCTCTTTACGCGTTGACCGCGAACGATCACGTGAGGCGGGGCAGGCGCGGGGTGTTGCCACCTCGTTCAGGCAGCGCTGGTTGCGAAATCTTATCTTGCACCGTGAGAATTTACATGATGAATGGGAGTTGATGCTGGATTTTTGCTCATCATTTACGAGAGCTACCCATGTAATTAGTTAGAGCTCTATCTCGTTTATCGGGCTTGTTATGAATACGATGAACAGCTTGCTCGACGCCGTACTCACACGTAATAGAACTGGGGCACTTGTATTTGCTAGGTACATTGGCCAAAATGAGATGAATGATAAATGCCAGGAGTAGCAGTATCGATTCACCTGCCTCTACCTGCTGTTGGACAATACTAAGCAGTCAAGATGAAAGTAAGTTGATATTGATGCATACAAAATCAAAGTTACTTTATTCTTCGCGGGCTGCCGTATTGTAGCCAAGTACTCGGACAAGCCACCACTCGCTTGTTTTGGACATGAAACCGCATGAGGTATGACGTTCCAACCTAGCCGCAAAGCTTCGTTAGACCCATAGCTCTCTACCCAAGACAAACAACACGTCAGCAGCAGTCTTACGAGATAGCACCGTCATCATCACTCAGTGTCGTATTTTCACTCTTGCTATATCTACTCAGTAGATAGCTAGGCGATCTACCATCTGCGCCACATCATACTCGTACACTAGCCAGCAGCTACCATGACGGAGCTTGACCTTGCGACAAAGGCGCCAGAGAGCGATGCGCAAGAAGACTCCTCGGTTGATACACCGACGCAGTCAAGTCCAATTATGGGCGACCATGAGCATTGTGTGACTGACAGACCTGCTCGTATGTGTGACCGCACTTAACATTATCAGGTATCTTGTCTCTAACACAGTATAGCCACCGGCCAGGGACCAACTGGTGAGATCATCAAGTTAAATGATATCGATGTATGTCTAAGCCGAGATGAGCTTCCTATGAAAGACATGCGGCTAATTTCATCTGATCCCAGGTGTATATCTCAAAACCAGCCGACTATCCTCATACCCCCACCCGCCTTCTTCTCTTTCTCACTGGAGGAACAGGCATCAAGTCCGTCAACAATCAGATCCAGGCCGACAAGTATGCCGCTGAAGGCTTTCTCGTGCTCATGCCAGACATGTTTGGCGGTGAAACAGCCCCAGGAGGAAAAGAGGCTTACGTTGCAGATAATTCGGTGTCTCTCCTGGAACAAGTCAAGCTAAAGGCCGTGGAGATTGCAAAATCGTTCTTGATCGACATGTGGCTGGCGAGAGTAACAGAGGCTAAAATCATGCCAATATTGCTCAAGGTGATCGAAGCGGCACATGAAGAGTATGCTGATGCCATTAAGCATGGCGAAGGCATATATGCTGTAGGATACTGCGTTGGAGGTCGCTATGTCCTCCTTCTTGCCAAAGGAACGCAAGAGAGCGGTAATGATGAAGAATCTGGTATGATGAAGACCGGGCCCTATATCAAGGTGGGAGCATTGGCACATGCCGCATCAGTGACTCCAGACGACTTCAGGAACCTACAAGCGCCATTGAGTTTGGTGTGTGTTGAGGACGACGCATTATTCACAGATGAGGTTCGGAAGGCAGGAGAAGACCTTATGACACAGGATAACGTAGAGCACGAAGTTCAGGTATACCCTGGTGTACCGCATGGTGAGTTGACCCCCTATTGTCATAGAAGAAACATATTGGCTGAACGATAGCAGGATTCGCGGTTGCCGGCCAGTATCAGGAATCATCTATTATGGACGCTCAGGCTACGGCCTACGAGCAAATGCTGAAATGGCTGAAGGACCATTAATGTCACAACTTTCATTATTAACAGCAAATTTCTGATTTCTCTTTTTCTTCTTTTGTTCCTTCCTCCAGCGTACTAGGTATATGTAGTTTATGACGCAGTGGAGGCAATACACCTAAAATTCCATTGCTTACTCTATCGTGCAGATAATCTTGCCCGAGTTTTTAGCATTTTCCATGTGCTCGTGTGCCTCTTGGATCTTTTCCCAAGGTAGCACAGAGTCGATAAAGATTTTGAGCTTGTGTGATTCGAAATCAGGAATATACTTTTCCAACCTATCTCTCAGCTTGCCCTGGTACTCTTCGTCACGGCTTCGCAGGGTGCTACCCAAGACACGAAGGCGCTTGTATAAGATCACACCAACGTCCGCATCAGGAGCCTTGCCTCCACTCATAGTGCCCAGGAGGACAATGCTGCCGTCCATAGCCGCCACGTTGAGGTTCTTCTGGAAGTAGTCTCCGCCAATGAAGTCGACGATGTAGTCAACGCCCTTGCCGCCAGTCTTGGCCTTGATCTCGCTGACCCAGTCTTGGGTCTTGTAGTTGAATGCCGCGGTGGCGCCAAGCTCGGATGTGATGAAGTTGATCTTCTCCTGGCTGCCTGCAGTGGCGTAGATCTCAGACGCTCCGGCGGCCCTTGCGAGCTGGATGCCCGCAACTGAAACGCCAGAGGCACCGGCGTGCCAGAGGATGCTTTTGCCCTTGACAAACCCAAGCACCAGGTGCAGCGCCTGAGTTGCTGTGATCCATGCCTCGGGAACGCCAGCGCACTGCTCGTGCGTCAGGCCCTTTGGCTTGTGCAGCAGCATCTTGGTGCTGACAGCGATGTACTCGGCATAAGCGCCTCCGTAGGCCAGTCCAAAGACCTCGTCGCCAACTTTGAAGCCGTTGTGGTCGTCAGAACCGAAGGACTCGATGACGCCACTGAACTCTACGCCGAGAGTCTTGGGGGCCTGAGGGGGGACGGGATAGAAGCCATTGCGCTGGATAATGTCCATGCGGTTGATGCCAAAGGCCTTGATCTTGACGATGGCCTGTCCCGCAGAGGGGGCGGGCTTGGGAGTGGCATCGTTGATGAAGAGGGCTTCTAGTGGACCTTTTCCGTCCTTGATGTCTATGCGAGTGTTGTTAGTCTCTATAGGTAGTTGCTGCTATAGTAGTTATAGACGTCATCGTGCTGATGGAAACTCATACCAACTGCTCTCATTGTAGTGGCCATTTTAACTTTATTTATTTTTTTCTTATATCAGAACCGAGTTTCCTATTTGCTGATCGAAATGGAATCTATAATACAGATCGTTACCCCTCAAACATTCAACAGCTCTATATATACTATTTTCCATTCTTCAGCCCTTTTTCCAAAAATCTTGCGTCACAAGCCCACTTGCATGAGGTATATGGTTCGCTAACCTCAGCCATTAGTAATGCCCCTAATTTTAGTGAGGAGACAAGTAGGACCTAAAACCCGATGCACTCCTCTTTGCGCGGACGATGCGGAGCCTTCTACCGAATGCCGGCCTCTGTATGGAGTATACGTACTATGCCTCGGGAAATATGGCTATGGCGGGCATGAAATTCTACAGTAGAGAGTCCTGGTTGTCATGGGATTTGGAGGTGATTGATTAGAGATATCAAGAGTGCAGCTTGAATCCGAATTCCGATTCCTGGCATTTACTCCGTGCGCGTGCATCTGAAATGTTTACAAGAGCATATCTCGGGAGTTCAATAGCTCTGCTACCTATTTGGCATGGCTGAGTCAGTGACGCGTTAAACTTCCTATTTGTCAGGAAAGCGGAAACGGAAAAGGCATACAAGCAGTGTCCTGTCCCGCTTTGGTAGAATTTTTTGCCTGCTCCACGATAGTTTGGTTATACCGAGGTGAAATTGACGGATGAAGTTATCGAGTGGCGACCGGAGCGCCGTATTTGTATGGATTCCGTACCACTATAAGGGTTCCGCATCCGTAGGAGAAAGTTTTGGAACACTCCGGATCAAGACCTCACAATATGATGCGAACGACAGATGCAATCGCCGACGCAATCGCCGATGATTAGTAGTAGCAGGGCAACAACTTGCGACCGCTGCAAATAAGCCAGGGCTTTAAAAGGAACATGTCCTACAAAAAAAAAAAATGACAAACAAATAACAAGCAAATAAATCAACAAACAAATACATATGGCATCAAATCTTGAATCGATGAATAAATCCGAAACTACAATTCATATTTGTGAATCTTTACAAGAGAGCCGAGTTGAAAAGATTAAACTAGCCAATGGCGCCCTACATAAATTCGAGGTCCTTTTCATCTCAGGTTGTCGCAAACCGTCGCAAACCTTTGTTTATTTAGATACTCACCTAACTGCAGAACTACTGGGAAATATTATGATGATGTACCACAGAATTGACCTTAGACATCAAATGAAACTTGCATGATAATCTTGTCACACAAATAAATCTTAAGTTGTGGGAAGCAAAGACACTGATTACCCAACATATATAGCTAGGCCTTAGAGAGATTTCATACGCGTACTTCTTATTAGTGAGCTATTTAAGTTATAACGGTTGTCGGTTCAGAAGAAAAACAAAAACAACCAACCAACTGCTACTGCTAGTTCTAAGCACACACACACCCCCCAGTCTGTCTGAGACTTTGGTTCGGAGAGATATACAATACGACGACGAACCATTATGTTATGTGCAGTCATATGTATCCGAGGGATTTAGCCGACTGAGAGCACAGCCGTCGGATAAGAGGTTGCCCCGTTAGCTGTGTCGAGCCCTCCATCCACCACTCTGGCGATAAAAGGCGCAGAAGTTTTGATAAGAGTCGAGCCTAATCAGTAAATTGATTGCAGCTACCATCAGCCTTCAAGTGCTGTATTGCTAGCACCATGGAATTGTTGTTTGATATCAAGCGCTCGCACAGCCACCTTACTAGGCGCGGACATCTGCATCTTATCGGAAAAGCCAAGCTCTTAGCTCCATGTTAATGTACCATCACAGCTGTCTTCTCCCGAAAAAAGAAAGGCCGACAGCTTCTCTCACGTGCCATGGCAGCATTTTGAGATTTGGCCACTTCGGGTAGATGGTGGAAATTGGTCAAATGCGACCAAGGACCCGCGAATCCCAGCAGCGCGTTTCGCGGCCGTTGAGTATATTCATGCGAGGCCGTAATCAAAGACTATTGGAAGGCGGTCGCTGGTCGTGTGGACTCGGACGGGCGAGACAAATGCAGGGGCTCTCAGTAGCGGCAGCAGAAGCTGTAGGGCATATTACAGCGGATGAGCCGACTTGCCGGGCACCGTTGATTTGAGAATCAAGCTTCCGAGAGCGCTCAGCTTCCCGCCCACTCGGCCGGATGATACGGTGTCGGTTAACAATTAACCATATTAATTGCCAATACTATTACCTGTAGTTTTACCGCACTCCATTTCTGTGCGGGTTATACGGGGGAGGGGGTTCAGTTGTTGCGGGTAAGTGTTTATACGATTACTCGTATGCGTGGGGATGTGCTCTTCGCTTCTTCTCAACGGATGCATAGAAACTCAAATTAAGAGCCTATTAAAGGCACCTCGTTGAAACTTGGGAACAAGCAAGGAGAGTCGCAGTCACATGTGATCCGTCTGAGGAAAAAAATTTGCTTCATGGTGCTTCGTATCTTGATGGAGTCGATGTTCGTATATAATAATAGAAATGGCAACTAGAGTTAGCGGGTTGAAGATCTTTTACTCGGGCACGTCGGCGATCGCCGTCCAGTAAATGCTAATGCCAGCAGCGAATGCTCTCTGAAACACAGACCATAGGGCAGAGAAGAAGCAGAGAAAAGAGCGGTCGATCAGGATCTCTCCTTGTATCGAGATAGATCAGGGGCGCTGCAGGCCGGATGTGGCGCTGGTGATCGTTGCTCCAAGAAGCCAACGACGGCTGCGGAAACGGTCGGCCGGTCGGCGACTTTGCAGCGGACAGCCTGAACCGTCAAAGAGACGGTGTGAGAGACGCGTACTGCTGCTGGTGCTCATACGAACACATACAATACTGCAACCATGTCCCTTGCCTGCGCGCATAAGACACGCATGTGCGAGCGTGTCTCTCCCCTATTTCGCTGCGCAAGCGAACAGCCTAGAGGGTGGCGACCTGGCCATGGCTGATAAGAAGCTGGAGGACCCAACAATGGCCGAGCAATCCTGGAAGCATAGTGGATAAACGGGAAATTAGCGGAGGGTCTCTCGGGGTGGGCGCGACAGCAGCGCTGGCAGCAGGGCGCTTCAGTGAAATGGTTCGCTGACTCTGCAGTGGCCGTCGCTCACCGACGGAGCACAGGGCATCATGGATGTCACCTAGCGGCAGGACTACTGGCCACCACAGCTGCTAAAGTGCTCTGGTGCTGCCAGTGATAGTAAGTCCGGCCGTGGCGACCTGCACAGTACGAGGCTGCTATCGCCGATTGCTGGATGCCTGGAAAGCTGACGTTCAAGCAGCCAGAATCGCAGGTCGAAAGCCGAGTGGGTTGTTCTCGCGCAAAGAAAAGCGGTGCCCGGATTTGCTCCCCGTCCAGTTGAGACTCGTCGCTTCGAGGTCTGAGATGCACCACGTGATTTGCCTTGGAAAGAAATCGTTTGGAAAGACAGTATGTCCACATAAACAAACCCCCCTCGTAATAATTATGCGGTTCGCATAGCCAGTGGAAATTTTCCAGACCGTCCGGGCCGTTTTTTTGGTGCATTGACAGTGGTACTGTAGTTGAAGTACCAGAAGTACTATAACTCATAGTGCCGGTACAAGTAGCTACCTCGTAGTGCTTGTATTATTGGAACTGGGATTAGGCAAGCATCCAGCAACGTGGGCGCGGGAGATGCGCATCCTTGCCTGCACATCTCCTTTTCTCTCTCTTGCTCTCTTCCCCATCTTGGGGCTTCTAGTGCCACTGCTGCTGTTACTGTATGGGGATATGACTGGCATTTTAAACGTTGCAGTGAGGGCATAGGCAGGCATTAATCCCAAATGGCTACCTAGCACAGTGGTAAAATACTAATCTTAAATGGAACTTGAGGCAATCTCATCTAATATCGCTCATACGGCACAGTAAGGAAGGTGCCAGCGAATCCGCTTGCCAGCTTGCTTGTCGCCGAGGCGTGGAAACTGACAAAAGTGTTCTGGTTCCTGCATTAGTGCCAGCGCACCCAGAGCCACTAAGAAAGGCTGATCCGATGAGTAGGTGGGGCTAGCGCTACAAAACAGGGAAAAGCCCAAGGGGAAAAAAAGCAGGAACGACGCTAGCAGCTGGCTAATGGGCAATAGTTGGCAGCAATATCTGGAAGTTGCAGCAGCAAATTAAAAGCAGTCCCATTTATGATTCATCGATTTCGTCCCATGATCGGCGGCGAGAGACGACAGTAATAGCAGGTGGAAACATTGCTAGTAAAGGGGCCGGCTTGGAACCGGATCACCAGAACTAGGCTCTTTGGTTCGGATGGAGACGGTGCTGTTTGGCATAGAAGAGCTCGCGAAACGTGCCCAGCTCCGCATATTACGAGGGGAAATCAACTAGAGGCTTGTAGATGCCGAAAACGGCCCTGTAAGCAGTCAACCAGTGGGAAGCTTACTGGATGCCTTTTGCTGTGTGGAAATACTACTGGGTGTCTAGGTAATATACGAAGTATATGGAGTACATGTATGGCGGTTCGTATCTGTGCTGCGGGACAGTGGTTGGATACTGTTGATTTCTATCTATCAAGCCGATAAGCAGCATGATGGATGCAATACGGACTGCCCACATTGCTTGGTGTGCCGTATGATAGCTGCGGTACTTAAATACGAGTGAGCACATACGAAATATACCTACTATACAAGCACGAATTACGGCTCTGAGACATCCCCTCTTCTGTTGCAGAGAGGCGAGAGGGCTCGGGGAAACAGAACAAAACAAAACAAAACAAAGCATAGACTCTGTTGGTGGGCTTGTGCCCAAATCCGCATCCAGTGTCTGCTGTTGGCCAGACACAGAGTGCGATGTATCTCGTGCTAGTAGTAGTATTACAATAATATCGCCGTATGTTACTTACAACACACCCCTCTCTAATTTGCATGTTGAATGTTGTTTTTTATTTCCCCTCTTCCCTTGCCTAATCTCATTTTCGCATCACCTCGTTGGCGCCCGTTAATTCGACAGATTAAAATAAACACGGCAAGCAAAAGCGCCACCATGCGACCCTTTTGATTGTGTGGCTTTCCGTCCTGGAGCTAGCGTTGCTAGGGCCTCCGTCCTGTGGCTCCCAGCCCCTGCATCGCCGCGCCGACGCTCGTGATCCATCAGGCTGTCTGTCTTGCCTCTGCAGCTGGGCCATCCACCATGCCATCCCCATCACGGCCCACTCCTTGCTTCTGCTCTCCTCCCTCCAAGGTGCACCCCTGGCAGCTTCCCCTGGCGGGTTTTTCTCTTGCCCCTGTCTCTGCCCACGCCACCGCTTGGTTATAAAGCTCGATGTCTCCAGACGCCCACCTGGGTCTTGATCTTTTTCTTTCCTCACCACACTCACGCTCGCTAAGCACCTGCAAATTACCTTGACATTTTGTCAATTTCATTCTTTAACCAACAACCTCAGCAAATAATCTTAATCAAGCTCTTCGAGTTTAATTCCTAATACCGACAAAATGAAGTTCACCGCTGCTGTCGCTCTCGCCGCCGTTGGCGTCTCCGCCGTCTACGTTCCTCCTAGCAACGTCACCGTCGTTACCGAGGTCGTCGACACCTACACCACCTACTGCCCCTTCGCTACCCAGATCACCCACGGCAGCAAGACCTACACCGTCACTGAGGTATTTACGACTTGAACCGGCATGTGCCTCGAAAGAATCTGCGACTAACAAGCTTGCGCCAGCCCACCACTCTGACCATCACTGACTGCCCTTGCACCATCACCCGCCCCGTCACCACCACCAGCAGCGTTCTCTGCAACACCTGGTAAGCTATACTCTCCATACACTGCCACTTCAGCTCGGCTTCAGCCACTAACATGCCTCTCATAGCGGTGCTGCTGCCCCTACTGGTGCTCCTACCGGCGGCAACGGCGGCTCCGTCCCCCCTGCCTTCACCAACAGCACCATCAGCACCCCCACCCAGGCTCCTCCTGCCGGTGGCAACGCTGCTCCCACTGGTCCTGCTGGCACTGGTGCCGGTGTCCCCACCGCTCCTCCCGCCATCCCTACCGGCGCTGCCAGCAAGGCCGTCCTCTCCGGTGCCGGTCTGGCCGGTATTGTCGGTCTGGCTGCTTTCGTCCTGTAAATCTTGTAAATTTCGACACCTCGCCAATATACCGTCTACGATTTCTCGGTTCAATGATTCTTGGAAGTCGTGGGTTCGGCCTCCGTTCATGATTTTGATATAAAGGGAGGGAACAAAAGTGTTGGGGTATTTATTTGGTTTACGTTCACGGATGGGAAGTGATTGGTTCTTTTTTTGGGATGTATAGAGAAGGGTTCTCTTGGGTTATACGGGACAATGCAAGCTCGGTGTTCAAGGGAACTCGATTTTTTTGATCGCCCCACGAGAAGATGCGCTACAATCAACTGTGTGCCGTCGTTTCTCGGGGCCGGAATATAATGTGTCAATTTTTTTCTCCAGCAAATTAGGATGGGTTTGCCTCAACCTCTCTCGCGTTTTCACCCTACTTTGACAAGACTTAAACAGAAAGAAAAGACGCCTTTTTTCCTGCTTCGAAAGATATCGATTCCATTTCTTTTGTCAGATTTTTCAATATTCGTTCCCCGTTGCGATGGTACTCCGGATCGCACGAGGCCCTTTTCATACTGGCTGGGCGTGTTTATGGCCTCTTGTCAATATTATATATATAAGTGTCTGTGAGCTTGGCTATCGTTTTTGATGGCGGGCAAGCAGGAATAGCATATACTAAGAGGGCAGTTTTGGCCCGGCATACTTTCTTTTGTCTCTTTGACTATTTCACTTTCTTGATGCGGTGAGACTTTTATGTTTTAGACATTCCTGTAATTTCCAGCGTGACCAAATTACATATTCTGCCCAACCACCCCGTAAATGCCATGTATCCTTGTGGATTGCGATCCTTCATTCGGTTTCCTGTCTTTTTATCGGCCGTGAAATAAAAAAAAAAAAACGTGTCGAGGGCCGTGTGGCTTCGGGCCGTGCCATGCCAAGTAACCGTCCTTTTTTTTTACTACTGGGGGGATTTGAGCTATTGGCTGCGGCTTGCCAGAAGTGATGCTGGTGAAGTGGACGGAAGGCCTTTAGCCGAGCATCTTCTCTGTTTTGGTTTGATGCAAAGTGTTTGACTTTTTTATCTGAAGGTCAATATAGCTGAGTGAAGGAAGCCTGGAGGCACTCGTATCTGGCTGTTATTGTTATTGTTATTGTTATTTAGCATTGTAAATGGTGGGCGCTGTCTGTGACTGAGCTACTGCGGGCGACTTGGTATTTGAAAGAATCACGCTATAAAATAAGAGTATTGCTATTCGGGCAGTGCATTTTTGCTATTCGGGCAGTATTTTAACCCGACTAAGCCGTTTCTAGCTAGGTTTAGCGGGGCCCAGGCCGGCCTACTAAAATACAGTATAGTGCATTAGGATATATAAAATTAATTATAAATAAATATTATAACTTTATATTATAATATTGCAACTTTAAATTTTTATTAGAGTTATAATAAAATACGCCCTATTCTTTAAGAACTTCTTTAACAGCCTTAATAATAATTCTGCTTAGCTATATAATATTAAAGATAGCCTTTAGCCCGCTGATGGCGAGTTTAACTTCCTTAACCTTTTTAAAAATAAAATTTATAAGAAAAATGCTATAAATAAGGCTATTTTAAGTATTAAAGATAAAGTTAAAGCTGCTGTAAGTCTTATAAAAGCCTTAGCTTAAAAGATTCTATTACTGCTGCTAGTATAATAATATAACTCTTTTAATAAATTCTTTAATTTATTACAGAGCTATTATTATAATTACAGCACTGTAATTATTAAAAAGTCGCCCAGTAATAAAATTAATGTTAATAATATAGTTATTTTAACTTTTTATTTAATATTATATAACTGCAGCGCTTGCTAAGCTTTTTAAAGTTTAGGTATTAAAAAAGCAATAATAAATAAAGTTAATTACTTATTTAAAATTACAGCTTCTGCTTTAAAAAAAGTTAATTAAAAATAGACTTTTTATATTTTAAAAGGCTGCTATAATTATAAAGCTTTCTTTAATTTATTAATATATAGTATTTATTACTGCTATATAAAAAAGTAATAAAAAATTAAAAAGTTGCTGTTAAAATATAAGGCCCTCCTTATTTATAAAATAAAAGAGATTATAAGGTTATAGATTAAAAAAGCTTTTTATTTTTAATTTAAAAATATTTATAATAACTGTTAAATAATCTAAAAATTAAAGCTTAGCGGCCTTACTTTAATATAGCAGTAGGTTAATTTTTTATAATAGTATAACTTTTATTATTTTATTAGCTATAATAAAAATTATAAAGTTAAAGCAGTTTTTTAAATTTATTCTTAGTATAAAGTAATATAAAAGCATTTTTTAGAAGTTTTTAGCTTAGATAATATATATAAGATAAATAGGTTTAAAATATATCTTTTTTAAGTTACTGGTGTTATAGATTAAAACTTTATTATAAACCTTGCCTTTAGGTTAATTAAAATAAAATATTAAAAAGGCTATAATTAATTATATAATTATTTAAATAACTTTTAACAGTAACTTTAAGTCCCTCCGCCCTCTATTATTATAATTAATAAAGAAAAGGCACTGAAAAATACATTAAAATGCATGTTTCTGGATGTATAGCAGTAAGTCTACCTTTATTATATTAATGTAAATATCTATACTAAAATAACCTTATATTAAAAGAATAATAACTTTAATAAAGCATTTAACCCTAATACTAATAAACTTACTGCCCTTAAGGCTACTTAAACCACCCTTAAGGCTACTGTAGATTTTAATAATAAAGAAGAAGAAGACTACAGTAAGGAATACTTTAAAAAGACTTAAAATAAAATTATATATATTAAAAAAGAAGATAACTTTAAGGCAGCCTGGGTACAGCTCCTTTTTACCTACAGTAACTGCTAAAAGGTTATTATTAACTATTTTATTAGTAAGTATCTCCTTATTGCTAATTAATTTCTGCAGTATTATATTAAACACTATTAAAATTTTAGTTAAAAAATAAATAATTTTATAAAAATAGCCTATAAGGATATTAAAATATATCTTTTAACTAGCATAGGCGATTTTTTTTACTTTTATAAAGCCTTTATATAAATAATTATAAAAAAAAAGTAAGATTATTTTTAAATAGCTGTAAGGTAAAAGGTTAAGCTACAGCAGGTCTATATTAGCCGGGCCTGGCTGAGATTATTTTTAATATAAATTAGCTATATTATTATTAATCTTTTTACTTAGCAGTATTGCTATACTAAAGCTGCTGTAAAAGGAAATAAAATACTGCTGCTATATATAATTTTATATTATTTTATATAATAATATATATTACCTTATATTTATTATATTATTAAAAAAGTTATTTTAAAAGGAGCGCTGTTAATAAAAAAAGTTATTTACTTACGTTAGTAGTTAAATAAGCCTTTAGTATTTCTTTCTATAAATTTTTATAAAAAGTCTACTAACTTAGCGTTCTAGGACTTAAATAAGCCGCTACTTTAAATCTAAGACTTAAATGTTGTTAAGAATCTATAAGGCTAGCTGAGATTGCTTTAGAATAGCAGAGTTTTTGTTAATTATAACTTACAGTTAATTATAATACCTTCTCTGCTGACCTTTAGTTAACCAGGCGGTTAAAGACTACTTTTAAGTATATAGTGTACTTAAATAGCGGCAGAGGTTAAAGCTGCTAGTTAAGGAGCCTTGTAAATAAGGCCAAAGCAATTATAAGTTATAGAAAGCAATAGAGGCTAAGGAAATTAAGGAGGAAGACAGAGAGGCTGCGGCCGGGCCTTGGGCACTTAAGGCATTTAAGGCACTTAATGCCTTGCAGTTATAAAAGAAAGCAGCGCTGTAAATGCTGCTGTAGAGGCTGCTGTAAAGGTTAAGGAAGTTATCCCAGTAACGCAAATAAAGCTTTAAAAAACACAGTTGTAATAGCTTTATTTTGCATTTCTAGCTATAGTACTTAATAACTACTGTCTAGTCTTTGTATATAGTTTTAGTTACCAGGACTTTATACTGTAATTTAATGTAAAAAAATGGGTTGCACAAACCTAGGCCTAATTAGGCTTGGTAAGGTGGGCGTACTGCCTGAATAGCAAAAATGCACTGCCCGAATAGCAATACTCTAAAATAACCCACGATGATCCAAAATATTGCGTTTTAGGTATTTTTCATTTCGACTTTACTGGATAGTAGTAGGTAGTAACTCTCTGGCGTGAGGTTGCCACTGGACGGAACTTCCCGTACAGTGATACTTACCTTGGCTATGTAACTCTGTAGGGTGAGTGAGCTACGCTGGCCTTGCATCTTCCACTGCCGTCCGCAACATGCTTCGCTATAGATTCGGGAGAGTTTTTTTGGTTTGAAATTTCTCTAGCATCTTTATTTCTGCTTTTATTTCTCTCGCTTTATTCATGATATTGATCCATATGTCAGCTTGCATTATGTTGTCATATTAACTTCGAATGAGTCGTGTAAATGACAGGCATTACCGAGCTCTGCCGAATAAAGACGCAGATTGACGCTATCGATAACGCAATGCAATATGGATAAATCCGGCGCCAGGAACGCCGGCTTCTTTCAACGCTTGTAAATCAAATCGAATAAACTTTATTAGTCAATAGGAAATCCGGGGTAATGCGGTAGTCGAATTGGGTTTTGCGGGGAGATTTCGGCAAAGCAAATGTTCGGAGGAAAGGAACAAGATATTGCCAGAGAACTGAGAGAAAGAGCGGGGGCGAATCCGGGGCCCCAGCTCTTCCGTCTGCGAGTAGTGCTAAAGAATAGTAGGGGAAGGGGCGCCGCAGCCTATCCCGAAGAAAGAGCAGGTGCTCCACCGCAGCTTCCGTTCGCGAGCCTTGCCGCAGATATTGCCCCTTCCACACGCGTCATGGCCCTTTTTTTCATTTCCACTTTATAGCTCTGTATCTCGCTTCGTGGCTTTAGTCATTAGGAGGCTTGGAACGTTGTATAACCGAGGATAGCGAGGTGTCTTTTCAGCTGCTGGATGTACTTATACCGGACGCTGAGAAGCCCAGACGCAAGAGAGTTCGTGACTGCAGCTTGAAGCTCACTCAATTTCCTGCTCATTGTCCAATTCTCTACACGGCATCTCCCGCAATCCACTCGTATCACTCACCTTCTCCCCAATTCTTCAGCATACCGGCATTTACTTCGACTCCCGTTTCTACTTCTTCGGCATGTCTGACAAAGGCGGCCACGTCCAGGATGAAATCCTGCGACACAGTCTCGAAAACCCCGAAGAATTCTGGGCTCACCAGGCTGAGCATCTCTACTGGCACAAGAAGCCCAGCTCGACATTGAAGCTCACCTCCAAGAAACTGAAGAGCGGCATTGAGCACGACAGCTGGGAGTGGTTTCCGGACGGCGAAATCTCCACGTGCTACAACTGCGTAGATCGACATGTCGAGGCCGGCCACGGCGATCACGTTGCCATCTACTTCGACAGCCCCGTCTCCAAGACAAAGGAGAAATACACATACCGTCAGCTGCTCACTGAGGTGGAGGTGCTCGCGGGAGCGCTGAGAGAAGATGGCGTTCGCAAAGGCGATGTCGTCATGCTTTACAGCAAGTTCACTCTTATAAGTCTACTTGACGTCTCAAGTTGCTAACGGTATAAACAGTGCCCATGATTCCCGCTGCTATCATTGGCATCCTCGCTGTGAGCCGCCTGGGCGCCATCCACTCCATCGTCTTTGGTGGCTTCGCCCCCAATGCCCTTGCCCAGCGCATTGATGCGTGCAAGCCCGTCGTCCTACTAACAGCATCATGTGGCATTGACGGCAACAAACCCCCAATCCCATATCGCCCACTTGTTGAGGAAGCCTACCAGCTCGCCACACACCAACCACGGCGGACGTTGATTTGGCAGCGGGATCAGATTCGGTGGGGGCCGACAGATCGAAGCGCAGGCCAGGCGACCTGGCAGAAAGTTGTGTCTGGCGCGCAAAAAAGAGGAATCAAGGCCGATTGCGTCCCCGTCAACAGTTCTGACCCAGTGTACATCATCCATACATCTGGTACGACGGGTGCACCAAAGGGCGTGCTGCGAGATGCTGGAGGCCATGCGGTCGGCCTTCATCTCTCAATCAGCTATCTGTTCAATATCCATGGGCCCGGCGACGTTGTCTTCACCGCGTCAGATATTGGTTGGGTCGTCGGGCACTCATATATCATATACGCACCGCTACTAGCCGGAGCCGCTACCGTCATTTACGAAGGCAAGCCAGTTGGAACGCCGGATGCCTCTGCCTTCTGGCGCATTATCGAAGAATACAAGGTTAACACCATGTTTACTGCCCCGACAGCTCTGCGTGCTATCAAGCGTGACGATCCTGATAACAAGCTTCTGGCTGAGATTGGCCAACGGGGTGGCCTTCGCTCGCTCAAGGGCCTTTTCTTGGCCGGGGAGCGATCAGAGCCAAGCCTCATATCCATGTATCAAGAGCTTCTTAACAAATTTGCCGCGCCGAATGCCCATGTTGTTGACAATTGGTGGAGTACCGAGGCTGGTTCTCCCATGACAGGTCGCGCTCTAGTCCCTCATGCGGGCAAGGACCGCAAGACCAAAATTCGTGACCATGAGCCGCCTCACCTAAAACCTGGTAGCGCTGGTAAGGCCATGCCTGGCTTTGATATCCGCATTGTGGATGACGAGGGCCGTCAAGTCGAGAGGGGCAACATGGGAAATATTGTACTTGGGATGCCGCTAGCACCAACCGGATTCCGCACTCTATGGGATGATGAGGAGAGATTTTACGGGGGATATCTGAAGAGATTCAAAGGAAAGTGGCTGGATACGGGAGATTCGGGCTGGATTGATGGAGAGGGCTACGTGCATGTCATGAGCAGGAACGACGATGTGCTGAATGTGAGCGCACATCGACTATCAAGTGGTGAGTATTGTCTTGTGCTTCTGCTGTTTCTGCAAGCAATTTAACTAATCTGTCCCCGTCTCTTCAGGTGGCATTGAGCAAGCCATTACTTCTCACCCTCTGGTTGCTGAAGCCTGCGTCGTAGGAGTTCCTGATGCCCTCAAGGGCCAGCTCCCTTTCGCCTTCATCACCCTCTCCACTCCGTCTCATCCAACTACTGCTATCCCTGACGAGAAGGTCTCTTCTGAGATTCAGGCCCTTGTGAGGAAGCAGGTAGGCGCCATTGCCTCACTTGGAGGTATCATACAGGGCAAGGGCATGATTCCCAAAACTCGCTCTGGCAAGACTCTCAGACGCGTATTGAGAGAGCTAGTCGAGAATGCTACGAAAGGGGATTATGACAAGGAAGTTGCGGTGCCGAGCACTGTAGAAGACGCATCGGTTGTCGATGTGGCTAGGGCCAAGATAAAGGAGTACTTTGAGGAAGTAGGAAGCAAGCATGCCGCTATTGAGGATCACGGAATAAAGGCCAAGCTGTAAGGTATGAGACGGATGCGAGTTGGAGTTTTGTAAAACTTGGCTATTTGATTTTCTAGGAAATAAGATTGGCGAATCTTTCGGTCTATGATATGTAGCAAGTCTGCAGCTTAGGACTGATGCAATGAAAGGATAATCAAATGCCTTGCGCAAACTATATCCTATATATATTATGATTATCTCGTCGTCATCATTTTGCTACAAACTGTACGTCTGTCAAGCTCTAGCCTTGCAATCTATCCTTGCCATAACTTGGCCTGGATAGAAGTAGAAGCTCGAACGTTGGCAATATCATCAAGGCAGAAAATAGGGGATGAAAATCTTCAAGCATCGAAAGGATTTACGACAAGGGTGGTAAATTGTAGAGATATTCGTCGGCAAGATATAAATCCAAGGGACGAGTATATTATACACACACACACACATATGTATATATATAAGCTCTCACAGCTATTATATGGTACACTAACCAAGGAGAACACAGATGATCAGTTTTGCAGCGATTTAAAGCACATAGATTCGTACAGCACATATACACCATGACTTGTCTTCGCTTAGGGGCACCATTTCGTGCATGTTTCTCCAATTCAACCAAAGCAACAGCATTGGTCTATCCGTATATATTTGAAGTCAGTTCCGATCCTAATATCCCAGCTGCTCTATTTTTCTCAATCGTCTCGTGCTCCCCCCCTCCTCCCCCCGATGTTCCAGTGACAGCCCACTTGAGGGGACCGCATCCATCCATCCATCGTCCCAATCTTCCTCTTCGATTTATCACATAAAAAAAGCTTACCAACTCTAGGAACTTGGCGCTATATTTCTTATCCAACAAGGAACCCATCCATCCGTCCATCCAATTCTAGGCCTTTTTTTTTTTTTTTTTTTTTTTCATTCATTCGTCCGAACGTCACTGCAACGCACCCCAGTTCGCCGCCCGGCCCCCCCTTCTTGTATCTCCCCAGAAAAAAAAAAAAAAAACTCGAAACAGGCTTGCAACGTTTGTTTGTCCTACAGGCCCCAGGGAAAAATCGCCACTCCGGGAAGAAGCACAGTGGTACAAGTCAGTGCGCGAGCGCATGCACGTGAAAGAAGTAGTGAACGAGGGGGGGGGAGGGTTTTGTGGGAGTGTAGCCAAGTTGTTTTATTGATGTAATATAGAGGGTTGTTGTGTAAGATACTTTTTTTCTTTTTGCCTTGTCTGATGGTTGTGAAATCTTTTGAATATTCGTTCAATTTTTTTTTTTTTTTTTTTTTTTTTGATCTCACATGCAAGGTGGTAAATGACGCGGTTGGATTGTTACGTGGTGGTGTGGTGTGGGCGGGAGATGGGGAAAATGGAGTTGCACGGCGGAGGTGGCACACGGGAATAGGGGTAGGGGGTAGGAGAGGATCGAGTGATTGTAAAAGGAGAATGAGTCGATTCGTTCCCATATTGGGCCTCTTTGAAGGGAAAAGAAACCTGGTAGTTAAAGATTGCCTTGGATGGAGATGGATAATGCAGTATGGTATAAAAATAATCTTATTTAGAAATTGACAGTGATGCATATTATCCAACACATTGAAAACGACAAGGCACAGAACCAATTAATAAATGCATCCAGGGCAGCCTTTCCATCAATTGCTCGAGCCAGACCATTTGATGCGAGTAAAATGCTTGTGCGATTTCTCACAAAAAGCCGTTGCAGCCCGGAAAGATATTATACACAAAGGTCTGTGCAAGGAGAAAGATACCCCGTGAGCCCGGGACAGAGTCTAAAGCCAGTTAGACTACTACTGTTTCTTACATCTTCAGCAAATAGACTAAAGATGGTGGCACGGTGGAAACTTCAAATTTCAAACTGAGCAAGTTTTTTATCCTATTTTTTTTTCTCCTCCTCCTTTCCATCTCCTTGCACACGAGAGATGGGGAAACAAGGAGAGAGATTTAATGATAACACCGCGCGGGGATGTGGTGTATATTTTCCCTTTGTGGCTCGTGAGAGGTGATATCTCATTATTCGTATCAGTGCGAAGTGACAAATCGTTTTTTTTCCCCCTTCCTCTCAACTTTCTTTGGCTGTAGTAATAAACGCTTGCCGTCTTAACTGAGTCCATGTAGTGCTTCTATGTGTAATTCAAGAGCAACAATTCGTTAATCGTAAAGCGAAGATTGTCCCGAAGGAGGATCTGTCGAGATGGGCTTAGATAGGGTATCCTGCTTCGAATATAGCCCATAGACGCTATTTTGTGCCTTTGCGGCAATCTTGAGGTGGGAGAAACGTGCTTCAGGTAGTCTCTTCCCCTCTTTGAGGCTCTCTAGTACCCTAATGCAAATTAGCCATTGCGTTATCAATAATCAATGATCAAGAGGAATTTGATAATGCAACTCCACGGCCAAATAGACTGCAGCTCAAAGACCTAGAGAGGACAAAGCCTACCATTCCACGCCAACAAACTTGACGCCGCAGCCGCCAATTCTCCGTATCTCTCTATCAAGCTTGCCGGCTGCAAGGCCACCACCAGTGCCATCTCCCCGTCGCGAGCCATTTGGTCGCCCAACAATGACATGCGTGACCTTTCGCCGTCCCAAGTGCAGGGACATGATACCGCCATTTTCAGTGATGAGCTGCTTCAGCCGGTGGTCAGATACCAAGGGGAATGTACTGCCATTGACGTAGACGGTCACTCCATCAAACAGCTTCCGAGGGTTGTCTTGGGCTTCCGTCTCCTTTTCCTCGTCTTGCAGTCTTCGATGTTCCATCAAGGCCTCCTCAGCCGTTAAGCGCGACTTGCTGTCCATCGTCTGATCTTCATCTTCTGCTTCACTCCCCTTCGTCAGGCTCGAGTCCAGCGTCTGGCGCATCAAGCCCGGCCGAGTCAGCATATCCATAACGCTCTTCTTCCCCGTGCCACCCCGAGCTTGCTGACCAAGACTTGCACTGCCGTCTCTGGCCCCGGCACCCCAAGTGTCGCTCAAGCGCTCGCCTCCGGAGCCATCGCCGGCGCGGAACTGGCTGTTGAGCTTCCTGCTGCGGGACTGTCGCCACCCCGTGCCGGCCTGCGTCTCTGCTCGCTGGTGGCCCGTTGCGGAGGAGTTCCAAGGGTCCCAGGGGCGTTGGCGGCGCGTGGCGGAGATCTGGGACAGGGGTGCGTTTGGTGGCGGTGACATGTCGTTTTTTTTGCTTTTCTTGGGCTGTCTCGATCACAGAATGAAGTGCAGGCAATTTGCAGCTCTCAATTTTTTCGTCCGCATCTGCCGCTGCTGTTGGCGATCGTGTCGACTCCCCAGCGAGATCTGGCCTCCATCGACTCCATATTTTCCAAGGGAGAAAGCAAAATGTGCGCTGCGAGCCTCCTAGCATTCGTTAGGCGCCTCTGCCCAGCACCAGCTGCCTTGGGACCCGCGTTTCAGCGCGTTTGTCCCGCTAGAGCGTCGTGAGCCGCGGCGCCTGTTTGACGCCAGGTCACATGACCATGCTGCACCGCGCTCCTCCAAAGAGAGATCTCACCAAAGGCCACCCATGCCGGAGTGAGAGAGCATCATTCGATTTTGGCTTCCCCAGAGCATATTATGCCCGGCTCCGGCATGGCGCCATGGCGATGCATTGACGACAACACCAGGGCTATGCCGCTCTTCCCTCGCCATTCTATCCCCGTCCCTCTCTCTGCCGCCGCTCTTGAGCTTCGCCACCACTCGGTGTAAGTCAGCCAGCAGTTCCGTATGTTTCGGTTCCTCCTGCGAAGGGGGTGAACAGACCACCACCATTACACCAGAGGTCTTGCCACCGCTGCTATGCATTTTGCACGCTGTCCATCCATCCTGTCAAAATCTCACGCGCCGAGG
Organism: Trichoderma asperelloides; assembly: GCA_021066465.1. Classification (NCBI taxonomy): domain Eukaryota; kingdom Fungi; phylum Ascomycota; class Sordariomycetes; order Hypocreales; family Hypocreaceae; genus Trichoderma; species Trichoderma asperelloides. The sequence continues at coordinate 986,343 of JAJKFY010000222.1, read as the reverse complement.
ACACCCCCAACAGACTACCCGCGTCGAATGCAATGCAGCCAGGCGCGCTTGCTAGGCTCTCGGCAGCCTGCTTGACGACAGCCTGATGTAGGTTCCAGCCGCAGAACTGTGCCTGGATACTTCGTACTGCGTGCCACCTTGAATGCAATACCCTCGAGCCCAGCTGCCTGAGCCGTCACCACGATGGTTACACGAATCAACCAGACAGACACGCTATCACCTCACTAGAGCACGCAAGGCACAAGATCTATGGCTTGCTTCCGGTGATCTTTACCTTATCGTTCCATCTTCTCTTGCATGATCTCCGCGGCAGTGTTTGGAAGCCGCCTTCTTCGTGAGAGGAAGGCCCTGCTCATTGCTGTTCACAGCCGCTTGGCGCCATCCACAATGAAAACTCCGTAAAAAAAAGTCCCATCTGCTTTTCAATTTTTAGAATGAGAGGCGGTACTCATTTCCTAAGCAAGTCTCTTGTCAGCAGAATAATAGACTGTGTGACCAATGACGAATACCTATTAAGCTTCTTTCCCCGACTACGTCTTGTCTCATCATACCTCATCCTCTCAGCTCCTTTCAAAAGCCTGTCTCCCATTTGGTAGGCGATGTGTAACACTTAAGCGCCGGAATTGAGAAACATCTCTCTCGGTCCTATACTGGCAATCCAAAATCCAATAGACCGTCATCCAAAGAGACAGCTTCAACATTGTTTGCTGACGGGTGATTCCTTGTCTCTCAGAGCTCCCTCTCTTTCACTTACAATCTGGGTCTTTTCAGCTTCTGCGATAAAAGCAATGCCACGGTTCACAACACCTTCCTCATGTCCAGAAAAGAGACGAGCTACATCGGTTGTAAAACTGCACGCCGTAAACCTCTACTGGTAGCTCATGCACAACCAGCTTGCTCAGCCATCTCTTTTCCCAATGATGCGGCTGTGGCCGGCTTTTGTCCTACAAGGGCCCCCTTACTTCTGCTGCGTGCTCTTGTACGTCTCCCCCTACCAGATCGTGAGCCACAGCATCTTACTTCGCCGCATATGCGCGTCATACCTGCTTTGCAGGCTTCCTTTTTTTTTTTCTCCTACTCCTACTTCTTAACTCCTACTGCATCCCCCGTGGGCTGGTTCTCCTCTGTGTATGTGCGCGTGCGCAAAGCCCTGTGCCCCGTGCCCGTTGTCTAGACCGCAGTCCCTCGACTGAAAATCACGGCGAGCTTTTGTGGGATTCGACGGGGGCAGCGTCAGCCTTGCTGCAGATCTCTAGTCGGGGTCCCCCCCTAGATGCGAACCATACGATGCTGGCTGTTTGCTTCATTCGCGGTCAACATTTGTTAATTTGATAGTGCAAAGTATGTACAAGCAGTAGTACTCGATGCAAACCTCGGCCTTGAGATCTCGGCTATGAAACAACTCATTGATGTGATATGAGCCAGAACATGGGCCCCAGCAGCGGTAGTAGTACCAGAAGTAGTACTACTACTAGGTATCACATTGAATGCCACGACCATGCCATTTAATCTCTCAACAAGGGCGGGGTGACTTACATAGATCACCCGTCAAAGCGCCATGCCACCTGGCGTGCTCTTCTGGTCATATAACTCGTTCTCCATCTTCAGCAGTCTTCCTCATCGACCGTGCAAGAGCTGAGCTGTATGCCTCGGCGTCGGCTGCTGCTCAATATCGCTTCTCCTCACCTACGGAGTCCCGGAAGCTTCCAGCCAATCCCCACCTTGCAGGCTACCAAGGTGAGATAGTGTGCGATGCACGGGCAAGACAGATGAGCCTCCATGCACATGTATGTACGTCAGTTGGAGACATACATACCGATTCACATACAGGTACCTAATACGAGTGCCGTACGCGACAAGGTACTTTGTGTCTCAACGCCTCTATCTGTCTTTTAGCTCGCACGAGCATACATACATGGCTCAGCCATTGCGTTTGAACCGAGGGAACATACAGTAGAGCTCAGTTGGCAACTGCCCTGCTCATTCATTGTTCATGCAGCGGGAGAGCTAATGTATCACCGCAGTTAGCACCCTTGGTACTTGTATGCTGTACATCATGACACTTGCTGCTTGTGTGAGACGCGAGAGGGACGCCCCAAATGGTATCAACCATCCAGAACTTTGTGAGCTCGGACTTCTCTCTGAACGCCATCGGCCACGCAGCGTACTACGCAGAGTACCCTGCCGAGTGCTAATAAGTGCGATACGGGCGCTTGCCCTTGCCAGCCATTCTAGTTCTCCTATCGGCAGAGCTCCCTTCTCGCCAGCGTTTCGTTTTACTCGTACATATGTGATGGTGATCATGCTGTAAGGAGCATCAATGACGAGGGGGGGAGGACCAGGGGCCGGCCCTGGCCACCCACAACGCAGGCAGCTATCACGGCTGTCTTGGCCTCTATTTTTCCTTTTTCCTTTTTTGTTTTGCCCTCTTTGCCGCCAGCCGTGGCCCCGGCTGCGCCTAATTTGCCCTTCTTCCTTTTGGTCCTACAGCTGCACATACGTACGAATGTTATTGCTTACTTACTTTCGTTCGGTATCAGTTCCATCTCATGCTTTGACTAACACGTTTGGTCAAGCAATTCCCTTCCCTTCCTCTTGTTCTAGACGCGCCTTTGCTCTCCCTGGACATCATCAGTCTAGTCAACAGCTACCAACAGCTTGACTTGTACCGTGGCCATGGGAAAAGACTTCTGCAGTCTGCCCACGGACCGTGTCGTTGGCGGGCGGATCCCCCCCTTCCCTCTGAGCTGGCAAAGGACCCAGCACAAGACAAGAAGGAGAAAGTACGTATTAGTAGAGTAGTTTGAGCGGGCTCAGAAAAATTCTGAGGAATACTGCAGACAAAAAGGCTGGGCCAGCGAGAGCCTCTCTGTCAACCCAGCCGAACCGTCCGCACGCCCCCGTCCGCACGCCCCCCCTCCAGAGTGGCACCATGCAAAATCGGGTATGCAAGGGAAGGGGCTGCTGTTAATCCATCAGCATGCGCGCGAGCAATGCAATAAGCGGTGAGGGGAGAGCGAGGCGCTAGGCAATGGAGCCACCAAGCAGCTAGACCAAGACCACCCAGGCCTACCAAGGTCTCCAGTTTTGAGCGGCAAGACGATGGAAGAAGGGGATAGTACTCCGGAGAGCCCAGCCCAGCGTAAGGAAGTCTGGCCATCGTCGGACATAGAAACCCATAGCGGCCGAGAAACGTTCGGTCTGAGCAGACTGCCGGGAGTGCCCCGAAAAAGCGTGAGCAAAGAGCGAACCACGGCATGTCACGTCCTCGTCTCCGGGCATATGCTCCACTCGGTGTAGAAGCAAACGGACGTCGAGATTGCAGAGTACATATAGCACTGACCACGTGGTTCCAAAGAAGCAAACAGCTTCTAGAGACGGTGCATGAGCGTGAATTGGGGAAACAAGAGACGGAGGATTGACCACGCCAAAGATCCACCTCGCTATCATTTCCCAATGCTACACGCAACATGCGTATGTACGGATCGTATCGTATGGTACAGTAGCTTCCGGGGTTGGCTGGCTGAGCTAGACGTTTATACCGTTTACTTGTTTGTACTTGCAGTACTACTACTTGCAGCGTGCTCAAGTGAGACTGGGTGATGGACAACGCCACTGTCATTTCATTAATAAACAGTGTGTCACTAGGGCTGTGGAAATTCGCAGGGAGAGACAGTCCAACGGCCAATGCTGGTTGGTTGGCAGAAGAGGATTGAAAAGCGAAAGAGACAGCAACACGACCGCCAGCATCCTGGCAACCTCAATCCATCAAGAGCCAAGTTGTATAGAATATGCAAACGGCCGTTGAAAATGAGAAGGAATTAGACGCGGTCTAGTACAACTAAAAGAAACGACAGCATTGTACCTCGTATATCGTCTTTCACCATGATAGTAAATTTCTTGGGAAGAAGGGGGTTGCTCGCGAACTGCCATCAAATACGCCATCATTTCGCCTCGCCTCGTCTCGCCTGATCTTTCCTTGTCTCGTTCGTTTGCAGACTCCTAAACATGACGGATGGCGGGATTAGCCTGCCCTTGACAAGCCGCACCTTTTTGAATGGTACCTTGGCTTTTTTGGAGCAGTCATTATGTTGTACGTCGTATATAGGTAGTACTACTCCGTACCTACTTCACAATTAGGGCAGTGGAATTGTGAGGGGAAGCCATAGAACAACCCTCGGCCTTCCATGTGAAGCGGACCATTCTTCTACGCATGTATCTGTACCCGTGCTTCGTGCAGATGGTATACATTTGCCGAGCCGGGGGCAGTCTCACCAAAAATACACGCTTGTCCCATACGTCTGCAGGCAAGTGCGCACTTGTATACAGCCGCGCCCGCCATGATACCTAATCAAGCAGCGTGGATTTGATTTTCCTCTGCTCAGACTTCGGGCTCAGGCCTCTTTTCCTGTTTGTCTTAGCCATGCAGTCTTTGCATGTACTCCAGAGCAAAGAGGATTGTAAATCGAAGGAGTATGAGCCAAGAAACCATCACCAGTGTCGTCCGAGGATGCAGCATCGAGAGAAATTGGCGGCAGATGCTAGCTTCTAGATTCGGCAGAGGAAGAAACAGTGTGAGAGCACGAAGATCAGAGAGCAAGAGCCCAATTCCTAGGCAATCACTAGTCCCGTGCCGCAGGGCTCCTCTATGGCTTCGCTTATGAACATCCATTGAGTAATTGGATAACCCATCCTTGAAGCTCCAACAGACGCTGGATGTGCTGGCTCGACAAAACCGCCCTTCTCTAGTCCGAATGCTCCCACAGGAGGTCCAGCCCTGCGGAGGAGTTGACGTGCTTGGCTGGTGCTAGGGTGGGAAGCCACACAACAGCGCCGGCGGCGGCGGACGGTGGCCCTGCGCGGGATCTGGTGTGGTATGGCAGAGACGTGGTGTGCTCTCATTGGTCTGGCTGATATTGAGGACCCTCGCCGCCCTGGCCACTGGAGTCGCTCTAAAAAAAAACCACCGCATGATACCAAAGACTCATCTCGTCTCCAGTAAGCCCTGAGAGCAAAATCAGGAAACCGAAAAGAGAAGAGAGGGAAAAAAATCCCCCATGGATTTGACCGTAGCCACCGGTTCAATCGACCCAGCCGATAGCCAATCGTCTTCGAATGAGTGGGTTGTCGTTCTGAGAAGCTGAAAAAGAAGAGAAAACATCTTTCCCATTCTAGCCGGACCGGAAGCTGTTGCAGGAATACCTACTCGTGCCCTTAGCCATATGAGGATAGAGGGCGGATTCCGGAAATGGCGAGACTGCCATCAGCAGGAACCTATGTACCAATGCTACACAGCTGAGAGAAATCAGAGGTCCCCATGTCATCACCGATTCGACCAGGATCAAGGCTTGAATTCTGCACTGTATGAAGCTTTAACAGAGGTGGGAAGCCAGCACCGAAGGCCTAGTATATCCCGTACTTAGAGTTCACGCTTCAGCCAGGCCGAGTCGTGGGTGAGCTAAAACTCAGCAACACTCAGCATGAGTAGGTAGGTAACCATCCCGCAAAAACGTGCATTACGGGGAGCGACGCCCAGCTGCTCCGGAGTTGGTACCCTTCTCTCCTGCTGGCTGACGGAAGTACTTGCTCGCATCCGGACGCCAAACGAGACGGGAAGCCTAATGTAGGATCTACCATACGAGAGCGACAACCTCCACCGAAATTGACACCGACACACACACGGTGGAGAGCAAGAACTTCAGCCGTGCGTCATGTCGGGTAGAGACCATCCCAGTATACCCAGGGAGAAGTTGCTTGTATCATTTTGGCCAACTTGATATAGCAGATCATAGAAAGCGAAGACACCCTACCGACGCTATATCTGTCTCTGGGTGCTGTCACTAGTCGTGCTTGATATGTACTTTGTAGTACTCCATGGCGTTTTTTTTTTTTTTTTTTTTTTTAATAAAAAAAAAAAAAAAACGGAGGGCTGGAAGTGGCTGGTGGTCTTGAAACTGCTCAGGAGGGCACCCTTGTCCACTTGGAGTCTCCACGCGAAGCATATTGATTGGTTAAATGTTAGACATACATAGCCGCTGTGCATCATGCAAGTGCTTGCAAGCTAGCATGGCCACCCCTCCCCCTCTTCTTCTGGTCTGGGTTGTATCATGCTAATAAACAAAGCTTTCAAGCTAGGAGCAAGGCTGCAGGGACTCTGCCTCCATCTCAACCTCGAGCTTGAGTCTGTGGAGGAGAAATGAAGGACCATCCGTCTTCAACCTATGGCAGGATTTCAACAAGGGTACCTTTACACACTTCTGAAATTGTTCGGGCGAGCTGGTGAAACGCTCATTCACTCATCCTTTATATAAAAAAGAGAGCCATTTGATGATCTGATTGGGGAGACCAAAAACCGGCGGCACATAAACGTGACTGTCAGGCTTGACCCGCGACGCAGGCTTCGTTTTTTTTTTTTTTTTTTTTGCCGGAGCTTGTTTGATAGTGAAATGAGTTGTCGACGCCTTGGGGCCTCAAGTCATTGAATTGTTATGCAAAGTACGAGCGGCCCGCGTGGTATGTAGGTTTGGTGCCACAGGTGCTCAGAGTGCTACTCTGTTGAGGGCAATTTTCACTCGTATCTGTGCGAGTGCTTCCAATACAATGGCTTCAACGCTTGGATCACGAAAACGCCATTGCCGGAGGTCTTCTAAAATGCGCTGACCCGAATTCCTAGACGGAAGAGGGGGGAGGACTGATAGTATCTGCTGGTCCAGAACCCCTTCCACAACTATCTCGGAGAGTGCTTCGCTCTTTACTGTGAGTTATATAACGAAGTACACAATGGGGCTTCATGCCTACTCTAGTAATCGTTAAGTGCCACCACGCGTCAATTAACTCATTGAGTTTGACCCTAGCACCTTGGGTAATTCCTGGGTAATTCCTGGGAGAGGATTGCACCTTCTAATCAGAAGTCAAAAGCAGACGATTGGCCCGTTTTCGAGACTTTGGCCAACAGCCCGCAACGAAGCAAGGCTGGGGAATGAGATGCTTCGGCCAGGATCATCTGTATAGCCGTATGCCAGATCAACTCATGCTTCATACTGCAGCATGTCATGCATAATGAGTCTCAGGCCGCGTGCACAATGTGCAGCGTATCAGTAGCTAGCAGAACAGAGTGCCCACCCTTTGGCTCGCTGGGACGAGAGCCGAGAAGGAAGCAGCAGCAACCGCTGTCATTAATGACATTAGCAAAACATTGCTAGCCGAGAATTCATAATTCATTCGCGGCTCCTGTACGAAGTACATAAGTGATGATTGGGCCCGTATCCGTGCTATCGCTAGTTCTCGAGCAGCGTGTACTTCGTCGAGGGGGGGACTGCCAAAGCCTGTGTTCTGTTTGCTTATACAAGACTGTCCCGCCGAGTGGCAACTCCCTGCCCCAATTAGGCACTAATGGTGATCATAACATACGAAGTACAAGAAGCAGTATACTTTTACTTACCGCACTTGTATTATAGCAGTCCTCTCCATTGATTCGTGCAATGCACTACTTCCGACCGCCGGAGAAGGCCGTTTTATTTCGGTACATGTCCAAGAGAAAACAACCATCCATCTTATTCGCCTTTCGTGTGCTGCGTGATAGTTGTTCCGAAGTAAGACAAAAAAAAAAAAGATCAATATCATGGCCAAAAATATACTAACTCCCGGGAGCGAGTTGGTCGTGTGGCTGGCCATGTGTCCTTTGTTGAAACGTGCTGGCGAGATGATACAGCCAGTGGGGAACGGCCAGCTGTCAAGCCTCCCCAGATGCAAGACACCACAACCATTCTAGTTGGCTGAGTCTCTTGTTCCCCGCCCCTGCAAGGTTTTCCCGGCAAGATACGAAGACCGCCCACGATGTAAATACTCAATTAGGGAGGATTTCAAACGCTGTCTGAGCTGGGTCCCGTCCATTCTCATACTAGCCATCTGTGTTGTCGTAGACCGAGTTTTCTTTCTTGTAATCCGTATGCCGAGGGAGAAAATCACACAAAACAAAACAAAACAAAAGCAGGTCAAGTGAGAAGGCGAGAGAGAGGAGCTTGCCAATCCATACCCCCCCTCCCCCTCATCCTCCACTCCCTTCTCTTTCACTTCCCCTAAGCCCAGGCCATGCCTCGATAATGGATGGCTGGTAGGAAGTACCGGTACGGGGCAAGTGACCTTGCTACAGTGCGAGGAGCATATCTTCCCACTTATTTTAGCCATGGTACTTTGTAATATCGAGAGATTGCAGCTGTGTTGCGATGGACTTTTGCTACCATTTAGCGGCTCTAGGCAGGCACCTAAATGAGCAGAAGAAGAGAGGCAGAGTAATACTCACATGTTCGTAACAGATGCCTCCATCAATACATAGCGGCATAAGCCACAAATAAGGTAATTGAGATGGAGATGGTGCCGCCTTGTACGCATTGTACCACGCGCGAAGACCAAAACAAAAAAATATATATATATATCCCCCCCATTTTTACATGCTAATACGGGAGCGGATGTCGGGACATGGTCCATGAGTCAAGACATGGCGTGGGTAATCGATCCCTCATAGAGGTTAGTATAGAGTATGAAGCTGAGCATCCATACACAGCTTGGCGAACGCCTTTGTTGCGGGCATATCGTGCTAGTGACTCCAGCCGTGAAGAATTCCTCAGCATCGTTGGTGGCAAACATTGTCAAGAGGCTTTGTCTACCGAGTGTGCATAACGTATTCATGCAAGATATGTGCAAGACACTCTTGGTAGGCAAAGCCGTGTCAAAGGGCATGCATGTTATGGTTATGCAAGTATGGACTCTTGCACACGGCGTGGTAAGCGTGCATCAGGCAAGATGAGCGGCGCTTTAGTCCCCGACGGAATCTTGCATTCGGTCGGCAGCACCCCACTCCTTTTCTGCAGTGGCACCACAACCCCAAAGCCGGCATGTCGCGGATATCAGATCCTCGCTCGCCATACACTATCAAGGCCTGTGGAAACATGAGTAGAGCATCAGGGAAAATGCTTGACGCAGCTGTTGCTAGGTACGAGCGAGAACCGACGCGCAAGAGGAGCGAATAGCCGCCTCCCAAATACAGCCGTGTTCCGCGGCAGCATGCAATTGCGGAATGAACTTCTCCGGGATCGCAACGGTTGGCAGGGAAGACCTTGCAATCGCACTTGCGCTTACTCTTGCGCCTCTCCACACATGCCAGGTCCTGGGTGATCTCAAAACGCCCGCCTGGTTGGTTTATCTTCCAGCTGTGGGGTCGCCAGGCTGTATGCACGTACTCGTACGGAAGGCTGTATAACCATAGATAGGATGTTTATAAGCATTATGGTCCTGGCAGTTCTCTTGTGCATCCGACAAGGCGCAAAATCTAGCCATAAAATCTATTTTTCCCATGGAGAGACAATTGGGTGAAGTGAGCGATGCCAGCCGAGCCCCCTAGTAGCAATAAGGGCCGCAATTGACCAGATTTCTCCGATGGATAAGAGGGCTGGTTGGCTTAAGTTTATGATGAAAAGATGGTGGCTGCTAAAGCTGGCTCTGGATCCTTGATCATCGTAGTCGTATCAGGAAATGATGCAGATAGCGTTCGGTCCATCTGTGGCCAAGGAAACACTAGGCCCAGGCGAAGGCGTAGATCAACAATTGCATGTGACGTTGGGGTTGGCAATCTTGTCTCCCGTTTTTTCCTGTTTTGCTTTTGGTTATTCGTAGGTGCGCAAACGAGTCTCGGCAAGCGCTGCATAGGCATGTGCGGGAGCTAATGAGAGACTTTCTTTCGGAGTCATTAGCATTGATATAGTTAGAGCGAGGCCAATGCTCTTGGCTGCAAACTAAATCTGTATGGGCGAATGTCTCACCACACATGGCGCGCGACCTACAGAGTATAAGCCTGGGATTAGTAGAGGGCCTATTGTCGCCCGTCGAAGGCAAATTTGCAGCAAATCCTACTTTGCAATAGCTGCGGGCTAGCTAGCCGGAGCCGAGGGGCCCAGAGTCTCTGCGACCAGAGCGCCTTGGATCATGGCCCGGTCAACAAGCTCAAGGGCTTGCAAGTGCTATATCGAGCCGCAGGCGCGAAAGCGGCCTTGCAGAGGCGGGTTCGGGCTGGAGGAGTGCCTGCCCCGATATGCATGATCCTGGAAGCTTTGCCATGCGCGCCGTGGCCGATGCAGAAAGGATGCATCGTGGAACTATGTTCCTGATGCGAATGTGCGTCGTTCCCCATCGTGCGTGCGTGCGTGCATCGTGCGTCGCGGCTCTGGGTGCATGTCATGCCAGATCGCCTTAATCGACCACCTCTTGCAAATCCCATGCGGTCGCCAAAAGTCCGTGGAGACAAAGGCGATTGTGCCTGTGGCCGGTAGTACTAGGTAGGTATTTCGCGTCGCAGCTCCGCTTCTATTTTCGGCGGGTTTCGGTCGAGACGCAGCCTACCCTGGATTTTCGCGGCACTTTTGGCGATGGAGCATCGGAGTGGATGGCGAGATGAAGAAGAGAATCGGCCTCTGCCATCTCAAGAACGGGCGAGCTTGCCCAGGGTCGTATACTGCGCCGGCCCTGCCTGCCTTGGATCGCTGCAAACCGTCGATCGGAAGGCGGGGTGGTGGCCAAAGACCCAGGCAAGATAGCACAAACTATAGGCTACCTACGATGTATGTAGAATAGGTTCCATAGTAATTAGAGGTTCTCCGTACGAGGCACCGCCAAGATCCTCAACCTTTGGGGCGGCATCAACAAGCAGGACGCGGCATCTACAGGCACAGCTTTTAGTAAGTTCAAGCCGCAACGGCGCATTCCGGTGCCTCGCAATTGACAGCGCCACGTCCCTGTCAAGCCCAACAGATCGTCCCTCGTTGCGTGTACGGCGCAACTCACTGGACGGTTTACCTGGCGCTGCATCCTAGGCGCAGCTCGCTCCCTAAGGCACTCCGCAAAGTACGAGTACCTGCAGAGGCTGTGCGCCGGGCTAGCAACCCGAGCCGTAGCTGCTTCAGCCCGCGACACTAGCAACGCTTGAATTTTCCCTCAACTTCTTTTTGACTTTGCCCATGCCAATTAGCTCTGTCATCTCTACCCGTTTGGCTCCCTTCGACTCATGTGCTATCATTTGTAGGAAAACGTTCCGTGCACCCGAGTTGATAGCGCATGTGCAAGCGATCGCGTGAATAATTGCAACGGCAGAGATGGAATACGAAGGCTGAGAGCGGGCTAGTATTAGTCAGTATGCTAGCCAGAGTTAGCGGATAACTCAAGCTTCATACTTTCAGGAACCGGCCGAGGAACAATGTATGGAAACGCTACCAGAACTTGGGTATTACGCACGTGTTTGTGCTCTAGCACCGTTATTAACGCAGAGCTATTCGATTTAGTGCTTGAACAGAGTTTTGCGGCATATCGACGCAGCTGCTGAGAATACAAAGCAGCCATCTACAAGCACGACCTGAAGCATCAATTTGGCCTATCCGCCAGTCATAGCATAAATATTGTGCTGATCAGCGGAGAATGGCCCTTAGATTGATTGGTATCTGCGCCACCACAAGGTTAAAAAGATGGCGCTCTTGCGAACAGACCCGTAGCCGGCTATACTTGTATGCTCGGAATAAAGCTGGGATTTTGACTCCCTCCAAGCTTGCTGATAGTACGGCTAGTATAGGCCTACATGGCATGGTATGCGCTTGTGCATACTGCCAGACTGCCTGGATGCTGCCAATGTTGCGAGGGCCAAGGCGGAGAAGAGCACCAGAGTGAGGATCGACTAAGCAGATGGCTTGTAGTATCGTGACGGAAGAAGAAAGTGTGCCTATAATGGACTTGTCTCGGCAACGGCTGAGCAGGGCAATGTAATGGGTTGCTGACGGTAGCCCAGCCACTGGCAAAGCAGTCGGACCAGTTGTGAATGCTTTGTCGGCCGACGACTAAGCCACTACTAGACTAGCATGGGCAGGCAAGCAAAAGAGCCAATGGCCTGAATTGGTGTCGGTATCGCACACTGGTGGCCAATTTTTGCCATGGATCTTCGGTGCCGACGTACGGCGCACTGCTCGTGCTTGTAAATCCCAAGGGGAGCATCAAGACGCTAAAGGCTCTTTGGCGAGATCATGTTGCTCGTAGCAATCCCGCTAGGACATGATGCCAAGGCAGGGACGGGAAGCTCATGGATATTAAGCCCCCTCCTCTCAAGCTTCCCAAGAGAGAGAGGCGCGCTTGTGCCTCCCTCCGAGCAGCTTGAAGTATACATCATACTCCGTAGAGAGAGTAGCAGTACGGAGCACGGTAGCATTAGCCTGCGCTCTCGCTAAGTCATCGCAAGATGGCTAGCGCATTCTCCATTGCCCGGCCCCCCAACCCAGAATCGTCTTATCTAGGCAAGATCTCTGATGCGATTGTCTAATCGTATCAACCCTAGTCTCATGTAGCACCGTGCTCCGTATCCGCAGCAAGAATGAGAGAGCTCTCAGGTCGATAGCACAGGGTCCATGTCCGGGCATACAGGTGCAAGTATAGACTCGAGCCTGGTCTCCGGAGGAAGAAGCGGTCCCTGGTCCAAGGATGTCAGGCCACGCCCAATGCATAGCAGGGGACAGAGACAACGCGCACCGGCGACCAGAGACACACGGAGGGAGCGCGAGAGAGCGGTGGACGAGAGTCAAAAAGGGCACAGCAAAGCAAAGCTCTGTTGACGGCAGAGAAGGGCAGCACCGGCCAGGCAAGCGCCGTCAGCACTCTGGGATTTGGTGGCCGGAAGCCCCGTCTGCCCGTTGTCCGCCCGTCCCCTGTCGACAAGTATGGGTGGGCCGCAACTCTTGCTGCTAACGACCATCGCCCATCACCACCTCACCTTGACCCCATCGTCGAATCCTGGTGCTACGCTGATCCACCCACGCCGCGCTGGCACACCCCTCCGACCCTTGTCGAGACCCAGGCCCTGCGTTGGACGCCCAGCTCCACCCCAAATCGCAGGTCTGCACGTACAGGTACGAGTGCGAGCACCAAGTACCGTGCTCTTTTTTGCTGCGGGACTCACTCGGGAGACAGCTCCTGCAAGCTTGCTAGCAGTGCGCGCCCAACTGTGGAGCTGGCGCCGTGGCGGGAGAGACTTGCAGATGCTGGCAGGAAGAAGGTTCGTCGATTGCTGCAGCGTTTGGGCCTCCACAGGCGAAGGATGGCAAGATATCGCCCCTAGCCAGCAGGCCGCTGACGGGACAGAGGGCGAAGAGGGAGGACGACGAGAGGGAAAAGAGAGGTCGGTGAGGAGGCGCGCGAGAGGGGGGGACGCCCAGAGCTGAGTGGTGCCAGAGAAAAGACAGCGGCTAGACCGGGCCAAGCGCTGGATGGCCGTACTGTATACTGCACTTTTTTTCCCCCTTCTCTTCTGGCTGCTCCAAGCACCAATTGATGGAAGGCATAGCGCTTTGCCTCAGCGCCACGGGCTGCTTGTACAGCGCTCCTCCAGCGGCAAGTGCCCTGGCCAAGGCCCGGGGGCCAGTGGAACAGAACGGCGTCGGTACGGCGATGGGGACGCCAATCGCACCCGACTGTGTACCTTGCTTGGCTCGACGACCTGCTCCAAACCCACTCCGGGCCTACCAATCCACAGTCTGGCCTAACCGCGACGGGCTGCTTGGCTTGCGCAGACCCCCTAGCTACCTCAATCGCACCTGTATACGCGCCCAAGGGGCCCAGCGCCTGGTCGCTCGTACCGCCTGGCCGTACTGTACCTGGGGCGCCGCCGCCACTGTCTGCGCACTGTCCCGGCGCTGGAAAGTACCGTCACCTCGCGCCCACTGCCCACTGTAACCAACTGGCAGCGGCCTCAGTTCCCCACCCGAACCTTGACTCTACCGCTATTCCCTGGCCCTGCCCAGGCCCCGTTGGTCTGCCTCCCCTCAACCGCCAAAAACAAAACCGTCCCCAGCCTGGCCTGGCGACGGTCTCTTCGATTCTCTTCCTCTTGTCCTCACGACTCCACCGACCTCCTCAATTTTTCTTGTCTTCTTCCCTTGTGGTTCAGCTTCCGAGACTGAGAGGCGAGGACGAAGGTAAGTCGAGCATTGATTGAGTCTTTGTCGCTTGTGCCTTGCCCAGTTGGCGGCGTCCTGTTCCCCACCGTCATCAGCCAACTGAGAAGAGAAAAAAAAAGAGACATTGCCGGATAAGCTAGGCTGGCCGGCCTCTACATCTTTCTCTCTTTTCTCTCGCTCATCCGCACAACCCTCCTCGACCGCCTTTCTCTTTTCCATCTTTTCTTCTTCTTGTCCTTTTTCATTTTTTTTTCTTTTCATGCCCCAGCATCGTTCCGCCTCTTCTTCTCTCTTCTCCAGCATTCAACGCAGCTAATCGCTCTGCATTGCAGTAGTGGGTGACTTTGACAAGGAAGCGAACAAACGCCTGCAGTTGTTTGCACACAGCTGTGGTCCGTCTTAAAAGCTTCCCTCCACATCTCAAAACCGACATTCTCCCTCTCACTTCGACACAGTCCTCATTCGTTGCTACTTGCGGCGTTTGTTGCACCGCCCTCATCACCGACTTTTTCATACCGCCTCAGCTGCGCTTTGGAAGTCTTGCTGCAGGCAAACCATCTCGGATGTTACGATTGAGACGAAACGACTGATTTTGATGCCTTGTTACGACTAAAAACACTTCTATTACGAGTATCTCTTACTGTTTCGCAAAGAAGACAAAAGTTTCGCCTCGTCGTTCTCGTCGTTTTCTCAAGCGTTTGATCACCGCTAGATTTGTCGAGCCTGTTGGGCAACCTTGGACCTCCTTCGTCTCCCCAATTGCCTTGTCTTTCCGATTGACTTTGGACTCTTTCATTGCGAGCGTTCTTCGTTGAGTGGTTAGCGTCGAATTCCAACCTTTTTTCCCCCTTCTTTCCTACCTTTCCAGACGAGGCTCTGCTCTTGTCTGCCTCATCCTCTACTCTTACAAATAAGGAAAACACCGGAAAGCTGGATTTGCCACACAGCCAAGTGCAGACCCGAGGGCCTTCTGACCTCCCGTACTTGGGCTTTCACGCTGCTTCCCGCTCATCGTTTATGAGCAGCGATAGATTGCCGTCCCTCCCGCCGTTGCCATACCAGGCAGATTCTTCAAACACCTCTTCACCGCGAGTTGGTTCCATTGCCTCATCAATTGGCTCTCATTCTGGGTCTCTGTCGTCGTATACCTCTGTTTCATCGTCAAACGGCCCCAAGACTCCGTCTCCAACGCTGCCTGCCCAAGCCATCACGGGGCCGGCCACTACCATCGTCAGTTACGACGCGATGAACCAGAGTGCCGACATGTACTACGCAGGACACATGTCAGCTGGGCAGCCGCCCCCTCCTCAGACCGTTACTTCTGGTCTGACGCACTATTCACACCAGCCTCAGTTGCTTCCTCCTGGGCCTTCACCCTACTCCAACCAGGCTCCCTACAACCAGTATGGCTACAATGGCATGACATCCCCTACAGCTGCACCTCCGTCAGTATCGAACCCCATGGGCAACCAGTCAACTGTTCTGCCTTCTATTCCCGGCGTGGCTGGTCAAGCTCAGTACGTCGGATTCGACACTACGGGACAGCAGCCCCCCCCAGGCATGAAGCCTCGTGTCACTGCTACACTGTGGGAGGACGAGGGCAGTCTTTGTTTTCAAGTTGAAGCTCGAGGCATCTGTGTTGCTAGGCGAGAAGGTATTGCAACCCTTGACACGTATAACATGCCTTCTAATATAAGATAAGATTGCTAATCTGATTTGGTGCAGATAACCACATGATCAATGGAACAAAGCTACTCAATGTCGCTGGAATGACTCGTGGCCGTCGAGATGGCATCTTGAAGAGCGAAAAGGTTCGCCATGTTGTCAAGATCGGCCCCATGCACTTGAAGGGCGTTTGGTATGTTTAATTTCCCCTTCTCAATGGAGAAAGGAAAATGAGTTGGCCTCCAACTAACATAAATGCAGGATTCCGTATGAGCGAGCATTGGACTTTGCGAACAAGGAGAAGATTACGGAAATGCTGTACCCGCTCTTTGTTCACAACATTGGCGCTCTCCTGTATCATCCTAGCGCCAACCCCGCAAGGACCAGCCAAGTCATGACCGCCGCTGACCGACAAAGACGCGAGAGCGTTCCCATGCGAAACCCGCCTCCTCCTGGCCTGCCATCAATTGGACAACACCACCCACTGGCTCTGCCCGGGCCTCAGCAGTCACTGCCTTCACAGACAGCCACCAGCAGGCCTCCTCTTGATCGGGCAGTAACCTTCCCCACGCCACCTACTAGTGCTTCTAGCGTGATGGGAAGCATGGCTACTTCAGAGGGCTTCAACTGGTCGAGCCAGGGCATGAACGGATCACAAGGTGCCAATTCCATGACAATGGACGGCGGTCTTAACAGCGCACGCTCTATGCCCAATACTCCTGCTGCAACTCCTCCGGGCTCCATCCAGAGCATGCAGTCTTACCCCTCTGCCGCTCAAGGATATGACAGCCAGCGTCAGATGTACAACGCGCCGTCGGCCCAGCACTCGCCTTACCAGAACTCGGCGAACCCGCCTCCCGACCGCCTGTACAGCCAGCCTGGCTCGTATGCAAAGAGCGAGATGGGCCCCCCTGCAAGCCGACCACCTGCGGCCCTCTCTAATGAGCAGCCTGACAACAAGGGCCCCAATGAGCAGCAAAGCCAAAACCACCCTGAAGAAGAGGGTGAGCATGAGGCTGAGTATACCCACGATAGCGCTTCATATGATCATGCCCGTGCTCCGTACAACTATAGCAATGGAGCCGGCGTAGCATCTATGAGCAACGATGCAAACATGCCGTCTGATATGGCTAACTCTCAGAGCCACCCCCCTGCTTCAGGGCGAGCGACGCCTAGAACCGCGGCGCCTCCTCAGCCCTACTACCAGCATCACACTGGTTACAACTCCCCGCAGCGGGTTCAACAGTCAACCAGCAACTTGTACAATGTGATGTCAAGTGACCGGGCAACAACGAACGGTGCCCCAGGCAACGATGTATATGCACAGCCCACCGACATGCCCAGCTCCATGTCAAACGGCTATGCTACCCAGCCCCCGGTAATGAATGGCTCGGGTCAAGGCATGAAGAGGGGGCGGGACGACGATGATGACATCGTGCGGCCTGCAAGCGACGAGATGGGAATGGATCTTAAGCGACGAAAGACTATGCTGGAGACAACAGTATCCGCACCTACGTACGACGCTATGAGCCGACCTGCTTCGGCTATCGCAGCTCCCCGCCGGCGATAGAACCAAACTACGTAATCTGAACTTTTTGCCTTGACGAGTTTCATGTTTCACTGAGTTCCATGTTGTCGAGGTATTGCAGCATCTTAAGGTCAACCACGGTGGGGGGAAACAGCGGCGGCGTCATGAAATAATCTTTTTCTTACTTTGCAGCGATTTGTGGCACCATTTTTTCTTGGCCATTTTTCTTTCCTCCAATGGGGGTGTAACGACATTCCTTGCCGTGTACTTTTTTTTTTTTTATGTTTCTTTGCACCCGCAGACGATTCATGGGCTTTCACACCATGCCAAAGACGCGATGATGAATTCACGACTAGCCATCGATTCTATGTTATCTACGATGCCCCTGTCACGGATGTACATGGCTGATGAGTGACGGCTCTTTTTTATGCATGGAGGAATTTAATTGCACAAAAAGAAGGCGGCACGCGGTTGTCGGCTTACTCGTTCTCTCTCATTGTCCCCCGCGCGTTAAGGCGGGAGTGCGCGCGGACGGAGAAATTTAGAGGATTTACCTGTAATGATCTTCAGGCGAGATACAGTCAATCATGGGCGGTTTAACCCCCATGATATTTTAGCCTCAGCTTTTGTCTTTGATTTTCTTTTGCTTTTTGTTGGCCTACTTGTCCATTTTTTGTTTTGTTTTGCTTTCCTTCTTCTCTTGCTGCTTTTTTTTTTTTTTTTAGCTTTGAGGATTGTTTATTTGCGAAAGACGTGCGGGTTTTGCTTTTGGAAATGAGAGAAGACGTCGGGGCAAGTCCTGATAATGACCTTATGACCTACCCTTGCTTTTTTTTCTCTTCTCTGGTTATTAGCCTTAAAAAGCACTACAGACGGTGCATTGGATGGGTTGCGTTATTAGGTAACGAATTTATGAAAAACGACAAATAAAAGCTATTGAGTATACGTTGGAAATTTAAAAAATAGAGCATCGAGAGTTTTTTTAGCGAGAGTAAAATTGGTGTATGTAAGTGTGAATGAAAACCCTTTAGCAGCTGCCTCTTCTTGTACAGTGTTGTTTGTATTGTGAGCAAGGGTCGAGCAGTTGAGGAAGTGAGGCCTACTAGTAATACATGCAATTCCGAGTGAGGCTATCATAAGATATTTGTAAGCATTGAAGCAGAGATTACTGTTACATCTTCCCACCCTCTCTTTAACCTTTTTATACTGACTGTCCCTGACTCTTTTTTCTTTCTTTACATTTTTATTTTTATTTCATTGTAGCTCCTCTATCAAGACTCCAGCGGCGGCATAAAGGCCATGCCTTTGCCCTCGCCTCCATTTACGCTCTTACTTCTAACGTGCGCCCTCAGCTTCTCTAGGATCTGACTATCCTTCCACCGTTGTGGCACGGGCCTGTACGCAGGCTTGAAATTGCCCACGGTCTGCGCCCACTCGCCCTTGGGAGGGTTTTTGGGCAGCTCATCCTGCTTCCTCTCCATGAACTCGGAGCCTGAAGAGGCGCTGGCAGGGCTGGATGTAACGGAGGGGTTGGTGGAGGAGTTGGGCTCTTTCTGGGTGGCCCAGTAGTAGATGTCCCAGTCATTCTCGTCGAGGAAGAGGTCGTACTGGGTCAATTCCTCGGTTGTCATTGTCGGGAGATACTGAGAAGCAAAGGTAGAGAGGAGGAGATCCGATTCGAGGGTTCCGCGCTTCCGAGACTGGTCTTTAGAGGATCGGGTCAGCTGGACTAGGCTCTGGATTTGGAGGCAGTGGGTAAGGGTTTAGACATACACAGCAGTCTTGCACGCTTGGTTGCATCGTCTTCGCCGACTCTTCGGAGAGGCTCAACGCGGAATGTTGCGCCTTGCAGTTCTCCCACCTGAAGCTCCCCCGGCGTGGAGTTGTCGCTTCGTCGGAGGGCCGTTGTGCTGATGGCGCATCGCTGAAGTAGCGTCGTTCTCATAGGAGATGAGGCGGCGATGAAGCACCGCAGAGGCGCCGCCACAGGGCGCATAGCTGCACTGACAGACGGTGACATTGACATTGTGGGATGTGGTTGTAGGCGTCACGATGGTTATCAGATGGCCGGAATGGCTGATGACGGACGGCTAAGTTGCAAATTCGGCTATGGCGGGGCCGAGGCCGGGACGCCGCCACAGACAGCCTAGCGCCACTTTGTGCTCGCAGTGCCCCTTTCAAGGGGGCCCTCAGTGGCTTTCAGGGCTTGTAGAGGCATTCAGGACCTGCTGTGGCCAGGATTACAGCAATTGTGAAACTCTTGCAATGTCCCCTCACGTGAAAATCAGCGCACGGCTAACCCCGTTGCGGCATAACGCGCAAAAGTTACTGGGTCAACAATGCCGCATAAACATCTTATTCTGCATTTTTTTATTAATAGTCAAGGTGGTGCCCTGGGCCTGGAGAAGCTTAGCGGTTCAAGGTGCTCTGAACCCACCTCAGTGACACCAAGTTCCACCACCGAAACGAAACGCAACCACAAACAACCTCAGGAAACAAAAAGGAGAAACATTGGCGACGAAGAAAAAGAAGAGAAAAAAAGAAGAGAAATAAGCGGAATTTTTTTTTTTTGCTTCTCGTATGATGTCGTCGCCGCTATCGACGGCCTCCGACGCAATGCTGAATTCGACCTCATCCACCTCTGGCAGCGAGAAATACGAAGACGCCTACGATGGGACGGCCAGCACCCCCAAGACAGAGACGTCCAGCAGCAGCAGGCCCGAGTCGCGGATAAGAAACGATGATGCACGATCTAGCCAGGAAAGCGTCTCGCCAGTCAAATCCCGCCACAGCCGTATTATGTCAGGCACAGAGCTGTCGCCGCTCAGGATTGTGGAGAGCCAGCGAAGCTCATTGGACGGTGCGCTGCTCAAGGCAAGTGGAGGTGTGCGCAGCCCTCGCAAAGTGTCGCCCGATCGCCGGTTTCCTGTTAAGATCAACATCGGCGGCAACACAATAACGCGGGTAGCAAACGAGCAGTCTCCCAGCATCGACGAGGTAGTTTCGGACAGCGACGGTCTGAGGCGGCCTGTGTCCATTTTCGACGACCGGCGGCGCAGAGGCATCCAGGAGGAAGACGAGGAGGGGGACCACAGCCAGGCGGGAGACTCTACGATTGGCATGGAGGACGTTGAGACACACCATCGCGGCGACGCCACCGCCGGCGATGAGGATTTCATGGACGTCAGCGCCTTCAGCAGCTTCTCGGCGGTGCCCAACATGGCGATGCTGGCAAAGCTTGGCCGGACGCCGACGGCCAAGAGAGGCGCCCATGCCATGGATGATGAGGATTTTAACGAGCGGCTTGGACGCCCGCACAGGTCTTCTATTTCCTCCAGGCGCGATATCTTGTCACCTTCGCGCACTACGCCTAACCTGCCGGCGACGGCGACGCCCAGTCGCCAGCTCTCAAGTCTCATCGACCTTGACACGCCCAGAAATGTCCCTTCCATCACAGCTCGAGAGCTGGAATCTCTGAAGTCTAACTTTTTATCTGAAATATCCTCGCTCAAGGCTTCGCTGAGTGGCAAAGAGGCCGAGGTGCACTCTCTCAAGACAGCCGTCGTGGATGCTGAGAAGAGGGTTGGCGAAACGATGGAGAAGATGCGTGAGGAGCGTTCCCTAAAGGAGGAGATGGAGAACGTGCTTCGGATTGTGAGAGAGGAGATTATCGAGACTCAGAGAGAAAAGGATGAGCTGGAGCAGCAGCTGGACGAAAGCGAGAAGAGAAGAGAGATGTCGGAGATGATGCATCAGGAGGCCGAGAGTAAACTGGCCGGCATGCGTGCTGGTAGAGACATGGAGAAGAATGCATCGCCTGAAAAGCCTTCCAGCAACACCCGTGAGGTGGAGATTGCCGTCGAGCGGGTGGCGCGAGAGCTGCACGCTCTGTATAAGAGCAAACACGAAACCAAGGTTGCTGCGCTGAAGAAGTCATACGAAAGCCGATGGGAGAAGAAGGTGCGGGAGCTGGAGGCCAAGATCCAAGGGTTGACCGAGGAGAATGAAAAGCTCCAGTCTGGTGGTGATGTTACCCTGACCAAGTTTGGCGCTGTTGAGATGGAGGAGTTGAAGCAACAGTCGGTGCGAGACCACGCGACCATCAGGGAGCTCGAGGCGGACGTTCAGCGACTGGAGGCTGTCGTCTCGACTGTGCGATCGGACAATGACGATCTGCGCATCAATTTACAGCAGGAGAGAGTCGAGAAGGGAGAGCTGGTGCAGCTGGCGGAGGAGCTGATGGCCATGCAGACCGCCCAGCAGGCGCCGACGCCAGCACCGCCGCGTCAACCGTCTCCGCCGCAGGCCGCACCCCAACGAGAGATGCGTTCGCCACCGCCCCGAGAGATACGATCACCGCCTCCCCGAGAGATACGCTCGCCGCCGCCGCAGATGCGCCAACCAACCATCGGCCGGGCAGACTCAGTGTCGTCTAAGGCGCCGAAAGCCAACCCCGCCAACCGGCTCTCCGGACTCCGGGCCCCAGGGACGATGCTTCGGCAGCCACACGAGCGGGGGAAGGGCAGCGTGGGAGGCTTGCCCAGGCCGAATGGTGCGAGGAACAGTGGCATCTTGAGCAATATTGAGAAGATGGGTTACAGGGGGCAGTAACGCGCCCCAGTGTTTGTTCTAGCCCCTTGCAAGATGAGCATAGCGATGAAGGGTGAAGAACAAAAGAGAAAAAACTACTAGATGGAGTTTTCTTTTTTATCCCCTTCTTTTTGTTTTAGAATTTTGCCACTTTCATAACTGCTCTCGCTATTTGGGTTTGGTCTGGGAAGGAAACGGTCGGGAGGTCTAGGAATGTCTTGTCTTTTATATGAGAACGTGCGTGATGGTTCTTTTTTCTGTCTCTTTTCTTCTTTTTTATCGTTACTTGAAGAAGAAGAAGAAGAAGAAAGGAAGAAGATAGTCGCTGCTCGCTTCATGAGGAGTTTATTCTTTTATTTGATGAGATGATATCCTGTTGTTGTTTGACAAAGTTGAGGGGTGTCTTTTTTTCTGATTCCCCCCCAAGTCTTTGATCTTGTTCGTTTCTTCTCTTTTACCCTTTGTAAGGGTGAAGACACCCTCCCTTTTTTTTTTTAGTGTTACATTTGGATGATGATGATTTATGTTGATGAAGACAATTTTTTTTATATTTTTATTATATTCGTTTTCGCGTTTCCGTTTACACTTGATTATAAGATGTGACGGTATGAGTGACGCACGCTTGAAGCTTGAAGTTCTGAGAATTTTTTTCTTTCTTTTTTTTTTTAAATATACATGTTATTACTTTATAACTACCTAAATAAAGAGATTCATTCATACAGCTCATAAAAAAAAAATCCCATTCCATCCCATTCCATCCCATTCCATCTCACTTCTCTCTCCCCCCTCCTCCCTCATAGCTTATAAGCCTCCTTCGCCGTGCCCCCAAAAATCATGGCCCGCTCCTCGTCGCTCAGCGAGCCCATGTAGCACATCTTCTCGACGACCTCCCTCCACTTGGGCCAGGCCTCGTTCAGCTCGTCTTTTTCCTCCTTGTCGAATTCGACGGCGCACACGGGCCAGTCGCTGGCGAACATGATGCGGCCGGGCCCAAAGGTGGCGAGGACGACGCCCAGCCAGGAGAGCGTGGACTGGAAGATGTGCGAGGGGTCCTGGTCGCGCAGGGCGGGGGTCATTTCCGCGAAGCCGCCGGAGAGCTTCATGTAGGTGCGGGAGCATTTGCCGAGGGAGAAGATGGCGGTGCGCCAGGCGGTGAAGGAAGGGTCGGAGGAGACGTTGTAGACGGTGAGGTCGGGCTTACAGAGATGGTCTGTTTTTGTTGGAGTGGTGGGTCGTGTTAGTTGGTAGTTGTACACATAAAGTATGCATGTTCATGTTATATTGAGAGAGTGAGAGTGAGAGTGAGAGTGAGAGAGAGAGAGAGACTTACTGATGATGAAGGTGACCTTTTCCTCGTCGGGGACGCCCTCGTGTGCCCGTCCAATCATCTCCACCGTCTCTTCCAGCTGCTTTCTGCCCCGGCGGTGCTGGTCAATGGCTACTTCGAAGACGAAGCCTCGCTTGCCCAGATACTTGAGCCCCTCGATGAACTTGTCCTCCAGCATCGTGCCGTGCGGCTTGTCCTGCAGGAGGTACCTAAACCCCTTGATCTTGGGCCAAGCCTCGCCGGCCTCCTCCTGGACTCTGGCAATGTAGCGCTCCAGAACGGCGGCGCCGCAGACCACCGGCGCCCACGGCACAATGGCCAGGCAGAGCGACTTGTCTTCCGGGGCGTGGCCCTCGCCTTCCAAAGGGGTGCCGAGCGCGACGCGCTTCAGCCAGCGGACCTCCTTGAGGGGGCCATCCCAACCTGCCTCGACGGCGGCGTCGTCGCCAGAGGCGATTGCGGCAATGTCGTTTTTGCGGTCTGTCTCGACGAAGATGAAGCCCAGCAGGGACGGGGCGGTGCGCGTGGCGTGCTTGTACTGGTCGACGGAGAACTGGCCGGAGAGCGGGTGGTCGGGGGTGCACCAGGCGAGGTTGGGGACTTCGGATTCGGGGTAGATGTGGATGTGGGAGTCGATGATGGGGAGGACGAGGCGCTCTTCGGGGGTGGACATGGCGGGCGGTGGATGGTGGTGATGGCTGGAGATGATGGGGGATGGATATCGGTGAGAGAGAGAGAGAGAGAGACAGAGGATGATTATTTGGACTGGATGTGTGTTGCTTTGTTTGTTACTTTGGGCTGAGATGGAATTGACAAGCTACAACGGATAATAACAAGAACAAAAAGCGAGAAGGAGATTTATTCTATATGAAAACCCAAACGCATCTCGAACGTTGCTCACCCCGAGCTCAGCTCATGGAAGCTCCCCTTTTTATTTACTGTATACCCCGCCATGCTGCAGACTGAATCGCCCCTGAAGTTCCGAGTGGGGGGGGAGTGACGTCTCTGGGCTTGAAAGTGCCGTACAGAAGAAGTGGGGGATTGAAGCCCAAAGAGAGTCATGTTGCCTGGGAGAAGAGTGCGTATATAGGCGGCCTTTAACCCGAGGGGCCGGAGGGCATCAGGGGATTGGAGAAGCAAGTGGGAAAACTTGTGAGATTTTGGAGGGGGTTTAAGGCCTAGTACACGGCAGTAGGTGAATTAGCAGTGGATGGTGGCTGAGGAGAAGACAGATTGGTGGAGTTTGGTGGCTTTTGGTGGCTGCGCTAGGATTTATTGTTGGTTGTTTATATATGCGACGGGTATTTTGTGGTTGTATTTAACATGGTCTGATAGATTATACCAAGTTCTATTATTTAGGTGGATATACAGGTTGAGCCTCATGGGAAATAAAACAAAGAAGGGTTTGGCTTTTTTTTTTTTTTTTGTTTCAGAACAATGAATGGCTATCCAAATTGCAGATGATTGCTGTTATATAGCTTATACAATCTCTTCAATGGATACATATATGTCCAAGTCCAGCGCTCTTATATCAAAATCTAGCCATCATGATCCTTCTTCTACATCCCCTCATCACAGCGAATTCTCAAGCTCTATCAGCCCTCCCACCGCAGCGTCCACCTCGCCATCCAGCTTGGCCGCATCCACGGTGCTCCCCAGCGGCCGCCTGCTCCTCCCGCCGCCATAGCCATAGTACTTCTGCAGCGCCGCCTTGATGCCCGCGACGCCCAGCTGCACCAGCGCCCAGTCGGCCCTGCTGAAGCGCGTCTGCAGCTCCTGAGCCTCCTTGAGCCGGCCCTCGTCGTACAGCCGCAGCATGTGGCCGTGGGCCTTGGGCAGCAGGTTGGCCGTGGCGGCGATGACGCCGTGCGAGCCGCCCACCAGGCCGTGCAGGAAGAAGTCCGTCTTGCCGGCAAACGCCGCAAAGGGCCGGCCGATGCGCGGGTCGTGGGCGATGCGCTGCAGTTTGCCCATGTTGCCGCAGGTGAGCTTGCAGCCGACAATGTTGGCGTTGGCGGCGGCGAGGCCGATGATCATGTCGGAGTCGAGGTCGATGCCGCCCGTGACGGCGGGGAAGTTGTAGAGCAGGATGGGGATGGGCGAGGCGGTGGCGACGTCGTTGAAGAAGTTGAAGATGACGGGCTTCTGCATTGCGCCGACTGTGTGTGCGCGCGGTTAGAACAGCTTGAACTCTCTATTCATGAATCTTGACATGGACGTCTTCTCTCACCCCAGTAGCTCGGCGACAGCACCAGCGCATAGTCTGCGCCCGCCTCCTTGGCCTCCTTGCACAGCTGGATCGTCTCTCTGGTGCTCTGCACGCCGCAGCCCGCAACGATGACGGCGCCTGGCTTGCCGTGCTCGTCGAGGACCTCTCGCGCCAGTCGGAGCACCTGCTGGCGCTCTTCGTGGAGCATGTGCATGGCCTCGCCGTTGGAGCCTTGGATGACGAGGCCGTCGACGCCGCCCTTGGCCAGGCGTATGAGATGCGCGCGGATCGCATCAAAGTCGATTGTCTCGTCTGGGTTGAAGAAGGCGACGGCGGGGACGTAGATGCCGCGAGGGGGGCAGGGAATTGAGGCAGCCATAGTGGTGGTGAGTGATGATGATGATGCTGCTGCTATTTGGTGTTGCTACCGCTGCTGATTTCCGCCTCTTCTGTTTCGTCTGCTGCTGGGAGAATCGCCTTGGTGAGGGGCCAAGGAATCAGCTATATCCCATGCTTCCAGAAACCATCTCATTCCAGCAATGCTTCTCGTCGGCTCAAGGAATTAAAACCATTTGGCGCCCGATTGCGGAGACCCATCCCGCCGTGTAAGTGGTTCTGCTAGAATGGTAATTACCCCTCCAACTCCAAACCGCCAGCGGATATTTTTCCTACGCAGCTCTGCCGGCGTCGGTATATGTGGATGAGATGGCTCATCTTTCTGCCGCTTTCATAATCATTACCACATAGCAATCGGCAATTGCAGGCATTATGAGCGAAGTACATATCAAGGCCGAGATACGCTCCCTTCTCTGTGTCGGCTTTTTAATTTTTTTTTTATATGCCGATGGCAGAAACTGATTGGAGAGTGTTTCGTTGACATCTTGGAGTGAGTGGAAGGTGGTAGCGAATAGCAGTCGATGCGTTTGATGGGAGATGCTTGCACGTTGGACTGCCTTGGACTGACGACACAAGGCAAACAGCAGTGAAACTGCAAAGATGAGTTGGGCAGCACAGAGGATCAAGACGTACAGTCGTGCTGTTTCCTAAACGCCGAACGGCCATCAAGGAACCAGAGGATATAAGGGCAGGTATTTGTGTGACGCGCCCTTCTCCTTGGAATCCTTCGCTCCAGCATAGCCAGGCCTCCTAATATCCTAAACGGCGGACATAGCCAGAAAGGAAAAAGTGGACTGGCCCTTTGTTTCTGCTAGCGCCGTCGGCCCCAGAAATCGGCTCGGCAGGCTGCCGAAAAGTTTTGGTGGGGAGCAAGACTTAACGCCGAAAACGTTGAATGGCGTTAGGCTCAAGAGCTGAACGTGACTGCGCTCTTCGTGATGGCTTCGGACAAGGCGGCGAAGAAACTAGAAGAAAAGCCTGAGATGAGGCCTTTTGAGGGTTTCATTCGGAGATGAACTGCGCATGCTTCCTTTGCAAAGCCCGAACAGAGCCATATAGGTATGTGTGTGTCTTTGGATTGCGTCCTTTGCGAAGATGGATATAAAAGGCGATGAGAAGGCACTCAGTCCATCGACTTGAGTTTGCATAAGCAATACGGCATCAAATACCCCAATAGCAATCAATACCAGTCCATCAACTCAATTGCCTTACAAGGCCTCACAACTCACATCTGATAGCCATACATATCAAGCCATAATACTCGGCTGCTCAACACGCAAACATCTAATAAGCTCCAAACAAGCCACAGTAAGCTTCAAACAAGCTTAAATCACAACCATCATGGCCGTCACGCCCGTCTGGTTCATCACCGCCGCCTCCTCAGGCTTTGGCCACGCCATTGCCGTCTCAGCCCTCCGCCGCGGCCACACTGTCATCGCCACGGCCCGCAACCCATCCCGCATCCAAGACCTCGCAGCCGCAGGCGCCCACACGCTCGCCTTCGACGTCACGTCCCCCTTGTCCACCATCGAGGGCGTCGCCAAGGATGTCTTTGCAAAGCACGGCCGCGTGGACTACCTCGTCAACACCGCGGGCTTCATGCTCGAGGCCGCCATCGAAGAGGCCACCCCCGAGGAGGTGTACCAGAGCTTCAACACAAACGTCTTTGGCGCGACGAACACGATCCGCGCGTTTCTGCCGCACATGCGCGCGCAGGAGCTGGCCGACAATGGAGTCCGCGGCGTGGTGGCCACGTTTGGCAGCCTGGGCAGCTGGCGGGGCGGCGCTGGCGGAGGAGTCTACGCCATGACCAAGTGGGCGTGTTCTGCGCTGGCCGAGTCGCTGGCCCCGGAGCTGGAGCCGTTCAAGATCAAGGCGACGGTCGTGGAGCCGGGCTACTTCCGCACTGGGTTCCTCAACCCGGGGACGCTGGTCTCGTCAAAGGTGCGCATTGATGCGTATGAGGACGAGAGCACGCCCACGGGGCAGATGAGGAGGCGTCTCGTGGCGACGGATGGAAATCAGCTGGGCGATGTGAACAAGGGGGCGGAGGTTGTGGTGGATATGCTGTCGGGCACTGGCGTTGCGAAGGGGCGGGAGCTTCCTGTGAGGGTTGTGCTGGGGAGTGACACGGAGCAGGTGATTCGGGGCAAGATTGAGAGCACCAACAAGATTCTCGAGGAGTGGGGTGAGGTTTTGAGAAGCACCGACCATCCTTCCAGCTAGGCAAGGCGGCGGCTGATTGGTTTAGTCTGCGTAAAAGATGGCGTATATGCTCAGTCGCCATACATAGGCACACGTGTGGAATATGATAATATGTAATGCTTTCAAATTCGTTAACATATATTTGTCTACTTATGCCGTCGTGAACGCACTAACATCGTCCCTTTCATTCATATCATCCATACGGCTGCATCACAAAGCTGTCAACCTTATTTCATGATTGTTCTAAGTCGTAACCTCTCCTCCTCCTTCCGAAGAAAAAAAGTAGAATAAAACTCCGTGCTCATTGAAAATCAAAATCCCTCAAAGACCCAAAGCGCCTCGCAGAATCTGCATAAACTTCCATACGTCCTCAAATCGGCTGTATAGCGGCACCGGTGCCACGCGCAGCACGTCTGGCTTCCGCTTATCGCACATCACTCCGTGTGCCTCCAGTGCCTGGGCGATGTCGTCCAAGAGACCCTCTCGCAGCAACACACTCAGCTGTGTGCCACGTCGGGCAGGATCTCGAGGAGTGATGATTCTGAAAAAGGGCTGGGCGGCGTTGGAGTCCGCATTGATCTTGTCCAGCAGGTGCTCGGCATAGGCCGTCAGCACGAGGGCCTTGGACCGCAAATCGTGCATGCTCGTCTTGTTGAAGATGGAGAGCGCCGCTGCAACGCTGGCCAAATCCAGGGCCGATGGGTTAGACACCTGGTATCCAGCTGCGCCCGCCGTAGGGACAAAGGTATTGGCCATGTTGAAGCGGACCCGCTTGTCGCCTCCGTACCAACCTGCCAGACGTGGCCGGTAAGTTGGGTTCTCGGCATCGTTTGTGTAGTCGACTTTGCCGTACTTCTCGTGCACGAACGCACCGGCGGTAGATCCCGGTCCCGCGTTGATGTACTTGTATGTGCACCAGCAAGCAAAGTCGACATCCCAGTCGTGAAGCTTCAGTTCCACATTACCGGCCGCATGGGCGAGGTCCCAGCCGACCACAATTCCCCGCTCCTTTGCATAGGCTGTGATGCGAGGAATATCAAAGAGCTGGCCCGAGTAGTATTGGATACCGGGGAGCAGGATCAGGGCGGTGGATTCTGCATGCTCATCAATGGTAGCCAGCACCTTCTCTGTGGAGATGATAAAGTCGTTGTCCGGCTCAATCTTGATCATGCTCTTGGCCGGATCATGGCCGTGCCAGACAATCTGGCTCTCAATGGCATAGTGGTCGCTGGGGAAGGGCTTCCACTCCAGAATGACCTTGTGCCTCTTTGCGTCGGGCTTGTAGAAGCTAGCCATCATCATATGCAGATTCACCGTCAGGGTGCTCATGTAGACAATCTCATCTGGAGATGCACCAACGAGATCGGCAGACTTTTTGGCGCAATCTTCGGCCATGTCTTGCCATTGAACCAGGGGCGATTTGCCCATATCCAGGAAGTGGCCATTGACGCCGACTGACGCCCAGGTTTCCAGCTGGGCAAGGACATACTCCCGTACGGCCTTTGGCTGGGCGCCCAGCGAGTTGCCAACAAAATAGATGCCCTGCTCGGCGTCTGATGATGCCCCGTTGACGCCGTTGACACCGTTGGTGCCATTGTTCAGCTCGCCTGTAGCATCCGATTAGCATCTCAATTGGCTCATCATACATATAAATAAAAAAGAACAAGAACAAGAAAGGATGATCCATGTCAAAGGGCATTGATAATGGCGCCGCAACGGCGTTTGATTGGACATACCGGGAATGGTGCCATCCAACGCTCGTTTTTTCAATGAGCCCTTGGTGGGTAGAATGAACTCGTCTCGCAGGTGCCGCAGCGAATCCTGAGAGTCTAGCTTCTGGGCAAATTGCAAAGAGTCTGCGTCCGCCGGGAACTTGGGCGGGGCACCGCTACGGAGGCGCTCGACAAACGCTGACAAGTCCATATTGTTGATGCTGTTGGCCCTGCTATTGTTGTTGCTGCCGTTACCAAGAAGAGTCAAGTTGCGGGCTCTGACTCTGGGGCTGAATGCAAATGCTCTATTGAACGCCCTCGTTGGTTTGGGAAGCTGCTTTGGGGGCTGAAGTCTAGCGAGAACAGACATTGTTGCTGTTAGTGGCTTTGGTAATCACTTTATGTTTCCACGGCCCGGCGCCCCCTCCAGGAGCCAGAGCTGTTGTTCCGCGCCATGCCTCAAGTCCGTGTGCCGCCTGGAGGAAAAAAAGACGCTCCGTCAGGCAAACAGCCATGGCCGCAGATAGAGGGAGAGATAGGCGGAGCTGTTGGGCCTATTGTAACCGCAGCCGCAGCCGCCGGTTCCGGCATGGATCATCCGCACTTCCGCTATCCGAACTTCCGCGATCCGTCTGCCGCAGCATCGCAGCACGGCTGACGAATGTGCTGCTGTGCCGCATCCTGATTGCTGCCCTATTTGGCAATGATGTCGTATACGACTTCCGGGGTGGATCCCGGCCTCGGGGCTCGCCAGGATGCCCGGCTCAAAAGACTTCTCCAAGACTCGCTAGGCTGCTGCACGCACTTCTCCTTACCCAACTGCAACTCTCCTCGACGGCACTAATGAATAGCAGCGGAGCTTCGGATGAAACTCTCTAATCGCGGATGGCGGATCGAAGGATGCTCTCGAATCCGAGGTCCAACGCCCGTATCTGCCCCCTGCCCCCTGCTGTCTTTGTTGTTGGTAGGCCCTGAATTGCATGGATTAGAGGTGCAGATCACGGATCGTGGCAGAGGATGGTTTCTGCTGAACAATATTACGGAACTACTCGCATGGCGCAAAGCTTTCTCATTCCACTTCTGCCGCTAGCATTAATTGTTCCTGACCGCTCCCACGTGCGAGAACTGTCATATAAGGCCTTTAGCTGCCCCGTGTTCCGCCAATCTCAGTAATATAGAGAGCCATCAACTCAAGGAAGCAAACTGAAGCAACACGGTTTCACCATTTCCAACTCTTCAGTTTGTTGATCACCTCAACACTATACTACCAACAGTGGTGTCCATCATGTCTCCTCACGCTGTTGATTCACAGACTTTGGGCCAAAGTGACCCCTGGGAGCTGTCCAAGTTTGCCGTCACAAAAAATGCCTTCCTTCCTGAGGACAGCCCGCCCAACATGTTGTCGGATCCTTACTACGAATCGTGGGAGCTCATTGCCCATAACCTAGCAGAGCTCATCGAGACCCGCCGTATCCACGATGCTATCAGAGATCTCCCCGTCCTGTCAACAGACTTGCTCAAGTCTGAGGCTGAGTGGAGGAGAGCCTATGTTATCCTGGCCTTTTTCACTCATGCATATGTGTGGGGTGGAGAAAAGGCTGAAGAAGTATGGCTGCCGCACATGATTCTTAACCGTAACATGGACTTGACACTTATACCAATTTCCTTTTTATAGATTCTCCCAGCCTCAGTTGCCGTTCCGTTCCTCAGCGTCTCCGCCCACCTCGAGGCCCCCCCCGTCTTGACCTATGCTGCCTGCAACCTGTGGAATTTTAGCTGCTCAGGAGACGACTTCTCCAAGCTGGAAGACCTCAGTACTCTGGTCTCCTTTACTGGAACCGAATCCGAAGCTTGGTTCCTCCTGGTCAGTGTTGCCATTGAGGCTACTGCCGCGCCCATCATCCATACCATGCTTCGCGCTCTTGAGGCTGTCAAGGTCCGCGACTACCAGGTCATCATCAAGTCCCTGGAAGAGTTAAAAGTTGGTATTGAGAATACCAGTGCTCTCATGGAGAGGATGTATGAGCGCTGCGACCCCATGGAATTCTATTACCAGATTAGGCCCTTCCTTGCCGGCAGCATGAACATGGAGGATGCCGGTCTGCCAAACGGAGTCTTTTATTCTGAAGGAGATGGCAAAGGAGAATGGCGAAAGATTAGGGGTGGAAGCAATGCGCAGAGTTCGCTGATCCAGTTCTACGATGCTGTCCTCGGTATCGAGCACAATGGCCACTCGGAATCTGAAAAGAGCTTCCACGACGAGGTCCGGGAGTACATGCCAGGTCCTCACGGCAGATTCCTTGTGCATGTAGCCCGTTCGGGCAGCCTCCGCGGATTGGCCCTCGAGACACCCGTCCGGGAAGAGCAGCACCGCCTTAGGGAGGCCTACACGGCCGCGGTAGATGCCCTCACCGAGTTTCGTGGCAAGCACGTCAAGCTCGTGACAAGATACATCATCATTCCCTCCAAGAAGCCATGGGCCGGAACTACCCGCAGAAATCTGGCCAGCTCCTCTTCGAAAAAGCGGGGAGAGGGACTGATGGGCACCGGAGGCACTGAGCTCATACCGTTTCTACGACAGGCAAAAGTCGAGACAGAAGTTTCCAAGATTGAGAGGCCCGAGAAGGCAGAGAGGCCCGAGAATCCCGAGAATCCTGAAAAATGAACCTTTTCAGAATCTTTTGATGATCACTTTTTCCTCACTTAAAGACTGAAAGAAAATCTCAACATTTATGAACAGGCGATTTGGAAGGCTTTATTTTTTTTCTGTTTGCAAACAGGCGGATAGCGAGTGTTTACATTGGCCTTTAAGAGGTAGAAGATGCAGTACAGGGCTTATCAGATATAGTATAAGAACATGTAGATATTAGAAGCGGCACGTATGTGCCTTATGAGAGAATATGAATTACATACTATGACAAAGTTTTCGAATATACTTACCATTAAGAGTTCCCAATGATTTTACAAGCAACTTCCCTGTTCAATTTCCAACCGTTCGGTATATGGATTCGAATTAGCTCTACTAACGATAACGAAATTTTATTTAGCCCGTGAGTCAGTGAGCCAAAGCCCCTCGGTGGCGCCGCCGCCGCAAAAGACTCGGCAATCACTCGCCATGTCATAATCTGTGCTGCAGAACAATATACGCAATGATGCTGACCTCAATATTTTCTCGTCTGCAAGGCCGTCTTGTAATCGATTTGCTTGGGGGCTAAAAAATGCTGCTATAAAATGCCCGCTGCCCAAGCTTGTTCTGCACGATATGCATGTCACGCGTCCTATGAGATGCCATTATGCAGTTCAAAGTGGCGCTCCAGGCTGCGGAGACGCTGTGCCCCGCTCAGCTACAGGCACGTTTTAGGCCCCTAAGCACTGTAGCTGTTGCTGCAAAACAGAGCCAGCAGAGCCAATTAGCGCCTCGTTATCGCCTAGCGGAAAAGAGCGGTGACGACGTTTTTTTTCCAGTGCATCTCGGGATCCTGTCAATGCTGGCCTGAAGCAGTTTAGTGACTCACTCGGGCCTGGCTGGGGGCGAATCAGATCGCAGACCCCACCAAGAGAACTAAAAAAAAAAAAAGTTTGGGAATGAACTTCTGGCAAGAGGTACCTGGTACAATGTATTTCACTCGCGGGGGCCTTCAAGATTTTTTTTTCTCTCCTCTCTCTTTTGCTGCATCTTCCGCAATCAGCTTCAAGCCAGACAACGAAGTCGCCCTATAGCCCAGAATTCACATTCAGAGTCAACCCAGTCAGAAACTTCGTCGAACCACAATGCCTTCGGCCGTCGCTGAGCTGTAAACGCCCACTGCGGGTCGTGCCCATCACGGCTCGCAGTCCAGCAGTTCAACGAGTCTAATCAACAACATCCTCGACGACAAGTTTTCCAACAGGTTTTCCCGCTATTGAGCTCGCATGCTCTTCGAGAACCTGTCTCTGAACCGCCAAATTCTGCTAGTTGCCCGCTTTGATAGGGCCTTCAACGTCTCAATTGCTGGAAAAGTTTTCAACAACTAAAGTCTTTGACAGCCATTGCCTTCACGCTGCCCCCCTGCAACCCTCCCTACGGCCAACAAATTATATTGCACAGCATCCAATTCGACGCTTTGACATATCGATTTGAAAAAAAAAAACAAAAAGCTATACGAAAGGCATTAAAAAAGCATAGATCATATTTACGCTGTATCTATTGATCTGACCATCTCTCGCTTCAGCACAAAAAGCTCTTTAGAGCTAGCCCCCTTGTATAAGAGAAAATTTCCCGACCCACAAGTTCATTTGAAAACAAGTCTATACATCATGCCTCGCAATATTCGTCAAAAGTATCCCGCAGCTGCGGCTAAAGCCCAAAAGCGTCGTCGGCTTTCGGAGTCATCCTCCTCTATCGATCTCTCTGATGACGAAGGCTACTCAGCTGTGGAAGATATTAGCGACTCTGAGGACAACGATGAGGAGGATGTAATAGCGGTCGAGGAGGAAACGATACTCTTAGAGGGTTTACCTATTTCCTCTCACGCTCCTCGACCGCTGTCGGATGACGAAGTTGAAGAAGAAGAAGAAGAAGCAGAAGAAGACGAAGCTGATGAAGAAGAGGAAGATGAAGACGACGACGACGACGACGATGGAGACGAACACTTGGACGAAGATGCCGACAATGCAAGCTGGGCCGGCATACTGTCAGATGTTGAAGACGGCCAAGCATCTGATTTCTATCACGACTCGAATCCTCTAGTCTCAGACCCCATTATAGAACGACACGTCCGTTTCGACGTGCCGGATAGCGACTCAGATTCCACTGAAACAGAAGACGACCATGCCGATCTTTTCCCTGACATCTTTGTCTCCCAAAATTCTCTCGACCCTGCTTTCCGTAAAGAGATTGAACATGATACTGATGAATCGTCCGGTTCCAACTCCTTTTGGGATTATCATGGTCACTACGAAGAAGAAGGGGGAGACGACTCGGAGTCAGAAGCCGAAGAAATAGTCCGGCAACTCTCGGATGACGAAACTGTAGCTGCCGTGCCGACTCCTGATGCTACCAATGTGCCGGAAAGTTTTACTCCTACCTTTGAAGAATCCCTAGAGCTTGATGGATATGAGTGTGAGTCCTACTACTTGAAGCGGGACATGGGTGCCCTTTACTGCCTTTTACTAATGCCAATGATTCAGCTGATGGCGACACCACTGATGAGGAAGACATTCCTGAGCCTGTCATCCGGAAGAAGGCTCGCCGTCTATCTAGTGCAGTGAGTGACGAAGCTTCAGACTCTGAGGCGGATTCACCCGTCAAACCAGAACGTGGCCAACCTCGCGTGGGCCGCTTCAAGCTGGATCGATCTGATAAAAAACCCATCGCCGTCTTAAATCCCCTGACTCGTAAGATGATGATATTTACTCCTCATCGACGGAGACATCTTGACTTGTCCCCGGAGCAGTTCAACTTTCCCTGGGCGATAGAGGAGCAGGCAACTCCGCTGCTCAGCGACTCCGCCAACATGATGCTCAGTGCCATGTTCTCTTCCAATACATTCGGAGACTTTATCAATGCTCAAGCAATGGGACCTGCGGAAGCATTCTTCCCCTTCCCTACCGAGACCAACGGAGATGATAGCTCAACATCTCCAAGCACGGATGGCGAGGATGAAGATGAAGAGAAGCTTGATATCAACGATTTTATCACGTTTGGTGAAGCTGCCGATGACGAATCATCTGGTGATGAAGGTGAAAACGACAAATGGGGTGCATCCCCGAAGCGTCCAACCACGGCTTCTGGTGACATGGGAGCACTGTCACATCTTAATTCAGATACTGTTGGCGCCTTCCGCCGCAATCAGATTAACCAACAGCTGATCCTGAGTAACCAAGCGACTCAGGACTCACTAGCTTTCAGCGGTCCATATAACTACACCGCTCTTCGAGGCCTTAAATCTGACCGTTTCGATACTGCGGCTGTGCCTTTGACCCCCATCCGACGACATAAAAAACAAATAAACGAATCGACCCGGACCTCTCTGGAGTCAACCTCGACAAAGCGTAAAGCTTCGAGCGAAGCTGGCGGAAGCAACCACAAAAGACACCGAAGCATTTCGGACGTGAACTATCTACGGATATAATGCGTATAGGAAGCTGCGCATGAAGCTACTAAATACGAGCGAGGACGGTGCATAGACGTGCCCCTGGCCTCAACATCTGACACATTCATTTTGGCATCTCATTTCATTTTTTCTTCTCCATTTTTGAATAATTCAACGAAGACTCGATATTTCGTCCCAGCGTTTACGGAAGTGGGCGGCTCTCCTTCGGGTAGACGGCGTAGGCAGGAAATGGTCTTGGAAACAAGCTATGTCGTTGTCGGGATACTAAACACGGTTATAGGAGAATCTCTCTGGGAACAAAAGCATTAGAGGCTCATATTCACACCAAAAGTTTTTCTTTTCTTTGTGGTGCCCAAAACAATGCAGGCGTGCTTTGGTCTTTGGGTTATAAAAGTTTCCCTTCTGCAATTGCCGCGATACTAATGACTTAATGCCCATCAAATGCATGGAGAAAAGGAGTACATCTCATTTCAAGTTATGACTTTCTCCATCTCTTTACATGCACAATGAATGGTCTGGGAATCTCTCATGACCTTTTTCTTCATTCGCTTTCTGTATTATTGCTATCGTTTCCTTAGTATGTACGAATTGAATTGAGAACGTTTGAAAGTTAAACTTTTTCCCTTTATGTGCACCTCGCTTATAGCCAACCAACCCCTTGCAATGTGACATTGTTAGGCGACGAACTCACAGGGATCTGAAGCGCAGCTCATCGCTAATTTCTGGCCCAAAAAAAGAAAGAAAAGGGAGAGGCTAGCAAGGGTTTCACGCAGAATCGGATCTGACACGACGATTTAAGAAGTGATAGAAGAAGCAAGTAAACAAAAAGGGAAAAAAATAAACGTAAGTCTAGTCCGATCTAGCCAGGACTCGAACCTGGAACCTTTGCCACCGGAAAGCAACGCGCTGCCATTGCGCCACTAGACCAATAGATGCTAATTGAGA
This sequence comes from Trichoderma asperelloides, assembly GCA_021066465.1. Classification (NCBI taxonomy): domain Eukaryota; kingdom Fungi; phylum Ascomycota; class Sordariomycetes; order Hypocreales; family Hypocreaceae; genus Trichoderma; species Trichoderma asperelloides. The sequence continues at coordinate 949,689 of JAJKFY010000222.1, read as the reverse complement.
AAATTATTTAAGTATATATGCTTCCAAGGTAATTGCGTCGCTTTGACTGATTGATGCTTTGTTGCGGAGTTGGCAGAGAGAAGGATATGTTTGGGTTTCTCACATTGATTGTTTTCTTACATGCGCATGTTGTTGGTGTTGAAAGTTATTTATTAATGTGTTTGTTTACTTCATAACTGAACAACTTCATTCCATGCACTCACCCTCTTACCCCGTATGCGTCTATGCTCTTAATACAGACACATGTCTATTTATTTCTTTTACTCACGCAACCGGAAGCCATGAAGGGAGGTACCTAATACAATAAGTGCTAGGTAGTTAAGGTGGAGTAGGAGCTTGAAAATCTGATGAAGTACTGTTGACTTTCTGATGGCGGTAAAGGATTCGACTGACTCACCGGACACCTTGTGACCCTGGTTAGGCATGCCATGATACATACATGTAAATAAGCTGATATCGTTGGGTAGCATTATGCTGCCGACGCGGCTGTTGCGCCCGTTTTTTTTTTTTTTCTTACATCCTTGGGTGGGTTTTTAGACACGTCAAACCGCATACTTAATTCAATGGGCATCTTCAGTAGTAGTAGTAGTAGTAGCACGGCAAACATTGATTAGGAACTGATTGATGTGGATGTCTTGTCTTGATCTGAGAAGAGCTAATGTAAGATATGGCCACGAGTCTTATCATGTATGTAGCCAGGTGTTCCCGTCGTTCTGAGTGGCAGACAGACCGAACGGGATGGGTGCTTGGTGTAAGTCGAAGTGGAGAATGAATGCCACACGAATAGGGATGCAGCCAACCTCCGAGACCTGGCTTACGGCTGGCGGAGAACGGCAGAGGTGATGCATGATAGCGGATGGCGTGTTGTGAGGAACTATCCACAGAGCACATACGATGGAAAGTAACTGGGAAGGGTTAGGATATGCAGCTAAGACCGAGTTGTGTGTGCATGCTGGATATTGCCACAGGCGGCTTGCCGCGTGATGTTGGGCCGCTATGGGGAGATGGAGTGATGGTAATAATAGTCTTTGGAGAAAAGGCGTGTATCTGAGCAAAAATATGGGTTCTCGACAGATAAGGGTCAATTGGCAAATTTATGTAGCAAGTAACCTAATGTAAACGATGAATGTTCTGTTCATAAAACGAAAAAGAGTTTAGACGACTGCACTAGGCATGCATAATGCTCTCCCCTGCAGATAAGGCCGTGGTGCTATCAAGTATCGATTGAGGTGAGACAGAAATCCTTCACCGTCATTATCAGCATGCATTTTGTATCTGTCCAATCCGAGTGTTATCCAAGCCAGCGTGCGCGCATTGCAAATTTTTACTTGTTCCTTACTGTTCGACGAGTGGTGGTTGATATGTAAAAGCGGTTACCCGGTAGGAGATGATTACGACACGGTGAGAAACCTGACTGGGTATCGGTAGATCTGTAAAAACCGGCGAGGTTTTGATCTGAAATTTACTGATGTTATTTTTTATTTCAAGTAGTCGGTAATAACTAACGTGTTTGATATTATTACGGCATTGATAAGAAGCTGGCGTTATAATTGAAGTGAAGCGTGTTCTTTCGGTTTGAGTCACTCCACGCGGTATTATGAGCGACGGTACTCATGCACCCTTTGAAGAAGCTCACCGCCGTATTATTAGTTACATGACTCATATGTAACTTAATTGGATTTCAGTCGAAATTGGGGTAGAACCAAAGAAAATGCTGTGGCATACCTAGCTTTGCTTTGTTCTAGTGCACTCTGTAATGATAATACAGGTCTTTATGAGAGTGTAACGGATGCGATGAGCAGTTTATCAGTCGGAGAAGCTTTCAATGCCTTGTTGGATATCTTTACATAAACACGCTCACCTGCTTCGACTTAACTCTAAGCACTGGTATTGAATTGTGTAGTTGAATATATGCTGAAATGACACTTCATGTTGATGGGGTCATAGCTAGTGTTATTAGGATAGTGATCATTGTTTATTAACATGTTCCATTCCTTCTAAACTTAGATTGACATGAGAACCAAGTCTCTTTTCGAGTGGGTAAGAAGACGAAAGCGTAGTCGGAAACCTTTCGAGGCTGGGTTCTTCATGAAAATGATGGCGGTTAGTAAAACCATGCTATTCAATAAAGACCTGTACAATTTCTTCAGTGATTGAAAAATCGAAAGCCCCCTAAAACAAAGCAATGCACCTTATCCTATCTTATTTGTCGACAGTGTGAAATCTCTATGTCGCAATGGTTTATGTACGAATGGCCTCCTTTTTGCTTTTAGGAGTATTAGGCTTACCACCGAGACGCACCCGTTTTGACGTCGTCCACACACACTGAGTGAACTATCCGTTAATGGGAAATATGGAGGGATGGATTGCGTTGGTTAGGCGGCTGACCAAGTTGATGAGGCTGAGCGTCTGGATTCATCTTCTATATGAGAGTCTAATAACCGGCGAATAATCGGGGAGCAACGGAGGGAGCCAAACGAATTGTGAAGGTCCTCAAAGTGATTAGACGGGCCCTGAGATGTGGTGGTTTGAGTTTTACCATGGAAAATTAGCAACTGAGATTTTTCGGTGGGCTGGAGGAGACTGTTTTACATCTGGGAGAATTGTAGCGGACTGATATCTTGGAAAAAGGAATAGCAATGCGAGATTTGAAGAGACATATACGAACATCCGAGAGAGCTACATAAAGCCAGTACATGAATTGCTTAAATATATTGAACCCGGCTTTCTAGACTGTTGGGTTACATGTTCATGACAAGATGTCCCCTTTGGCAAGACTCTGGATGAATGAGAGAATATCAGGACCTCCAGAAGCACCGCATCAAATACAGGCTTCACAGTAAGGCCACAGTACTCATAGCTCTAGGAGTGGGCGAATGAAGACTGTTGTTTTGACGAGCGTTGATACCCCGTCTTGAGAACGAAGCTTAGCCCATAACGGCACTCCAGGGGGGACAATGGGATGATGCACATTACCATGCGGGATGCTGAGAATTTGGTGTGTGATGTATATTGTGATGATCCTGATCTTGTTGAGCTGGTTATTCAATAATGATCGAGATAGCTCAAGATGGATTATATCTTTTGGACTTTGTGAAAACTAGGACAATGAGGTGCCGCTTGGATTGGACGAGTATGCGGAGAAAATATATACAACTTTAGGATCAGTACACAGAATGAATTTATCAAGCGTTGCTTTCGGTTTCCGAGGTTAAAGAGAGTCTCGGACCGACCCGATTCCGCAGAAAGCTTGGGGAATCACAAACGTGGAGTTTGTTGGAGCGCGTATGGAGAATATGGAGAATATGGAGGTAATCTACAGAAACCATCAACAAACTTACTCATTCATGAATATGGAAACTAAATGTCATAATAATCGCTCAATCTTGATACTAAGCATGTATTATAGAGATTTAATATTCATGTAGCGACCAAAGCCGCTGGTGTTCATACTGGAGATGCCAATACACAGCCACATAGTTGGTTGCCATAATCGCACATGTTAGAACAAGATCGCAAAGAGTATGGAGAGCAATATGAAGTACACTGCTACATCTACGTAATATAACACTTATAGAACGATTGGTTAGCTAGCTGACCCAGAGCCAAGGTGATGATAGTACGATGCACTGCTTATAAGAGACCTACGCTTATTAAACCTCACGGCTGCCCAGACAGATATGCCCCAGTATGAGATTATGTCTTTTAGTACGTAATATTGCTATTTGGTTGGTCAAAGATCAAATACGAATCCGGCCTGCTTACTCCAGTGATCTGCAGATCTCTTAGCTGGGCGCGCGGCCTTTTCTGGTTTCAGCAGCGTCAGACTTTCAAAGGGGGTGCCACATACGCCAAAGATGTAGGTATCTGACTGTCCCATCTCTTAGCCAAGGAAAAGCAGTGCGGCAAAACTCTCTTGTTTGTTGTTATCATTGGTGAGACGGATGCAAGGGAAGAGAAAAAAAAAATACGAAGCCGACTAGAAAACTGAAGGCTCAAGGGATGAGGAAATGGGAAACCTTCAGCTGTTAGTGCGAGCAGTGGCAAAGTGGTTGTTGGTACCACGAGTCAACAGGGCCACTGCGCAGTAGGCTTTGTATAGAGTACCGCTGCTGTGTTGCGTGTGTATTACGAGGACAAGCCATGACAAACGTGGGGAAGCAGCACGAGACACGAAACAGAATCGCCTGCGCCATTCCACGGACTCTCCGCACGGCCAATTTTTTTTATCCTCTCAATCCTTCTCTGCCCAGCACCTGGCCTTTTGACCTTCTCCCTCTTCTCTTCCCCGGTGCGCAGCCACTGCAGGACGACGCCAGATACCGACAACAGCAGTTGATACATTGCCTGGTCTTCTGCCGGCGGATCTCCCACCGTGTCCCAAGCGCAGCAGCAGCCGCTCGGAGGTTTTCGTTGGCGCAGAGCAGGCCCGGTGTCGTCATCGTTTCTGCTCCAGATCCACTCGGCAGGGGCTCATTTCGCTGCGATAACGCCGTCATCGAGTTCGCTCCAATAAATAGCATCAGCATCTTGCCTCGCCTCGACTCCTCCGCCATCATGGCCTGGGAACTCACCCGACGACGGTTTGTCCGCGCCGTTAACAGCAAGTTCATCTATGGACGATTGGTACGTGCGCGCGCTAGACGGAGCAGCGAGACAAGTTTTCTGTTTTGCACTGCGGATTGATGGATTCAGTCACGTTGGCGGCTTTACTCTCGCATCCACTCTGCTACTCAAACATTATTGCATACAGCCTAGAGCCTAGAGCCTAGAGCCCAGAGCCCAGAACCCCCATTGCTTTTTCTTTCTACGTATTTCAATTTTGTATAGAATTGCACTGACCGATTGCATGCACCGCTTAACAGCCTCTACTCCACACCATCATTTTTCTCATCGAAATGGCGCTCGTTGCCCGGCTGACGGCGCGATTCAATGCGTACTATGAAGAACGACCTCGTACGTCTCCACGATCCATCTTTCTATATATGGATATATCATATATACATGTGTATATTTCATCTTCTGCTAAAAATGGATTGACTAACCAATTGATCCGCATCCACAGTCATGACCATGATGGTCACCAATGCCATCCTTGGTGGCATCGCCGATACCGTCGCGCAAACCATCACCTCTGTCCGCCAGCGAGCCCTCAGAAAGCCTGGTGGAATCACCAAAGACGATGACATCGCTATTGAGATCCACGAGCTAGATGAAAAGAACCCATTCCTAGACCGCGAGCTCATTCCCGAGTCCAAGAGCCTGCCCCCGCCCTTTGACTTTGAACGACTTACAAGATTCATGGCTTATGGTTTCTGCATGGCCCCTATTCAATTCAGATGGTTCAAGTTTCTCTCATCGGTTTTCCCCATTACCAAGGGAAGTGCCTTTGGGCCTGCCATGAAGCGAGTTGCCTTTGATCAACTCATCTTCGCGCCATTCGGTGTGGGAGTCTTCTTTACGGCCATGACTCTGGCTGAGGGAGGTGGCCGCCGCGCAGTCGCTCATAAGCTACGAGACATGTATGTCCCTACGCTCAAAGCCAACTACGCTCTTTGGCCCGCAGTCCAGGTTATCAACTTTCGCTTGATGCCAGTGCAATTCCAGCTCGTGAGTATCTGCATCTGCGTTGTAATCTTTCTCTGTGTAGCTAACACTCGCCAATAGCCATTTGTCTCGACTGTTGGTATTGCCTGGACTGCCTATCTCTCCCTGACCAATGCCTCGGATTAGATTCAAGACAAGACGAGGTCGCCACCTCGGTGAAATCTTCAACATGTCAGGAGTGCCACAGAGCACTCAATTGGGGAGGTAGCAGGAGGAAATAAGAAAGTTAACGCAATAGCCTGATTGGACACGATCCGATGTAAGTGGGAAGCCTATCGGAGCCGCCACCCAAAGGGTACGATACATGTTCTCCCTAAGATGGAATTTGCTGCTTTTTGCGACGGAGTTTGCAAACAAAGTAGAGGTGTTTGGAGTTTTGGCTATATCGCTCGTTGATTGGATATCTTGCTATGGCCTTTTTGAATCAAGGACGCAGCACGACTCAGGATTTTTGTCGCTCATCGTTTTGTATAAGGGATTAAAGTGAGAAATAAATCAAACATAAGCTACAACCGACGTTTACCGACCCTACACAATGACCAGGGGCACGTTATTTGAACACTCTCAAAGACATGCGAATATGGCGCATTCTGGATATTAATCAGTCTGTGAAAAGGGTTCAGATCAATGAAATGGTGATATGACCTGACTGCAGTCCGAATCTACGTGATGTGTCACCAATTGTCATTACAGACACAGGTGATAATGGCAACCGTTCATATACTAAGCGTGATTTATGCCGTCGAATGGGCCTCACGTCACTCTGGCGTGGTCCGGATGCAGCAGATTAATGGCTCTTGACTGATTGACCGCTGAGATACAGAAGGGGCCCCCACCACAGCTCCCTGTATTAATCAATCGATTAGCTGTAATCTATTGATTGCTTGCCAGCACGGACCCCACCTGCGTGAACCCCTCCATCCTTCTTCTTGGCTGTCGCAGCTTAAAGTTCTGCGTGCTTTTTCTTTAAAACCACAGAGCCTGTCTCTTCTTCCACAACGTTTTCCTTAGCAGCGCGAGTCTTGTTTCGCTTCCCACGCCAATTTCCAGCCAAAATGTCTCTCTCCAACAAGCTGTCAATCACCGACGTCGACGTCAAGGGCAAGAGGGTCCTGATTCGGGTGAGTCCGGATTGCCCCGCCATTGCATTGTGATGAAAAATGGAGGGGACGATGTTGGAGCTCTTAGCATCGACGTCAAAGCTCTGCTAGAGGAGCGCCGTCGGCAAGGCTAAATTCTCGTCGGCTTTGGATGATTTGGGGATGTTGGATCTCGGATCTTGGAGGTTTTCGTTTACTTGTACATGGCTGACTGACATGCTCTGTGTTTACCCAGGTCGACTTCAACGTGCCCCTCGATGAGAACAAGAACATCACCAACCCCCAGCGCATTGTCGGCGCCATCCCCACCATCAAGCACGCTCTCGACAATGGCGCCAAGGCTGTCATCCTGATGTCCCACCTCGGACGTCCCAATGGCGCTGTCAACGCCAAGTACTCTCTTAAGCCCGTTGTTCCCAAGCTGCAGGAGCTCCTGGGCAAGCCCGTCACTTTTGCTCCTGACTGCGTCGGCCCCGAGGTCGAGGCCATTGTCAACAACGCCGACAACGGTGCCGTTATCCTGCTGGAGAACCTCCGATTCCATATCGAGGAGGAGGGCAGCGCCAAGGATAAGGAGGGCAACAAGACCAAGGCCGACAAGGCCAAGGTTGAGGAGTTCCGCAAGGGCCTGACTGCTCTGGGAGACGTCTACGTCAGTAAGTGCATAGGCTCTCGTGCCTCAAAGCTGTTTTTATTTTTTATTTTTTTATTTTTATTTTATTTTATTGTGAGGCTAAATTGTAATATCAAATAGACGATGCTTTCGGCACTGCTCACCGTGCTCACTCTTCCATGGTTGGCGTTGACTTGCCCCAGAAGGCTGCTGGTTTCCTCATGAAGAAGGAGCTCGACTACTTCGCCAAGGCTCTCGAGTCCCCTCAGCGACCTTTCCTTGCCATTCTCGGTGGTGCCAAGGTCTCTGACAAGATCCAGCTCATCGACAACCTGCTCGACAAGGTCAACACCCTCATCATCTGCGGTGGCATGGCTTTCACCTTCAAGAAGGTCCAGGACAACCTCGCCATTGGCGACTCTCTCTTCGACAAGGCTGGTGCTGAGACCGTTCCCAAGCTGGTCGAGAAGGCCAAGGCCAAGAACGTCAAGATTGTCCTGCCTGTCGACTTCATCACTGCCGACAAGTTCGACAAGGACGCCAACACTGGCTTCGCTACTGACAAGGATGGTATCCCTGATGGATGGATGGGCCTTGACTGTGGTAAGGAGTCCGTTAAGCTGTTCAAGGAGGCCATTGGTGAGGCCAAGACCATCCTGTGGAACGGCCCTGCCGGTGTCTTTGAGTTTGAGAAGTTTGCTGGCGGCACCAAGGCCACCCTTGACGCCGCTGTCGAGGGCTGCAAGAACGGCAAGATTGTCATCATCGGCGGTGGTGACACTGCTACCGTCGCCGCCAAGTATGGCGTCGAGGACCAGCTGAGCCACGTCTCCACCGGTGGCGGTGCCAGCTTGGAGCTGTTGGAGGGCAAGGAGCTTCCTGGTGTTACTGCTCTGTCCAGTAAGTAAATTACATGCACCATGGGTTGAATGAGCGAAAGGAATAAATTGATGACGGGGGGATATGGCATTAAAAAGGTCGGCTCGGAGCATCCCATCTGTAACGGAAAAAAAAATACATAAACATATACCAGTGCGGATTCATGCAAAATAAAAATGGTTAACGTCATTATCAAGATGGTTCTGTTTCCTGTGGTCATCGTAGCCTGATGTAGAGTATACGCATCACTTGCTTTTGCTTGGAATATGTCACATGGAATACTTTTTTTTTGTTCCTTAAATTTAGAAGACCCAATCTATATGTTTAACGTTCCTAACAAGCCTGTGCCGTGATGTTGGCTCGCCCGATCGATGTCCCCATGGTTGTTTATTCTTCCCTCCTCCTCGAGTCTATCTCCGCTTGGCCGCCTCAACCTTTTTAAGCTCTTCCCTATGAATAGAAAAACACGTCAGGATCCGTGTACTCATAAGGAATAAAACATAAAGCAGGGAAGTAGCAAGAGTGTGTGTAGTAAAAGAAAATGTGAATAATGAAAAGGAAAGAAATAAACCAAGAAGGAAATAAACATTATGAGCCCATGTATATGTGTGTCTCCCCGTGCCAACGCGAATATTAGGGGAGTTGTTTAAACCGTGTGGAAGTATAAGAACAAAAAAAAAAAAAAAAATTGAGCAATAGCAACGGCTGAGGCAGCAGTAGTAGCAAATATACAGCAACAACAGAACAAGTATCAAAATCAAAAATCAGTATTTCATCGGAAGCGACGACGGGGACGGAAATCGAGAGACAGCGCTGTGAGGAGAAGGGTAGAAACTAAGAGAGAGCCGACCACCCACTTCAGCTGATTCGAGAAGTCATCGCTTGTGTCGTCGTCGTCCCAGCTCTCCTCCCACAGGTGCTTGGTTTCGCCGTTGCGCTGGGCGGCTTCGGTTTGGTCGGCGGGCCAGTCTGTTTGGTGGTTAAAAGAGGACTTTGGTTAGCATATATACGTCCTTCGTCGTCTTTTGATCTCTTCTAGTCGGAAAGCATTCGCTGTAGAGGAGGGGGGGAGAAAGGAAAGTAAGGGATGAGAATAGAGAGGGTTTGGATGGCGACTGTAGAGATAGGAGGGAGGAAGGGAGGAAAAGTAAGGTGAGTATGTACCGTCGACGGGGAAGTCTTCGAATTCGTCGTCTTCGCCCAGGGCCAGGTGCTTCTGCTCGGGCTTCTGCTGTTCGCTTGGGGTGGACTGTTCAGGCTCGGCGACCTTGGGCTCTGTGGTTGATGCCATTTTGGAGAGTGATGATGCGGCGAGCTTTCAGCCTAGCGCTGCTGGGTTGGAATTGCGCTAGAGAGGCGTATCGGAAGAGACTTGAGAATGGCAATGGCAAGCAATGTCGTGGATGGCTGCTAGGATGGCAGAGATGAGATTGGGAGGGAGGGATGGCTGAGGGCCTGTCGTGGTACCGCTGGCTGCTTGTTGTTATTGTTGTTGCAAGGATTGGTCAGGGACTAGCTGGTGATGCTGGCTCGAGCTGACTGGCCGTGACGACTAGCTGTGGTTTCCTAGGAGAGCCCCAGGCCAGTGTAAAGCGGCAGCGGTGCGGCCAGCCGACCGGTGCCGGAAGAACGCTGGGTCCGGGGAGGGGAGCTGCTGGCCGCTGCGCTGAGCTGAGCATGCCGGCCCAAGCCCTGCGGCCACGGGCATCATCCTGCGAGCTTTTAGTGCCGGAGGTGCCTGAGCGGCTTACCGGTTTTGCCTGTTTTAGGGGACTGGCATCTGCGGGCGGACCTGCCAGCGCCAATCATGGCGGCGTTTTAGGGGCTTGATCGAGCCCCAGACACTGCGAGAGGCGCCTGGGAAAAGAAAAAAGTTGCGCGTGCTAGGAGATCTGTGGCGATGTTTTTTTTTGTCCCTCGTGCCTTTTTTTTTTTTCCCTTGTTGAATTCTCCTACGGATGCGGCGGCAAAAACGGGAATGTGCAGTATGAACGTCTTGATGTGTAACTGACGGACGACTCCCTGGCCGGATGTTCAAAAATGGTTAAAATCAAGTCGAGTAAAATGAGGCCGCGCAATGTGTAGATGTCATCTTCTGGGCTTAACGGACTCGTCGCTCCGGAATTCCGCTGAGATCTCGGGCTGAGCGCAATGGTTATTACCGAGCTGTTTCGTTTCGTTTCGCTGTCACTGGGCGTTAGTATAAAGCCAAATCAAGCCCCGGCGGGCCCTGAACTTCGGGGAGACGCCCCCACGGTGAAAAGTCGACTTTCCACAACTACAACCGCAGCTTTTCGCTTCTATTCTTCTCTTTTCTCCTCTTTGCCTTTTCTTTTGCCATATCTAGAACGGGTGGCTTCTTCGTATTTGCTTCCCTTTTGCCTTATTGTAGTTTTTTTTTTCTTTCTTTATTTTTTCTTCTATTCAACTTGTAGCTGTCGAGCATTGCCTACACTGCTTTTGCATGGAGCGACTGCCAGCAAACCGAGTAGCCACGAGGGGTGCATGCATAGCATAAGCGTCGTCTATTTCTCTTATTCTTACTAGCACCTATCCTTTTTTTTTTGGCGGCAATTTTTCCTTCATGCGGGTTTATTAGTCGACGCAACAGTGCCCTATCACCTGTCAGACACTCCTTCGTGGTCTTTGTCGCCGACTATTTAGCTGAGCCACCCTCCCAATTGGAAAGGTACCGGATATCTCGCAAATCTGATACTAGAAGCGGCGTGTTGCACTGGGAGGATCATCTACGAAGCCTCAATCTTGGCACTCAGCCTCAATCGCAGTGGCTGTCTTATTTAACGACCCTGTTCTCTCTGATACGGCTCTTTTCTTCTACTGACGGCATTGTCAATCGCTTTTCACCACCACTGCCGAAAAGTCATTTGTCTACCATGAGTCGTTTAGCCGGGTGGTTCCGCTCCAGCGGAAAAACCGAAAATGGTTCAAACACAAGCCTCGCGGCCACTGATAGCATCGCAAAGGAGAAGGAAAACTTGGTGGAGGCGATGAATTGGATCGAGCTCATCATGAACGATGACATTGACGGCGCCTGGGACAAACTACAGACGGGCGACTCTTCGTTTCACGAAATGGGCTCCGCGGTGGCGTTTTTCATGCGATCTGTCCTGGGCTTTGAGAAACAGATCATGACCGAAGCCACGGCAAGATTGAATGACTGCGAAACCAGGGCTTGGTCAGATCTCAAACGGGCGCAGAAGCATGGTGCTGCTTATAACAGCAGCAAGCTGTACCCGCCGGGAACCGAGTACGAACTGATCATCGCCGAGACGCAGCTGATGGGCGCGGTTGTTGGCGTGCTGCATGAGAGTCTGGTAGAGGCCATGAAGAGTTTCTACAAGCTGCGAAAGGCTTTCTTGACACTCGACGCTATTGTGGCGTCTGAGGAAAAGCTTTTTAAGAAACCTACCCCAGGCTCATCTCGCACGTCGCTTAGTTTGACGAGCAATGATTCTGGGACGGAATCCAGTGGAACTACGGCTACGCCCAGTGGAAGCGACTCTGATGCTTTCGTAGATGCCAGGGAAACTCTGTCCGGACAGCAGACCCCAAGCGACCAGACTGATGCATCGTCGACATCGGCGGCCTCAAAGCTGGAGAAGCTAACCATCAGCAAGTTGGATGATACATCGAAGCTGAGCCTAGGATCCAGAGATTCTGACTTGAGCTCAGATATCGAACTGGATAATCCCGTCGACAAGTTCATCCACTCTGGGGCCAACATGTGTTTTGGAGTTTTGTTGCTTATCCTTAGCCTTATCCCTCCCGCCTTCTCACGTATTCTCTCCGTCGTTGGATTTCACGGAGACCGCCGGCGAGCCGTTAAGATGCTCTGGAAGTCAGCTGCACACTCCAATATCAACGGCGCTGTTGCGGGTATGATGCTGTTAGTGTATTACAACGGGTTGCTTGGAGCCGCGGACATTCTACCGGATCGCAAAGATTATGATGACGATGCCGAGGCTGTTGGGCCGCCGATCGAAAAATGCGAGCAACTCTTGGCCGATATGCGACGACGGTATCCCGATTCACAGCTGTGGCGGATAGAGGAATCGAGAATGCTGGCAAACGAACGAAAGATTACGGAGGCGTTGGAATTGCTCAAATCGGGAAAGGAGTCGAGAATGAAGCAGGTTGCTGCTCTTAGCAATTTCGAGCTATCACTGGACTCGATGATGTCTTACGAATGGGTGCTGATGCGCGATTCATTTTTGAAGTGCTTGGAAGTCAATGACTGGAGCCCGTCACTCTACTACTACCTGGCTGGCTGCGCGTCTTTGGAGCTTTACCGAGACGCTTTTCACAGTGGCGACAAGGACGAGGCAAGACGGCAAAAGGCCAAAGCAGAGGAGTTCTTCCGCAAAGCTCCCACGGTGACGGGCAAGAAGCGACTGATGGCGCGCCAACTGCCTCTGGAGACATTCTTACAGCGAAAGGTTCAGAAGTGGGAAGACCGGGCCAAAGCTCTAGGGGTTGATTTGGCGGATGTTGTTGGATCGAGCCCTGCACTGGAGATGTGCTACGTGTGGAATGGACAGAAGCGCATGGGCACAGTACAGCTGGAGAAGGGTCTTGACTACCTCAAGTGGGAGAGATGCACGACGAGCAAAGAAGTCGTAGCCAAGATTCAGGAAGAGAAGGATGAAATGGCTGTCTGGGCAGTGAGCATGGCATCGCTGCTGAGAGGCGCGGGTAAGCTGGACGAGGCGAGAAAGTTGCTGCAGGACAAGGTTATCGCCCATGACCGGTAAGTGGATTTTACCAAGGTGATTAGACAAGTGGAGATTGCTGACAAGAATGAAATTGCAGATCTGCCTTCAAGGGCGCATCCAAGGACGACTATGTCTTGCCATCGGCGACTTATGAAATGGGCGCCATAGCATGGGCTGAGTGCTGTAATCCTCCAGAGGGCGAAGCGAAGGAAATTCTGGAGTACAGACGCAAGAAGATGCTGGAATGCGAGGAGCAGCTCAACAAAGTCAAGGTTTGGGAGGCGTACGTCTTGGATACGAGAATTGGCCTGAGGGCGCAGAGCGGATTGGAAACTCTGGTTTGGTTCAAGAAGAAGAATGGGTGGTGAATGGATTTCAAAGTAAAATATTTGGACAGGACTATGTGGATGGATTTATACAAACCGGCATAAAGGGACTACTAGACGAGGCGAGACTGTTTCGCCCAGATTATCTGGCATTGATCTTGGGGTATTATATATATAAACGGACGGCTATCATGGCGTTTGTGTCAGGGGGGGTAGGCGTATAGATTTCATACAGACCGTGGAGAGACCCTTCAGGGGGAACAAGGATAAAGGCTGCATTGGCATTCGTATACATGCATGTTGGGCATAGATTGGAAGGCTTATATATATATATGTATATATATGTATACATGTATCAACCTTTTCTTTTAAACTTCATTGCATGGACGAATAGTATAAATACAAACGAAAAAGATGACTGCACTAATATCATAATTCATAACTATCATGATGGTATCAATACTGCTTTATTCCCAAAACCAAAAAAATGGAATACAAAACTATCCAGAACCGAGGAATTGGATTTCCAATTCGGCTCACTGCGATGACTTTTTCCTGCTGCTTCTCCGCGTCTTGACCCCCTCCCTCACCGCATTCACGCCCTGATCAATCCTCTTGGAAGACCGTTCTTTTACGCGATGCTTCTCCGCCTCCTTCTTCACATCGTCGAGCACGTCCCTCCCCTTGCTCGTCCCGCTGACCCAGTCCAGCATGCCCCACGAGCCGTAATTCGACGTTCCTTTCCCCGCGTAGTGGATGGCCGAGCGCTGAACAACCCCGCCCATGATGATGCCCGGGACGATGGTGTAGCCCGACATGGCGAGGGTCTCCTCGACGGTGCAGATGGTCAGGACGAGGAAGTACGTGAGGATGTGCGGCCGGAGCAGGACCGCCGAGAGATAGAGCGGCAGGAAGCGGTAGAAGAGCAGCGGCAGCGGATGGTCGGCCATGAGGCGGAGGCTGAAGGGCGCGCCGGCCTTTGCGTGGGCGTAGCTCTGGTGGCGCCTGGACAGCCAGCGGTAGGATTTGCCGTTGTTGTGCAGGACAAGGCGGTGGATGTAGTAGAGGAGCGTCTCGCGGGCCGAGAGCAGGACGAGGACGTGCTTGAAGATGCCCCACGGGAGGGGCAGCGTGGTGGTTGTTTTGAAGACGGGCTCGTTGAAGACGAGGATGAAGGCGAAGCTGAAGCCGGCTTCGATGGCGGTGACGATGGCCAGGTTGAGGAGCACCAGGCCGAGGAGCTTGGCGAGGGATGCGGCGTCGCGGGGCGGCAGCGCGGAGCGGCCGCCGTGCTTGATGGTCTCGGCGAGGCTGGGCAGCGAGACGTCGAAGAGGAGGGTGGCGAGCGAGGGGATGAGGAAGAAGACTATTCGGATGGCGAGGATGCCGAAGATGTGGACGACGATGGGCGGCTGGGAGAGCACGAGGGTGGACCAGGTCATGTAGAAGAAGAGGAGGTTGAGCGAGGTGGACCAGGAGGTGAGGGCTGGGCCGAGGAAGTATGTGAATATGGGGAGGGAGAAGAGGACGTCCATGATGATGATATGATTTTTATTTTTATTTTTTTATTTTTTATTTTCATAAGTTGGATGGATATATATGGTGATGATGATATCAATGCAGCTGCAGCAGCTTCTGGTGTTTGTGTTGGCGGTGAGAAGTTGCAAGCTCCATGTATGTATGTATGATCTGGATTGGATTGGTGGCGAAAATCGGGCATGCAGGTACCGCGGAGCTTAAAAGAGAAGAAAAAGAATCAATGGAAAAGCTGTAGTAGAGAGATGACGATTACGAAATATTTTCGGTTTAGCTCTCTAGATAAGAAAAATCCTGATTTTTTTTCGGTGTGCGGAATGCTGGCCTCACAAAGCTGTCAATGGTGTGGATGCTGTTGGAATGACGTACATGAGCGCGATCGACGAAAGAGGCTAGCTAATGACGACGATGGCTCGAGCAGGCTATGAGAGTTTTGGCGGTGGAGGTTGGGATGACATGCAAGAGTTCTGAAGACAAGATGTATTTGCTCTATGTATATAACGAATTCCCGTCTAAGCGGTTCGCAACACTCTATATACTAATTCCAAACAAAATATACTCTATTACATGTTCATCATATCGTTGAATGCCTGGCCAAGCTATGCTAGCAACACGTTGAAAAAAAAGTAAAAAACAAAAAAAGGAAATGACAACAAACAAATGGCCTGGGGAATACATAATGCATTGCTTGAGTGGCTGACTGGGACTAAGCCGACTAAGCCTTGCGTAAAAAAAAAAAAAAAAAAAAAAAAGGAAACAAGGTAAATAGCGATGTTGTCTGAGAATGTGAGATCACAAAGATAAGAGCTATGTTGAAGGTGAGTGTGAAGTGTGTGCGTGCTCTTGTGATGGACAAATGGTAGGTGAGTTAGCAGCTGGCATAGCATGAGGAGGCTCTTCATGATCACCTCCGCCATCACCATTGTCGGTTGGGCTTGGCGGAAGGCTTCGACCCCCGCTCATAGCTACTGCAGGTGTAGCTATTTCGGGGTAGTGAATGTTCAAGGTGTTGTGATGGCCCATTGTAGGAACTTTAAGAGTGTCACTCCTCATCCTCTGCCTCCCTCTGGTCTGGGTAGGTGATGGAGGTGGGCTATCATTCCGAAGCCCAGATGAGTTGGCTCCTGGCAAAGTGCTTGCCCGGTTTTGCCGTGATAGAGAGCGTGCAGGTCGCGCAAGGGAATGAGAACGGGAGAGCGATAGACCCGGCTGAGGCGATGCTCCTCTATAGCTGCCCGCCCGAGAACGAGAGCGTGGTAAGGGCGTAGCGTTGCCATCTGCATCTCGAGGGAGGTTATAAATATTTCGAATGTCTGGTAGTCGTTCATTTCTCCAAAACTCTCCAGGAACCTCTGGGAAATCAAGAGCTTTGCCAGATTTATCATAATCGTCGACCCAGTTGTGCGCCTTATTGCCGAGTGCGCTGCCTACAGAAACAAGCATCCTGGCAACCTTGCGTCTGTTGCCCGAGTCTACTGTGGAATTTCGGTGCACTGTGCTGCCTGAAGATATATGTCGGTCGATGGTTGGTGCATCATTGGAGATGCCAGTTTGCATGGTCGACATCCTATCGAGAGCGCGGTATGATGAGACAGTAGAGAATCCTGTATCGGCATGCCTCACTGCTGGAAAATGGACTGACTCGGGTGTTTCTGGGAGATTACTTTCTCCATGACTCTGAGATTGGCCATCCCGATCAGTTGATGAAGAATCTGTAGCAGGAGACCCGTGTCGACTTTGATATTCAAGGTGCTGATGGGAACATTTGCACTCATGAACGGCATGAGGATGAGACTCTCCGATGACGGCCTCTACATCGGCTGCAAGGACAAGATAAAGGGATCCTATGGCAGCAAATCCTGTTCCAACAATGGGTGCCCACTGGCCTTTTGCATTGAAAAGATGAAATATATGTGTTAGTTATATGAACTATAAGGAAGGCAATAATCGCAATACAGGACAATTTTGTGCACTCACCAATGCTTGCGAGAGGCTCGACCTGATAAGAGACTGGACCGCTGAAAAAATTAATCTCTCCTACGATAATAATAGCAAGCCCCGCGCCCCCAAAAACGGGAATGGCCACGACGGAGAGGAAGTAGCGAATTTTGTTGTTCACGCCCTTCATAGTCCCCTTTGTTGCGCCATTGGTGCCCGAGATGGGCTCATCAGCTGGAGTATCGTCAATCCCACTGCCAAGGCGAAGGCGAGCTGCGAGACCCCGATGGTTTTCGAATACCTTGTCTGTCATAGACGCCATCCAGACGATGGTATGGACGCAGCAACCGGCCGCTAGTAGTGTGGCAGTGCCAAATGTGAGAACTCTAGGCACAGGTATCACGTAAATGTTGTTTGCTGATCCTTGTCTCATGGGAGAAGACGGCCCATCTCCTACGGCGCAATGCAGCCCGCATGTTGTGTTATCGCCGTAAGGGAATTTTGATGGATTGTTAGAGATTGGTATTCCTTGGTCATCCTGAGGACAGGGATAGGTCTGGATTCGGTAGAATTCGATGGTCAGGCTAAGGAGTCCTGCATGCAGCCAGGCGTAAGTTAGCCGCTGGACTCGTTGCGTTGACGTTGACTTTTAGTGATAGGTCAATGCTTGCAGGGCAGGCATCTGAAACCACTGAATCAGAATGGATAACAATGCTCACCTGCAAGAATCAAACCTGCCCAGAAAAAGATTGTGTTGCGGCCACGGGCATTGAAGTAAGTCTTAGACAGTCTGACTGTCATTGGAGCGACCAGAATGGCAATCGAGCACAGCTGAAAGGCGCCGTACACGTCCATGTCTACAGCTTCTAATCAATGACAAATAAGTAAACAAAATCGAATCAAATTGAACAGCAGATTGGGTCTTTTCTCTTACCGTCTCGATGCAGAGCTGCAAGGACAATGCCATGAACTGCGGCTACGGCCGGGAGGAGCAGCGCTGCAGCCAAGCAAGCATTTTTTATCCACACGGCTCTTCGAGCAAACACACACGCTGCTATAAGCACGTAGTACCTGTGAGGGGGGTTTGCACAAGTTAGAAGGAAGTATTGTTGAGGGAAGTAGTAGCTCAAGCGGCATGACCTACAAGACTCTCGATCCGGGCCCATATTGGCCAGAAACGGGCCATGCGCAGACTACTTTCAAGACATCGGCAGGATTCGTGGCGTTGCCTGCGGACGCGAGAGAAGCTGATAAAATGCTGTGATGAGAGACAGCAGCATCACCAAGCGACTCAGCCCAAGAAAGCGCCGGCATCAGCCCTTTGCGTGTGCCGAAGGACTCGGCCGCCCAACTGCTGCTTTGCAAGCAAGCGGGTATTGGTCGCTATGCAGCGGCTGAGCAAACGGCGCGTTTTCTTGGAATGTAAGCTACTCTCAAAACTCCCCCAACAACTGGCGCAAGATCAGGGAGGCTCATGCAAGGGAGATGATGATTATGGTGGTGAGCGGGCGTATTATAAGGCGACCCGGCAAGGCACGGGAGAAACTGTCTCAAGCTGCTGTGAGGCTCTTCCATGGGTCACTCACGCCCTCCATCTCGAGCCAGCTGAGAGGCTAACTTCGCTCGTCATAACCCGCTTGCTCATGTAGCACAGACGCAATCCCATCTGTACGTGGTTCCGAAGGATTGTCTCCCTCGGCACACACATTGTTGCTTCTGATGTGATATACCCGGTAGATACGAGTATCTTCTTGCAGCTTAGAAGGATCCAATGTGGTCTAGTTGCTGCTAGAGCGCTGCAGGCAACAGAATTATCCAACTCGCCCTGCTGCTTCATCCTCTCAATAAGGCATAGCACACAGCATAGCCATGATTGCTGAAGCTGGGGGTTGCACGGCCAAGTTGAGGCTGGCAGCCGCTGATAGGCCAGTAAAAGGGCTGATCGCCCGCAGCTGATGCTTGCCCTCGGGCTACCCCCACAGCCAGATACTCGATCGTCGGTTGCCACCAGAACCGCAGTCCAAAGCTTGTTATTCTCGGATGTCTTTTCCTTCTAGAAGCTTGGCCAGCGCGGGTTTAAATCGTGGCTGTGACGCTCTAGTGATGCTGTGGACAGGGAGCAATCTGGGGCTAAACGTATAGCCGGGAGCCGCTGCACCTGGAGCAGCCATTATATGAACAGTTCGGTGACCCGATGGAGGAGGCCTTTTGGACGCAAGAAGGCTGGGTGGCTGCAGCAGCTGCGCGCAATTCAACCAGGATTCGATCGACAAAGTGCCAAGTCCGTTCGACGTCGAGGCCGGTGTCGCACAGTACGAGGACTTCAGCGGATTCCTTTGTTTGTAGCCGCCAAGTTTGTGTTGCTGCCAATCCATTGCGTGTCGAGGGACACGTGAAGCTTTGTCGCATTTGCCAAGTATCGGCCCTGCCGTGAAGAGAGGGACGCTTTAGGCATAGGAGGATAAGGAGGATAAGGAACTAGGTAAGGTAAAAAGCACATCGTCTAGATGCCAAAGACTGGCGGCCGGAATTTTTATTTCTTATTATTTTTGCTCCTGCTCATTGTGCTGACGGTCGGAGAAGGCAGACATTCTTCCAACTCTTCAGCGCTGCTTGTTCGATCCAGGCAGCCCGGTCTGGAGCTGCTGATCGGCGTGGCGACTTAGTGGCCTGAAGAGGCCTGTAGCCGTGCCTAGGCGGGCGGTGAGCTTAATTGGCGGGCAACGACCTACTCAAATTTCTTCTCGTGCTCGCCAGTCAAATTTGAGCCAGCAAGTGATCGTGACATCATCACTGTCCTGTTCGACGAGGTTGCCGTCGTCGACATGGCTCAGAGCGGGAGCGACTCTCTTTCGACGAGCCAGATCAAGGACTGGCGGTCCATCATCACGCTGATAGTCTTTGTTCTCACAAGTGAGTTTTGGCAACGTTGCACCCGGATTGTTGCAGCAACTGTGAGACGAGGAGACCAAATAGAGAATATTTGCTGATTTACCCTCTTCATTGAACTAGACATCAATGTTCTGTGTCCGTTTCACATTCCCATCTACATACCCCGAAAGGTGTCAGATCTCTTCTTAGATGCTCTTGGAGCCCTGAGAATTATTCCTAAACGGCAGTTTCGCCCTCCGCTGGTCGAAGACGACGACAACGGCAAAATCAAGCCATGGGTGCGGCTCAACTTTCCCATGAACTTTGTTACAGCGCCTCTCATCGCAGATTTATTCCTACTGGCTATCCTAGCTATCGGCAGGCAGGAAGTCCACGATGGCATCGTCGGCGCAGATAACATTTCGCCAATCGACATCATGGCCTTCTTCATCACCTTGGCCTACATCGCCATATCAATCGACGCATCTGGCCTCATCCGATACCTGGCATTCAAAGTACTTCAATGGGGAGGCGAAGTTGGACATCGACTGTTCTTCTACCTCTATGCTTTCTTTTTCCTTTTGGGCAGTTTCATTGGCAATGACCCCATCATTTTGTCAGGAACTGCGTTTTTGGCTTACATGACTCGAGTCTCGAGCAACATTGTCCATCCAAGAGCATGGATTCATACTCAATTTGCTATTGCCAATATCGCATCTGCCATTTTGGTTTCTTCTAACCCAACGAATCTCGTCCTTGCAGGAGCTTTCAACATTAAATTCATCCACTATACCGCCAACATGATTGTCCCCGTCGTCGCTACCGCCATTGTGTTATTCCCGTTTCTGCTATACATCGTCTTCGCAAATGAGGACCTCATTCCGTATTCCATCAAGATGCACGAGCTTCCAGAAGAAGTCAAAGCTAAGAAACCCGTGAACCCCAACATCCCTCACGCAAGAGGCCATGTTGACGGAGATGAGTCCGATCTCGCCAATAACGAAGAAGGGAAACTGCTGTCACTTGAAGAAATAATGAATCCTTTTCTGGATAAAGGCGGAGCCGCGTTCGGCGCTGTCATTATGGCTGCAACTTTGGTCACTGTCTTGGCAATCAACGCTGCAAGCGCCAAAAGCGGCGCCCATCCTGTGTTTTGGGTCACTCTGCCTGCAGCCTTTGTCATGTTTTGCTGGGATATTGGTTTTGGATGGTACCACCGGAAAGAAACTAGAGATATTGCGAGAAAGGGTAGGGAAGAATTCGAAATTGCGCGCGCCGAGAAAATCTTCCAACAAGCAGAAGAAGCGAGGCAGTCTTCCGCTGCCAATGGCGGACTGCGACTAGAAGCTGACTCGTCATCTCCAAAACTTGAAGCAAAAGACGCACAGCTCCAAGATTCAGACGGTGTTTACGAATTAAATAATACCAGTCCGCCAAGCTTACACGCAGCCGACGGGAAAACGATACTAAACCCACCTGTCCACGCTGAGGGACACGCTCCGACTCCCGCGATTCTCCTAGTTGAAGGCACTGACGATCGTGCCCTTGCTGCAATGTCATCGACCGCTATGGAATGCTCAATGCCATCGCCTAATGGTTATACGGAGAAACAGGAGAAAGGCAATACGACAAGTGAGGTTAATTCGCTTGAAGAAAAGAGCATTCTAAATCGAACTGGCTCTGGTTCTCCCCCACAAGGTCTTTTTGTGCCCCAATCAGATGAAGATTTAGAAAGGAGACGTCGAAGCTCGCTCGCATCTATGCAGTGGCCCCGTGGGCCAGCCACCCTGATGTCCCTTGGCCAAGATACACTCAGATGGTGCCAAGAGACATTTCCCACGGCTGCTGCCGTTGTTCTTCATTTACCATTTGCACTAGTCCCATTCGCCTTCTGCATGTTTATCCTTGTACAAGGGCTGGTAACAAAAGGCTGGGTGCCAGTCTTTGCTTATGGGTGGGATCACTGGGTGAATAAAACTGGGACAATCGGCGCCATTGGGGGAATGGCCTTCCTTTCTGTTATTCTATCCAACGTATGTATAACCCCGAAGTCATTTGCAGTTGCAAGCTAACACCAGATTATAGTTTGCAGGGACAAACATTGGGACTACGATACTGCTATGCCGGATCATCCAAAAGTGGCAAGAGATCCATGTATTGAATGGTGTTCCCATTAGCGACAGAACGTTTTGGGCTACTGTATACAGCATGGCCCTCGGCGTTAACTACGGTGCATTCAGTGTTGCGTTCAGCGCCTCGCTGGCCGGCCTACTTTGGCGCGATATCCTCGCTAGAAAGCATATTCGCGTAAGAAGTCTTGACTTTGCGCGCGTCAATCTTCCCATCATCTCCATTGCCATGATTGTTGGATGTGTAGTCCTTGTCGGCGAGGTATATATTGTCAGGAAAGACACGCCTTACACAATGTAGATACCCTTATGATTTAGATTTTTCTTTTTTACGGCATGATATCCTTTATCACTTTGCGGATGATACACGAAGAAATGTTGCAATAAAATCTATGATATAGAGACTTTTTTTTTTCTACGTTGCAAGCGTCAATGGATAGGATGCAAAGAGTATATGAAGTCAAAAGGTCCAAGGAATTGATAATCAATATAATGAATTTCCTATAGCTATCGTGTTACATATCCAATCATGAAACAAGGCAACCATGTTGTGGACAACCTGGATGGAAGCAAGGTAGGTTAGCCTTTGGAGCGACTTCGTGTCTAGCGTGGCAAACAGAGCTGGTAGCTCAAGGCTTAATTATTGTATAAATACTATTCGTAGCATCCAATGTAGAAGTTAATACCGGGCTAGAGAGCTTGTGGCTAAGCTTGAGCAGATAGAATTCTGAGATCTGGCGATATGAATGTGACGTAAGGCGGTGATAGCTGCTGCTACCACCGGCCAACTTGGAGCTCGCATACTCTGCTGTAGCAAATACTGCCTGCAAACGCAGCAGTTTTCACAGACTATGTTGCCCATGCAAACGAATTGTTGGGCTTGGCAGGATTCTGAATTATAGGCTTCACAGGGCGTCTGCACCGCACATTGCTTGCTGCTCTGCTGCTCCTCTGCTGCTCCTCTCCTGCTCCTCTCCTGCTCCTCTCCTGCTCCTCTCCTGCTCTCCACCTGCGTTCAGCTGCTCATCACATCAGATCAACTCTGAAACAAAAAGAACAATCAAGTACACGTGTGACAAACGAAGAACACTGGACCTGAAGCCGCTAACGACCCTTTGTTTGCTGTTTTTCACATTTCCTTATTTGGCCCCGGAGTTTTCTCGAGTCTGCGTCTATTTTGCAGCCATCGAAGTTTGAGCCAACTTTCACTATGCTTTTGCAACTCTAAATTATCCATCAACAAAAAAAAAAAAAACGCAGCTATATCACTCACTACATCCCAATAAAATATTTCTTTCCATTTCGCCATATCATCGGGTCAACGCTTCGACTTCTTTCAATTGTCTTGCCTCTTGTTGGGACTGCTAACAGATACTTGATATCACTCTCCAGTCGCACTCGCTACAATGTGCGGATTCGACGACTTACCAACCGAAATCCTTGATCAGATCGTCAGCAATGTGACAAATCTCAAAGATCTTAGTTCTCTCAGCCGCTGCAGCCGAGGAATTTACTGGGCAATCTCAGATGTCCTCTTTACTAGGGCATTTGAGAAGCATGCCGAGTCAAACGGAGTAGATCACGCGATCTCGTGTGTTTTTATGCATGCCGTCAGGCATGACTCTCAGCAGCTGATCCAATGGCTGATCTTTCGCGAACATGGCTCAAAATTAAGAGGGTAAGTGAATATGGGGAGGCTTCGTTCATTCAGAGCTGTTGGCTAATGACCATAGATCTTTTCCCTTGATGGAAAGTTTCACTTTTCTACACTACGCACTGCTTCAAGATGCCCCCAAGGTATCGATACAGCTTCTTAAGCACGGATCTGATCTAGATGAAGACACTGTTCTTTATCCTGATCTGAAAACACTGTATCTATCTGTGGCCAGACCCTATAGCATCAGGCTTGGTGCACTAGACGGAGCTCTTCGTATCGCGTGTAGCTATGCTCTCCCAAGGATGGCAGAGTTTCTCCTTGTACGAGGTGCCGATCCGAACACGTATAGCGATTTCGGATTTGCAGCAATTCACATCGCTGTGAGACGAAGAGTACCTTGGGCGCAGTTCAAAATGCTGGCCTGGTTTGAAGGAGAGAAGGACTCTGAAAGTGCTCTATGGGGCGCTCAAGTCGCTCTGACTGCGAAAGTCTTGCTTCGCTTTGGTGCTGACTATAATCTTCCCATACAAGGTTATCGTAGCCATCAGTGTGGACCAAAGTGTTGGAAATCGTTGGCCTGCTGCTCCATGGAACAGCGGGTTCTACATGTTGCAGCAGCCGGGGGATCCAAGTTGGTCGTATCAATGCTAGTTAAAGAGAAGGCAAACTTTTTCCAAGCCGACGGCGAAGGAAATCTGCCTATATTTCACGCCATGGTTCAAGGTCATGATGAAATTGTTGCTTTCCTCTTACAACAAATGCAGCACGTACAACGGCGTAAGAAGAGACCAACGAATGCAATCGTTTGCAAGTCTACAAAGAGCACAATACTCCATATCGCTTGTCGGTTTGGATACTATGATGTGGTCGACGCTCTTATAAAGGACGGTGCTGACGTGGAGGTGGTGGATTCTCTGGGCCGAAGACCGATACATGAGGCTCTTGGGCAATGCGCTCCTGATATGGAGGACCGTCTCGTGGAGACACTTTACCTTCTTTCGGAGAATGATGCATCTCCGGATGTTGTGGACCGTAGTGGTAAGAAGGCGAGAGACCTGGGAGAGAAACATATTTTCTCGGGGGTCCGAGCACTGTTTGAGTACGCTACCATGGCTAGGTATGAGTGGCAACGACTTACAGAATCGCGACAACCTGAAAAGCCTGAAATGTGAGTAATTAAGGTCCCGAGGCTGGCTGTATATCTGAATCTTTGCTGACAGAGCTTCTTAGTTATAACAGGCTTGATACGCTGCTGGAAGAGTGTAGGGTTCAGTCTCAGTTGAAGAACGAGGACGAACAGGATCCTGAGTTGCCTTCATCTGCTCGCAGAGCCAAAACAGCATCCAAGGCGGCAGCCAAGACCCCCGTTTGGGTCCAAAAAGAGACGTTTCCCGAGCTGAAACCTTCGCTGAAAGCTCCTCAGGGAAGGAACAAAAACGCTAAGCCTACTTCGAATGTGGGCTCGGCATGGGGCCCTCAAAACACCACTCAATCAATGGATGTGGTTGTGGAGACGGAGGCCAAGAAAACTGAGAGTAAAAAAGGTGGACGTAAGAAGAAGTGGACTCCGGTATCGCTTAAGAATATTGCCTGATTAATGATGTGCCTCTATTTCTTTCATTACCATCTGATTATTTTGCTTTGTTTTCTAAACCTATCTCGCTTTTCTTTCTATGCTATCTTTTCCTTTCATCCTTTTATGCCAATGCCTGCGCAGACGCTTTGTGTATAGAAGTCTAAGCACCCTTTCTCCATAATGATTTCCCAATAGATACGCTGACCTTCACAGGTTAAAGCTTTTGTGTGTAATAGACAAAGAAAAAAAAAGAAAGAAAAGAAATTGCTCATGTTAGCTTTCACCAAACTCCAATTCAAGATCAAACAACTAGTGTCACTTCAAAAGAGAACCTTGAGTCCCCAACCAGCCGCTACACCCCGAGCAAGGTAAAGTGTAAAAACGGTTGCTGCGTAGAAGACTCCCGCAAATATGATGACGCCGTCATAGGAGCCGTTGTCAGCTCGCAAAATAGCACCGGCAATGGGAAGGCCAATGAGCACGCCGAAGCTTGCAATGAAAAAGGCTGTGCCAGTTCGCTTGCCAATGTCTTCAATGTTGCATACCCTGCTAATACACACAGGTGTAATACTAATCGCGGCGCCGGACCAGAAGCCATATAGCACAGTAAACGAGTAGATGGCAGACTCGTTCGTACCGGCAGAGTACCACAACGCAAAAATGAGGGCTGCGCAAGTAGTGGATGTGAGAGCCAGGACGTTGAACGCACCAAAGCGGTCGGCTGCGAAGCCGGGCAGAGCACGACCAGGGATTGCGCCTACATTGACAAGAGCGTTGAGGAGATAGGCTCGCTGAGTGGGCATTCCTGCGTGGATTGCATAGGAGGAGATGTAAGTGTAGGGAATGAAGACGGCAAATTCAACCAAGAAGACTGCGAGGGTTGTGAGCGCATATTTGGGATCACGGAGAGCCTTTAGGTCAATGGCGCTGCCGATGCGAGTGCTGCTCTTGCTGTGAGGCAGGCGCTTCTTCATGAGGGTGATGGAGATGCCTCCCATGGCGAGGCAGATGAAGCCGATGATGCGGGTGGCCCAGGGAAATCCAATCTCAGGGGTGATGTACAGGATCATGAGAGGGAATATGATGCCGCCGAGACCACCGGCTGTGCAAGCAATGCCTGTGGCGAGAGCGCGGCGTTTATCAAAGTAGTGGCCGATGATGGCGATGGCGGGATTGAACAGGAGGGAGGCGGAGGCACCTCCTAGGAGACCGAAGCAGAGGAAGAATTGGTAGAATTCTGTGTGAATAGGCGTGAGTATCAGAAGAGGGAGGATTGAATAGAAAGGGTACACTGACCTTTACATAGCCCGATCAGCATCATGGAAACGACAATGCCAATGTTTCCAGGTATGACGAGGACTCTCACATCGTATGCGTCGAAAATAGGTCCTAACAAGAGAATAAGTTAGCAATCGACTCATTTCATCTCGTTTCTCAGCGTACATCTACCTTCCCTGTGCCACAGCCTCACTCCAGGGATATCGATATCAAGATAAAAATGAAAGCTTTTCCATACCAACTTGGGCGCCGCAAAAGTATAAGAAAAAGGCGTAGCTGCTAAGAATCCAGCCAATCGTTGATTCGGGTAGGTTTCGCAGCTCATTCTCTGATAATCTGGCCTGCAACACAGCCATTGTGTTGAGGAGTCCCATGGAGGGGATCATGCAAGCCCAGGAGCCCAGGACGACGAGCCATGCTTGGAGACCGCCATCGGGATATGTCGTTATTGACAGGTCTCCAGAAGTGAGAGTTGCTATATATACAAAAAATTAGTATAAGATAAGAGTATAAACGGCGTTGAATTAAAACCCGGGGTAATACAAGGGGCTCATGCACAATAGGGGAGAGAGGGAGACGCACCAGCTGTCATTTTTGGGGTATTTTAGGTATAGTATATCTAAATATGGGAACCAACAACTGGCGTCTCTCTGCAGGTCTACAAGGCACAAAGGGGAAAGAAGGAACTATTGGGCACAGCCAGAATAATCACAAACAGAGGTTCCCAAAATCTGGGAAACGGACACTGGGGGGACTTTTATTGATTGATAACTTTTAGACTAGAGTAATAATTATGGATTAGACTATCGGCGCGCCAAGAGCTTTTGCGATGCCGCCGCGGTAAGAAGTGGATTTCGGTGAGTTTACGCGCCCTACAAAGTACGGAGTACGAATACGCATTTTGAGATGGTGGCTGAATCGCTCGCTCGCTCGATCTTTCTTGGTTGTTTCTACTGTTTCCCCAGTAACTCGTATTATGATCATGTAGATTACGCCGTAATTTTAACAATATAATGTCTATATTTGACATGGAAAAAGTTGTTTGTACCTGTAAGCTATCAACTGCTAAGGAGTCGAGCTAGACTAGGCCACCAGGATATGCAATTTTTTTTTTCTTCGCCGTCTGTTAGACCCATCGCGGAAAGCGCCGGTTTCAGAACCTATGACTAACAGAAACGGGGTGAGGACCACGGCAAAAGTCTTGCGCGATCCGGAGAGATGCTTTCCGTGCGTTTGGCGGTATCTGTCAAAACGGTATTCATTACGGCGGCGGTCGAGATAAGTGTCCGCATTTTTCGGTTGGAGAGTACCTCTGCGTAAGATTGAAGTTTGGTTATGTGGTATGGCACGGTTGGTGCAGTGCAATTGATCAAGCTGATGTGGAGTTTGTTGTCATTTTTAGACAGCCCCAGATGAACTCCCTGCGATAACTTGATTCTTTCTGTAGCTGTGATGAGACGATTTTGATAATCTCAATTATGTCTTTACTCATCCTACGTTGGGTGTTTCTCGACTCTAGTTCTTGGCTTATAATACTGCTGTAAGATAATAGCATATCACTTCATATCCTCTGCATGATGTCAACACGGTATTGAACTTATAGCAGTAAGAATAGTTTTATGAATGCACTTTTATATTTTGCTGACAAAAAATGGCATATGCAATGCATGATGTATTGGTGGATATGACGGCTCGGATTATACGTTGAGAGATGCCGAATGTACGATCATACATAATTTACATATTATACCCGTCAGCCTTAGAATGATACGTATAAACAAATTTATTTTCTTGGATGCTCATACTAAAAAAAAATATTTATCTGAATATCATCTATCTATTCCTTTGACCATATGATCAATCATCCTTAGATACTGCGCGCCAACGGCAACCCCTCCATGATTACCACTTTTGGCAATAGATCCCTGCCGAGAGCGGTTTGCTGAGTGATCACGCAATTCCAACGTACAAACATAGCGAAACTCACGGCTCAAACGTTAATGGCATTCAATATTCCAAGATTATAAGCGGGCAGTTATTTAACATGTCGAAACAGGAGAATTTGGACAATGAGCGCCCAACTACTGGTAGTGCGCCAGATCCTATGGCCGATTATGACCTCTCCCGTCAAATCCAGCCCGCAGTCGGCATGAGACAAGGCTTGCCAAACTATGGCGACCCTCACTTTTCTCTCTTCCTTCGCAAAGTCTTCATCAAGGCACTAGGTTATAGTGAAGAGGCGCTTTCAAGACCAATTATTGGCATAGTCAACACTTATTCAGGCTTCAATCCTTGTCACGGCAATGTCCCTCAGCTCATCGAGGCCGCAAAGAGGGGTGTCCAGCTAAACGGCGGATTGGCCATTGACTTCCCAACTATCAGCGTCCATGAATCGTTTTCTACTCCTACCAGCATGTTCCTACGGAACCTCATGAGCATGGACACGGAAGAGATGATTAAGGCGCAGCCAGTGGACGCATGTATTGTTATTGGTGGTGGGTTCTGGCCGTTTACGCTTTATATTGTCTATTTTAATTAACACCCCTTGTGAATTAGGATGCGATAAGACGGTTCCGGCTCAGTTAATGGGTGGAATATCGGCCAAAAAGCCCGTGTTGCCCCTGATAACGGGCCCCATGATGCCAGGAAGCTTCAGAGGCGGTTGCATCGGAGCTTGTACTGATTGTCGCCACAATTGGGCTGCTTTCCGAGCCAACGAGATAGATATTGAAGACATCTCTGCTTTGAATGAGGAACTTGCGCCGACTGTGAGTGAGATTCACACTCTACTAGTGTAGGTAGCCAAGCTGAGTTCTAGCTATCACATGATGAACAGGTTGGGACTTGCGGCGTCATGGGCACGGCGAGTACCATGGCATGTCTGACAGCTGCGCTTGGACTTGTGCCTCTACGAGGCGGCGCAACCGCTTCTGCTGTCTCCAGTGCCCGGCTTAGGATAGCAGAGCAAACAGGTGCAAATGCCGTAAAAGCAGCTCAGCAGAAACGCACACTCCAGTCGATCCTTTCGGAAGCATCTTTCCACAATGCCATAACTGTTTTGCAGGCAATCGGAGGGTCTACAAACGGTATCGTTCACCTGCTTGCTATTGCAAATCGTCACCCGGAGATGTACGATAAGATCACGCTGCAGATGGTGCATAAAATAGGAGAGAAAACGCCTCTCCTTGTTGATCTCAAACCTAGCGGCGATAATTACATGACTGATTTTCACAATGCGGGCGGCATTCCTGCTCTTTTTCATACACTGCGGCCTCTCCTGAAGCTTGATGCTCTGACAATAACGGGCGAAACACTTGGAGAAGCCCTGGACGCTGAGAATTTTCGCCCCTTTGCTTTTTCAGCTCAAATTATAAGGCCTTTGGATGAACCCTTGTACCCACGCTCGAGTCTCGCTGTATTATATGGCAACATTGCGCCCAAAGGGGCTGTCATTAAAGCCAGCGCCAGCAAGTATCGACGTTTGCTTAAGCACCGGGGCCGAGCCGTGGTGTTTGCCGGCCTCGAGGATCTTGCGAAGCGTATTGACGATCCAGACTTGGACGTTGACGAAAACTGCGTTTTGGTTTTGCAGGGGATAGGGCCTATTGGCTTTTCAAGCCCAGGTATGCCGGAGGCTGGGCTG
Organism: Trichoderma asperelloides; assembly: GCA_021066465.1. Taxonomy (NCBI): domain Eukaryota; kingdom Fungi; phylum Ascomycota; class Sordariomycetes; order Hypocreales; family Hypocreaceae; genus Trichoderma; species Trichoderma asperelloides. Next base: position 919,803 of record JAJKFY010000222.1, on the reverse strand, counting down.
ATTCCCATTCCACGTAAGCTCGCAGCTCGCGGGGTCAAAGACATGTTGCGTCTATCGGATGGCCGCATGTCTGGCACGGCGGGAGGGAGTATCATCTTGCATATTTCGCCGGAAGCTGCTTTGCCAGACAGTGTGTTGGCTGTTGTGAAAGATGGAGATATAATACACTGTGATGTTGAGAGACAAAAGCTCGAAGTAGAGCTTAGCCCTTCCGAGATTGATTCAAGAGTCAAGGATAGGATTAATAGACTTGAGGGGAGACTGGAAGCTCGGAGCCCTGCGGAATTGAAGAGACAGCCGACTCGTGGTTACAGAGGCTTATATGAAAAGAGCGTGACGCAGGCTGATAAAGGAGTGGACTTTGACTTTTTAACTGCGCAAGGAGCTGTTCAATAAACGCTGCCTCTTTTGAATTATTTTCAAGGACTGTGAAAGTCATACACAACGGATAGCTTACTCAGAGGAGAATAATTGTGGATTATATGTAGGAAAAAGCTAGCTAACAATAAACCGGCAAGAACTATATTTACAAGATCTCCATTGTTATAAAGAAGGCCATCTGCTATTACTCTTCTAACTACAACCACAGCGTGCTCAAGTAATAAATTCACATCCACAAACTGCAGTATTTTACCTGACCACCAATAATAGTGTAAAGCGTATGGATACCTTGCTCAGCCGAGACCGATTCCATGTCAAATGGGTCTCTACGCCAAATTGTGATGTCGGCAAATCGACCTGGCGTCAACATGCCTCTCAAATGCGATTCACCCAGAAACTTGGCCGCCTCTGTTGTATGGAGACTGATAGCCTCTGGCAATGTTATAGCATGCTCTTCCCGCAGCACTCCAATGACTGTTTTGCGGGTAGTCAAGCCCTCTAATGAGTGCATCGCGCCATAGCTGCCAACAGGAAAATCCGAACCAGCAGTGGTCAAAACGCCAGAGTCTAACCATTGACGTGCCGGAAAGAAGCGCGAAACTCTGTCTCGGCCATAGAACACCTCGGAAATACCGGCGATGTCATGAAGCAGAGGGAATTGGATAGTGACAGGAATGTTGAGGGCCGCGGCTCGCGCTCGCTGTTCGGCTGAAGCGAGTCCTCCATGCTCTATAACTAGTGTCCCCTGTGGCATGTTGGGATGTCGTTTTACCACCTCTTCATACACATCCAGTAGGATTCGTACGGCTCTGTCTCCAAATGCATGTGTGCCGACCCGCCATCCTCGACGGACAACCAGATCTACAGCAGCGACCATTGTCTCTGCGTCCCACAGCAAACGCCCCCGATACTCGCTTAAAGAGCCGCAGCCGCAATCCTCCTCTTGCCTGTATGGCTCTTCCATGGCGCTTGATTCGATTCCGCCATCTAGCATAAACTTGAGGCCCCAGATGGAGAAATATGGGTGATGCTGCAGATGGCGATACTGCTCCATCTGATCGAGCAGCTTACCGATTTCTTCCACGTTGGACAGCCCTATTGCAGATACCAAGCCCTTAAACCGAGTTTGTAGCTTCCCAGCATCATATGCGGCTTTGAGTACTGGTACGTCTTCGATAGGAACCCAACAATCCCGGACGCAGCCAATGCCGGTTGACGCGTAAGAGGTGCTGGCAACGTCCAAGCCATGAATCCGCGTCTCAGTGTCAACCGGAGCCTGCATTTTATAGATGAGGGCCGTTGCAGAGTCCTGGATGAGCCCTGTCATCTCACCATGTGCGTCCTTTGCGATTTTACCACCTGGAGGAGGAACGGTATCCTTGGTAATGTTGGCAGCTGCCAATGCACAAGAATTCGCCACCATGTTATGGCCGCCTCTTCGTAAAACAATTGGATGCAGGGTGCTTATATCATCGAGCTCTTGGATTGTTGGAAGTCGCTTCTCCGGAAGATTGAATTCTTGCCAGTTCGTAGTTGTAAAGATCCATTCTCCGGGCTCGGTCTTTGAGACACGCTGGCGAATTAAATCCAATAGTTGACCAAGATTCTTTGCAGTATGGACTGGGACATCGACATGCATCTGTGCAGCAAGCATGAGATGTGTGTGAGTATCGTCAAAAGCTGGAAGCACGGTAGAGTCTGTCTCATCAATGACACGAGTATCGGGCCCAATTAAATGATCTAGGTCATTTTGGCCGTCTGAAATGGCAAAGATATGCTGCCCGACAATGGCTAGTGATTGTTGTGCAGGAACGCCAGGCTGAAGGGTATGGATCTTGTTTGCCCGGATCAAGATATCTGCTTTGGTGTTTCCAGCGCCAAGAGTATTTGAAGCCATATTGATTGCAGATGCGATTTCAACAAGTGTATAAACTAGGAAGACTGTGTGGTAAATAAAACGAATTTTTTTTTTTTTTTTTTTTTTTTCAGAGCATATACTCACTATATGTTTAAGTACATTTAGATTGACCACTCTGCGCTGTTTAGCTAAGATTCAAGCAATGCCCATTAACTTTCAAACAGCTGAACGATCACTATTCACGGCAATTGCAGCACGCAGTCGTTGGAGTTGGTTTGTAATTAGATACGCGTATCCCGCTCTTGTTTATTGGCATTTCGGAACTATATATCGGCAGTCTATAACGGTTCTCGGCATCGGGACAATTGCGGCCCTCATCGGTCGCAAAAGGCACTTGGTAAGGACCGTCCCACGCATATTGAGCGCCGACGCGAGGGCGAGCGACTGTTTATGTATGAATAACAACGAGGTAATGACACACACTGCACGCTCTGTATACATTCATTACTCCATTCTTGTATTGTATACGGCCAAGCCCGTGTTAGTGAAGCATGTAAGCCGCAAAAGAGCCCCCAACACCGTTGGTTCTGGATACAACTGGTTGAGCATCTTGCACAGAATAATTTGTGAGACACAAGGAGGCTTTAATGAATACTCAAAGCACCTTGTTTGTCTAAATAGACAGTATCAGGTAAACTTCTCGACAGCTCTTTGCTGCAAGACATGGTCGGTGATCGGCGGGCTGGAATCGCCGAAGGGCCGAGCCGGCTAGATATGGAGCCGAGTGTAGCTTCAACATCGTATCGTTTTCACGTCCCAGGCAATAAGATGCCGCTGCTTTTGACCATATTCACAGTCGAATTTCTGTTATTATAAATGGAATCTGAGGAAAATGCATTGTCTCAAAGTATTTATACCGTTAAATGAAAACTCTATGAAGTCCCCTGTCGCGTGCCCTATCTAACCCAAGCTCCTAATTGACGCTCATACTCATCTATAGCCCGAATAAGCGAGCCTTTCCAATCATGAGAAAAGACCTTGTTTATTCTTTCCGTAAGATCTTTCGCGTATAATGTAGAGTCGCTTCCAATGCTAGGACTGCGCCACTGCGCCGAATTACCTGCAAAGCGGCTGCTGGAAACGACCCATTGTCCCCTCTCTCTCCGGACAGAGTCGTATGCCTTGAACGCCGCCTCGAGTGCCCTGTTTTTTGCATCGGAGCTTTCATGCAGACCTTGAGTTTCCATAACTTTCTCCAGAAGCGTCGCCATCACCAATGCGTCTTCTATACCCATTCCGGCCCCGGCGCCATGATGGGGTGTTGACGCATGAGCAGCATCTCCTGCGAGAACGATGCGTCCATAGGCGAAAGTCGAGAGAGGATGGTCAAAAGTGTCGAACATGGCCCAGCGATTGAGTTCTTCAGGCATAGCTGCTACAAGATCTCTTACCGAAGGACCGAAGTGAGAGAAGGCCGCCACAACATCTTCTTTTTTCCCTCGAATGGTCAATTTTTTTGAATCAGGCCATTCACCTTCATCGTGCACAAAAGCGACCACGTTCAAAGCGTTCTTACTGATGATGGGATACGTAAACAAAGACGCTCCTTGGCCTAAATATGAGACAGCTTCTTTTGAGAGCTTTCCTAGAGCTGCCGCTGCCTTTTCCATAGGTACCAGTCCGCGATACGCACTTGTGTAAGAGTAGTGAGGGAAAGCCGCTGGATCATCCTTGCCCAAGACAATGCGCCGAACTTGTGATTTGATACCATCACATCCTATGACTAAAAGAATCGAATTGTATACATATCAGTGTCTTTGAATAGGCTTCTTGTGACGAGGTTTATGCCGATCACTTTATAGATTTATCTTACCTGCGTCGGCTTCGGCCGTAGTGCCATCCAAAAACTGGAGAAGAAGAGGCCCTTGATTGTTTTCGTTTTGTGTAATTGACTCCAAACGCTTTCCTAGCTTCATGTATTCTTGTGGTATAAGCCCAAGTAGGCCATCTAGCAACTGGCCTCGGTGAGTGCTATGGTATGTAAATGGTTCAACTACCACGTCAAACAGCCGGTTTGCCGGGCGAAGTTTCAGATCCTCGTCGCTGCAGCCGTTGATGCCGTTGAGGTTCTCAAAAACTCCAGAGACTTTTTGCAACTGCTCTGTTATAACGGGATCCAAAGCGGTCATGCAATCAACTATGGGCGTGGGAAATGCAATACCGGCGCCGATCTCCTTGACTTGGTTCGATTGCTCGTAGATGGTAACCTGGATATTTCTACGCAGAAGACCAATTGCAATGTGGGCACCAACAATGCCAGCGCCTATAACGGCTATGTTTAAAGGTGGGCGATTGCTGTTGCCATTCATTGTGTTGTTGTTGTAGTAGTAGCTTGATTCGGAATTTGGATATTGGAGATGGGAAGAACGGAAGGAGTGCGGAGCGTGTGGGAAAACTCGCCATAATATGGGCTTCACGACGCAGATTTAAATCCTTTACAGCAAGGGTAATATCCGATCACTCATCTGTCTAATGTCTAAGACAAAGTTCCGAGAAAAGAAGCATTTCGAGAGGGGCGGGCGGCAGGGAATCCGTGCTGGTTGTGAAGTAACATCGGGCCACACCTGCGCCGACGCGAGCCATCGTCTTGATTTCAATTATGTTCAGTGATGGGTCACAAATATGATGGCAAAAGAAGAAAGTAGAAAGTATCACAAACTCACAGAGCAGCCCATCACTCTCGCATTGTTACATGAATCAAGCCAACTTACTATGCTAGCGCTTTACCAAAGACTCAATCTGGCACAATATACCGGTATTGAAAATTCGAAGAGTATACCCCTCTTTCCCATACTAGCGCTTGAGCGGTTGCAGATGGTCTCTCCAGCGGGCATTACAGAAACCAGTGCAGGGCTAAATTCATCTCAAATGATTGGTCAGCTCGTATCTATGATACGGATATTTTGCATATTAATTGTGTTAGAGAGTAAATCTTCGTTTTGTAAAGTGATAAATGGGCTACCATGATATATGGACTGGCATAGTACATGTAGTACCTATATACATAGCACACGCCAGCCTCTTGTGGGGTTTATCGTGATAGTAGTACCTACTAGAGATGTCACCTGTGGAGCAAAACAACGGTAGAGGCATCAGACCACCAAAATGAGAAAATTTTATACTACGGCTCTCTATCATTCATGCCTAGCATGAAGTCGCCTTAAAAACCGGTTTATAAAAGCGGGTCGCCGATATCTGCGCTCTGCAACTGCTGAGCTTGAGGATGAACCATCGACTGAGGAATTGAAAATGGCCAGGCCTTTTCAGATTTGACGCTCCAAAGACGAGTTCACAGGATATAATATCCCGTATATTCCGTAGTACTAAGTGGTGGGCATAAACTACATGCACATTTACCTACTTTGGGTATTATCGGTACTGTCTTCTATTACAACAAGCTTGCAGAACACGACACGGTCATTTCCGAAGACGAAAAAAAAAAAAAAAAGGATAAACAATTCGCAGAAGCGTTATACCAGGTAGTACATGGATGCATGTGATTACACTACTAACACCCGCTGCATGATCAGAGATGGACGCAATAAAAGCTGGCCAAGCATTACGACAACGGGCAACGTTGAAATACGAACCATCCAAACGCTGCTCTAGTCTGCATTGCGCACTGAGCCCGTGCTACGCTGCAGGTGTCTCATCAAACGCCATCAATGCTGCGCGCACGCACCCCTTGAAGCGATCGCTGGAACAGCGCCGGCCAATATAAATCCATGCCGCTAAGCCACGCTTGCATGGCATCGCCTGAAGCCGGACTGTCGGAAGAGTGGAGCAGGCGCCGGTACCACGAATGGTGATCTCCCGTGTAAGCAGGGCGCGCATTCCGGAAGCCCCATCAGCGCTCGGTAGAGGCCCAGAGAGCGCAAGCCGCAACCTCGCTCGACGCACTATTGACGGGCTGCTCGCCTGCCTGAGATTAAGCCTTGCGCCGCAGAAGCGCAGCGGCCATCCAGGCAAGGCCTCTCGCTGCAGCAGCCAATAGAGCGCTGGCCCGGGCAGATCCTGTGCGGAGAAGGCGCTGCGGTGTCCCTTACGTCATGGCGGGCCGGATAGGAGTAATAATAGCAGCTGCACGCACGGCTATTGTGATATTTGATATCTGGCGGGTGGGAACCGACATGCCGGGCCTGTCTTCCATGCACCTCTTCGTGCATCTCTCCGACCAGCGGCACCTCCACCACCACCACCACCACCATTCTGCGCGAGGCGTGTGAGCGTGATGCCCGTCAGCCATCGGCGCACAACATGATCTCTCAGGGGGCTGCAGCGGCCGCCAGCAGCGGCGCCATGGACGTCGGCCCAGTGGACATCTGCGATCTCTCGCCCGTGCCCATGCTGGTCGTCTCGCCAACATTCCGCATCCAGCGGGTGTCCAAGGGCGTTGTCAACGCGTGGCATCGCGGCCGGGACGAGTTTCTGGGCAAGGATCTCTTCACCGCTCTGTACGGAGGCTCGCCGCTGGAGCGCTTCGACCGAATCCCCCTTGCCCGCGCCATCGAAGAGGCGGTTGCCGCCCGCAACTTTCGACACTGCTACGCCGTATACACCGCGCGCGGAGTGGCCTGGTCGGCACGAATCATCCCGATATTCAGAGGAGACGAGATGCTGTCGCTCGTCCTGGACTGGGACCAAGTCGAGTCCAAGACGACCGAGGTTGGCGCCGAGGTCATCCAGAGCGCACTGTCCGTCGACGAGGTCTACCGCCTTCTCATCCAGACGGTCAAGGATTATGCCATCTTTCTGCTTGATACCCGCGGCTACGTGGCAACCTGGAATACGGGAGCTGAGCTGCTCAAAGGCTACAAGAAGGAGGATATTGTTGGAAAGCATTTCTCTACATTCTATGGCGAGGACGATCTCAAAGCCGGCAAGCCTGAGGACGAGCTTCTGACCTGTCTGCGCGAGGGCAGGGTGCAGGATGAAGGCTGGCGCTATCGCAAAGACGGCAGCCGCTTCTGGGCCAATGTCATCATCACGGCCATCTATAGAAACGGGGTCCATGTCGGCTTTGGCAAGGTCACCAGAGATCTGACGGAGCGTAGAGAGGGCGAGCTGAGACTTATCGCCGCGTACGAGGAGAGCGCAAAGCTAAAAAACGACTTCCTCGCCAACATGAGCCACGAGATTCGAACTCCCATGCACGGCATGCTATCCGCCTGTGCTCTCCTCCTCGACACCAGCTTGACCGAGGACCAGCGCGAGACGGCCAACATCATTTCGGAATCGGGCCAGGTTTTGCTGCAAGTCATCAACGGCATTCTCGACTATTCCAAGCTAGCATCGGGCAACTTTTCCGTCAACACAGATTTGGTTGGCGTCGCGAATATCATTTCGTCTGTGGTAAAGAATGTACAGGTGACACTGGTTCCTGGAGTCTACATCAAACTCATCTTGGCGCCGGATTTGCCCAAGTCTGCTCAAGGAGACCCGCTTCGCTTCCGGCAGATCTTCCAGAATATCATCGACAACGCTGTCAAATTTACCGAAAAGGGATCCGTGCAGGTCGACGCCTCCATAGCTGCTGAAGACGAAACATCGTACACGATTCTCACCGAGGTCACCGATAGTGGAATCGGCGTGCCTGAGGATGCCGTTCAAAACTTGTTTAAGCCGTTCACACAACTCGAGAAACCCACTAAAAAACGATTTCAGGGAACCGGATTAGGGTTGTCCATAGCCAAGTCTCTGGCCGAATTATTAGGCGGCCAGATGGGCTATCGGCCAAACCTCGAGCGTAACGGTAGCATATTTTGGTTTACAGTTAAGCTGAAGAAAATCGCAAACGTTGACCAACTCGGCACCCCTGACCTCGATCAAGAAGCCGCAAAGTCTCAACAGGAATTCGAGAAAGAGAGAATGCTACGTCGGATCAGGGAGATGGCACCGCACAAGCGAATTCTCGCTGCAGAGGACAACCTTGTCAACCAAAAGGTGCTGGGTCGTGTTCTAAGCTCACTTGGCTTTCAAGATTTTACCATTGCCTCTAACGGAGCTGAGGCTGTTTCCCTATTGAGTGCTGCGCCCAAGGCTTACGACCTAGTCCTAATGGACATCAGCATGCCGGTCATGGATGGCTTCGAGGCCACTAGAAAAATCCGGACTTATGGCAATCCAATTCCAATCATTGCCATGACGGCTTATGCCCTCAGAGGAGACAGCGAAACTTGTTTAGAAAAGGGGATGGATGATTACATTTCGAAACCGGTTAACATCAACAAACTACTACAAAAGCTCCTTGTCTGGCTGGACTCGCCTGAATGGTCTACAAATGGAACCAGTGACCCAACTTAGCAGCGTACTCAGCCCGCAACGTGCGAGTCAAGTTTGCCGGGAATCTCGCCTTTGACAGTCCGGAATCTCTTAACAACGCCATCCTCAAAAATACTTAGACTGCTATCGTGTTATGATTTACATCCACCAAATGGAGTTGAAGGAAAAAAAGTTAAAGGAAAAGCACCGGTACTAGCGATGTTTTCCAAGGCGGAAGCCGTTCACTCGGCTCGGCAATATCGGGTTAGCCCAAACCGGCTATCCAGCATTATAACAGGGACTTTGACGACTTCGTGGTTAGACGTTTAACAGGTACGAGGCGAAGACCACTTCGTCCTCTTTATTGGACGGGAGACGACAGGGACACAACAGGGGGTTGCGATTGCCCCCAATGTGAGAGCTCTAGAGCAAAATTCTAGACGTTGAAGCTAATAATCCCTTCTGATTAGTTGCATGATTGCCTGCTTCTGGTGTTCTCGTTCAGTTCATTTGTATATATTGGTACGCTGGTTCTATACCTGGATGGTAGAGCTGATGGCCTGGCGTTTATTAGGGAAACCTTGTATCCTTTTCATTCTTGTATTATTGCTTTCTTATCTTAGATTCTACTCAGAGACAAGCTCTCATCATGTTTATATTAGAAATTGTTTTACTTCCGTAACCATAACTTGCGACTAGTTGTTGAAACTGGCATAGGATCTAATCAACGGTGTAACCTTTTTCGAAGTCTATTGTGAGAGTACGCGCAAAACAGCCCGTGGCTCGTTCAGTGCCAAGCTCAATAGTGGAGGCTAGCTACCCGATAGAAGAGTTCCGTAATAGTTCGATGATATTGTTGATCCAGTACACTAGTTTATGGCTTAGATACAACGGTAAACCGGGTACAAGAGTAAATGTATGCCCCACGGAAGTCTTCCATGCTACTGGTTAGAATGCAGAGCACTTCCTGATTCAGCAACTCTAAGCACTGGCCGCCTGTATTTTAGCCGGAGCGGGGCAAAACAGTGTGCGAGTGGGAGCTAATTGAAGACGGAGGAAGCTTGGCGCCAAACGCACCGGATGGTTCACTCCGAAGTGGTGTGGGTTATCAACACTACATGGGCCGTTGCGATTTTCAACGTTGTGGGTTGTGGGTTGTCAACAATACATGGGCCGCTACCGTTTTCAGCGTTGTGGGTTGTCAACAATATACGGGCCGTTACCATTTTCAACAACATTGAATTGTAAGACATTCACCGAATGGGTGAGGAAGTGAATTGTGCACGAAGCAAAGTACCGACTTCAAGTAAGGGGTACTAGCCAAATTTGAGAGCAGGATTGGTGAATCTCCGATATGGCCTCTATGACAATGGGGCATTATGAATGTTGAGATTTGGTACATTTGTCAATAAATTTTTATGTCTCAATGAAGTGTTTTGATAGATCTATTCACTGTCTTTTATATCTCTTAATAGAAGCACTTGTGGCAGACTTTTGGTTGCCATCCGCTGTCTGCTTCGGGGTGATTCACCCCGACTTAGCACAGTGCTCGTATGGAGTATTACCAGCCCACCACTTTCTAATACGTACTGTATTGGCTTAGTCCCCGGCGCCGGAGTTTGTGGAAGAAGCAGCAGCAGCAGCATCGGGCCGTGGAGGAGTTGTCAACGAAGCAACATTATTAATGGTTAATCATTTGTACTGCGTATGGAATAGCCAACTCTCATTCTTTGCATAACATGTAGTTAAGACAACCACCCAGGCTGGTTAACCATGCAGGCAGCGGCCTCACCGCAATTACAGTACATGTAATCTCCCAACAATCAAATCTTCAACAGCAAAAAAAAAAAAAAAAAAAAAAAAAAAAAAAATGTCTACAACGCAATCCACAGTTGTCTTGCCGCCAGAGGCACATGGCGAAGATTTCTGGTCCTCGCACTCACTATCTGTTGCGACACCTCTAGAGTCTCTTCCGAGCCCAGGCGACCACTCTCTTAGCGAAGAGCAGCTATTCCCACAGACACCCATCCGACCTCTAGACAGCGCCAGTGTCCAAGGCCCGCTGCCAGCCGCTGTCATTGAATTGAGCAACTTGAGGATCAGACAAGCCGAAAATGCCACGGCTAACGACTCACCACCTGATGGCCTCTCTGAAGAGCGAGGCAGCCCGACGCATCCTGTTTCTCAGGGCGTTCCGCCTGAGCTTCGCAATCTCTTGGCGGAGATCATCTTCGTCCTAGTCTGCACGGCCGGCCAGGTCCTGTTTTCGCTGACTTTCGGCCAGGTCGTTGTTAATCAGTTCGTGTTTCGAGAAGCATTGGGCATTGTCCCGGCGCAGACTCCGTGGCTGGTGGGCTCTTCAGCATTGGCAAGCGGCTTGTCAGTTATTGTTTTTGGCCCGCTGGCTGATTTGGCCCCTCCGAAACCACTCATGGTTGGAGCTTTTGTATGGGAGGCGGTATGGAACGCAGTTGCCTCCGCGGCTATTTCCCCAGAACTCAAGATCCTCTTCTTTGTAGCTCGAGCTATGCAGGGCCTGGCTGTCGGGGTGCTCGTATCAACTTCAATGAGTATTCTTGGCCGAGTGTACAATCCGGGCATTCGCAAAACACGCGTGTTTTCACTCATGGCAGCGGGGGCGCCGTTTGGTTTCTGGATTGGCTGTGTCCAAGGCGGTCTCCTCACTGCTCATCTGGACTGGATATTCCGCAGCACAGCTATTTTCCTGGCAGTTTGTGCGCTCGCTGCTTACTTCACGATCCCCGATCTGCGGCCAGCGGCGGATAGTAACGCTACAGATGTGCCTTCGATCCGGCAGTTTGATTACATGGGCGCCTTACTTGCGTCTCTGGGCAGCGGGCTGATTCTTTTTGGGCTTACACAGGGCTCGGCAGCACAGTGGAATCCATATACCTATACCTTGATTATTGTTGGGTTCCTTTTGCTCGTCGCGTTTTACTTCGTAGAGCGCCGTGTTGCTCGTCCTCTGATCCCGAACGGCATTTGGAAGACACCTGGATTTGTTGCAGTTTTGGTATCCTACATTTTCGGATTCGGAGCTTATAGTGAGTCTCACAATAGTATGCATGGCTTTTTTCGAACTCTTAGCTGACAAGGTATCTCTTATCAAGCCGGTGCATGGCAGTTTTATGCCATTCAGTTTTGGATACGCTATCAAGGGGCCACTCCACTCACAGCAGCGTTTTATATTCTACCTAATGGTATTGTAGGCATTCTTGCAGCCTGGATTGTCTCCAAGACTCTTCACGTGGTTCCTGGTCACTGGATATTTGCTACAAGCATGGTTTGCTTTGGTTTGGGGCCAGTATTCTTCCTTCCACAAACACCCAATACCTCATACTGGGCCTTGTCGATGCCTGGCGTAGCATTGGCAACTTTCGGGCCTGATCTCAGTTTTGCAGCGGCTTCAATCTTCATTACTTCAAGTGTGCCCAGGTCGTACCAGGGCGCCGCTGGCAGTCTTTTGGTTACTGTGCAGAACTTGACTCTGGCAATGATTACCTCTGTGTCAGACTCTATCGGGATCAAGGTCGATCAACTTCCTTCTGGAGAGGTAGGACTTGAAGGTATGCGCGCTATCTGGTGGTTTGGCTTTGCTTCGGCCATGGTTGGAGCGTTAATTACCATCACCATGGTTCGAATTCCAAAAGCAGAGGAGAAGGAACACGTGCAGTAAAGGAGAATCAAATGATATACGGTGTAATTGGGGATTAGACTGATAAAATGCGTGTTCTTTCAGTGTAGATAAAATACTAAATAACTTGTCGAATGATTAGGAAGGCCTCAGACTCTTCCTTTTCCCCGGAAAAGATACTGGCCGTCCACTTGACAAGTTTGATTGCAAGATGACATTTCAAGTATAGCGTATATGATTGATTCACCTTTAGTTCCCTTGAGCCGAGTCCCGATTTTGTGATGATTGGGCACCTTGTTCCAAATTCAAGCGAGCATAGTTTTCTACAAGATTCGTCAAAATGTGAGAATCCAAGTCTTCTTTCTTTCTGACGACGCTAACCGGCCATTGACTTCGTACAGCTTGTACCATCTCCTGTTTCTCCTCCCACTCAGTCTCGTCTGTTGACATTGTGCCTTTTAATAGAGCAACGTCACAGGGTCGCATTCGCCCTAGAATAACACGGAATAGCGCTTCGGCTAAGTAGTGATTCCGGCGTTGGCTATACAGCCCTGTTGCAGCCAAAATGAGCGTGGATCGCAATAGCTCAAGCTGAGCCTCAGGTGTTTGATCATGTATATCTTCGACACAATCTGAGGCAGTAAGCATCAGTGGTATAACGATGAATAGATCCATGGCATCGTATCCGTGGCGGATATAGTAAAGCCGAACTAGAGTTTGGAGATATCTTTTGGAATCGGCAACAACCTGGCGTATGTGCAATGCTTGGCCTGTTTCCTTTTGCAGCAATGGTTCAAAGATGGTACGTATCAGATGGTGGTAGTATATACTGTAGCAATGCAACGTTAATAGTGTTCATTTGGTAGATGATAATATTCGGCATTCCACAAAAAAGGGGGCGGGCTTACTGAAGTTGCAATTGTCCTGGAAGTGCAATCTTCTTGGGTGCAAGAGGTTCTGGTAGGTTATTGAACCAGTTTTGAAGCTTAAAGAGCAGCTCATTAGCTTTTTCGACAGTTACCTCAGAGTCTTCTGAATAGGCCGTATGGCAAAAGTCGTTCATGATGATGCGGAATTGGGATTTCGCCTTGTACATTTGACCAAAGTTCGACGGCACTAGACTATGGCTTAATGGGTAATTCAACCACACTTCTCCATACCAGAGTACATTTTCTGAGGGATTTGGTAAAGGATAAATCGGAGGTTTGGTGAGTAGCGGAGGGATCAAGAAGGAGAAGCTAACGAGTCTAAAATAATCAGACATGATCGATACTTGGAATCAATGTACTTACGTTTCCCAGTTAAATAAAGACCATGCGGTAAACGCCCTGCCTTTCTGTAATCTCACTGTCCGCGGGTTAATAGTTTGTTCGTCTATAGGGCTGTCAAATAGTCGAATCTGATGAGCCAGAGCTATCGCTTGTATTCTATAGGATTGCCCAACCTCATCCAAGCCGCAGAGGTTGTAAAAAACGTTAAAGAGTATCCCGGCTTGTATCGTGGTAATTCGTGGAAATTCAGATTCTAACTCCCACAGACGCTTTGCTTCAGCAGCGAAAGCATATCCGAGTGTTTTAGGATTCCAGTACTCCGAACGGTCCGAAAAGTTTGGATAACAAACCTGGGGATGATGAATATTAGAGATGATCACTCTATTGGAGATGCAGCAAAAATACAGGTAGGAAAGATCATACACACGAATACGCCAGAACGATATTGACGAGCAATGACGAGCAAAAGTCTTTTCGTTTAGTGGCCATATCTTCCAAGAAGTAATCTTTCTGGAATGCCGAAGTGAAATGGTGTTCGCATCTGAAGAATACTGAGAGAAGGTCTCGCATGAGGACATCATCATTGCAAACCGCCGTCCACGAAGATGGCTTTGCATTAGCCAACAGAGGATCAATAACCTCTGCTGAATGGAATGGTTTTATATAGAGATTCTGATACTCGTCGGAGCCCATACTGTCATCGAAGTTGGAGGCGGTGTGTCCTGACGCGTTTGAGTAAAGCGACGCGGCTTCATATATCTTCGACTCCATGTATGGATTATTTATAAAGATATCTTCGGGCATTTCTGATCGGTATGGGAATACATATCGTAATCTAGTCTCAGGAGAAACAGCCATTTGCAACATAACATTACCAACTCTGATGTGGTTTAGAATTGTTATAACGTCGGCCCCGGATCTAATTCTTTGAAAGACATGTCCAGCCTCTTGGTCGGATAAATGTCTTATAAGCTCGAATAGCTCCTGATGAGGTGACTTTTTGTTTCGTATGTCTTGGTAACCTCGTTTGAGGGCTTGTGCGGTGGTCTCTCCAGGTTTTGTGGTCCAGTGGCATTCAATTTGCCTTTGAATACAACGACGGCACGACGGTCTTTCGCCAGAGCACTATCAAGATAACCAGTATTAGCGTTGCGTAACCCTGGTATTGATCACTGAAATGTACCTTGGCCTTGTGCTTGCGACATGCGGTACAGGCTGCTAGTACCATGTTTTTCCTAGGAGATGCTGCCGTCGACGCAGACGGCTCTGCCAGTTCTGGCCGCCTCGCTGGTGCCGGCAGCACCTGGCGCAAAGGCCGGGCTCTGGAAATGTTCGCCTGCTCAGGCATTATGAATTTCCCTTGAGAGGACGTGCACTCGGACGTCGAGGCTGTCGTAGAAGAGTGAAGGTTGGAGTATTGAAAAGGGCCGTCCGGTGCCAGCTCGCAAGCGCAGGGGCTCCAAGGCTACGCGGCTGATCCAAGTGATATCCACGGATAGGGATGGTTCTGAAGCTGGAGCTACACGTCCTGCACTCAGCAATCCATAGCTCAAGGCTGCTCTAGGATGCTCGAACATTCTGCGACCCCTCATTAGCATAGACGTGGCCAGCGCATATTGCATTCCGCTATCCTCCGTAAATGCGCACGCTCGCAGCAGGGATGAGTCCGAGACGTGATTGGCTTTGGTCAGCCGGAGAGTCCTCCGGTGTGGATCGCAAATTTCACGGCAGTGCTATTTACACGAGAGATGGAATGTGACTGCTGCTGAGAGGAGCTATAGATTTACGACTTTGTTAAGTTCGCGAAATGTTACATCACGTCGCTACCTGACATGTATGTTTCTTTTTTTTTAACTTTCCGCATATAGGCACAACTATCCAAATCCCTTACGTGGGAGGGACAGCCGCTGCCCAATCGGAGGAACGCTAAGGGGCGCCTACAGCGAAAGATTGACTTGGACGTGTTACAAAGTGGCAACTTCCAATAGCCAATAGAAATAATCCAGATAACATGAAAGCCTGGTCTGATTTAGTACGACTAATGGCACATGCATTTGAGCTTACAGCACATGATGCTGGCACATACCAGCGGTGAGAGAGTTGTGCCTTCGCGTTCGGCATTTCCAGAAATAAGCCCCTTGTGTTCTTAGGCCGCGCCTAAATAAACAATGGTGCCGCTTTCTCACTGGGTTGAAATTGGTTGCTACTAGAATACAAAGTAAGCTAAGGCCGTATATAATGGGTAACTTCGTTCAGCAAGGGCGAGACCCGTTTTTTAACCTGCAGCTATTGAAGGGCGTATCTGCATTTTGTCCGGTGTTACACGCGAAAGGAATATTACAGCTGTCGTAAAATACGTTATTATACACTTTGTTGCATTATAACGAAGCTACGATAGTATAATATCAAAGAATGAACATCTCTTGGAGCCAGATGTGATGTAAGACGCACTGTGATTTAGACGCCTCAAGCCCAGTAGCATCTTCATATGTCTTTGAAACCCAAGTAGCTCATCTAATTCGTAATGTTTGGTAGCAACAAATGATTATTACTATGTCTGTAGAAAATATCTATACATGGTTTTATATCTGTTTGGCTTATGGCAATGCATATTCTTCTACGTCATCAACAATCTGAATCTTAATGCTTCCATTTTTAGGGTCGGCTGCGAAATGCAAAGCGTCAATAGCACCTTCAAGAGGGTAGACATGGGTTACTAGAGGCTTCAAATCAAGAATTCCCCCACCAAGGCATGCAATACCTGCCGGCCATGTGTCGCGATATCTGTTAATAAACTTGAGTTTGATCTGTGCAAATCGATTGTTAGCAAACAAATACGACATAGACATCGACACCTTGTAGCCGTATTACGTACCTCAGCCAGAGAAATGTGCATGAAAGGTAAGTTATTCATGATCGATTTGCCCACCCCGATGATGCAAACGGTTCCTCCCCGTCGAACGGTATAGGCTGCGGTACAAACGCTGCTTTCCACTCCTGTGCACTCCAGAACAGTCCTCGGTGCATAGTACTCCTGATCGAGATCTTGTCCGAGATCTTGTGTTGTATCGTTATCAACATTGCGAAAGAGCCTTCGGATTCGACGTCCATTCTCCGCGGCGTCCAAAGAGGGATCCACCCGGTAAGTTCGGCACGATGGAACGAGTTCTTGAGCAAATTGTAACCTTTTTGGCTCAATGTCTGTGATTACGATCGGGTGTGCACCAGAGGCTCTCGCTGCGGCCAAAGCAATCAGCCCAATAGGGCCCGCGCCACATATTACTGTACCACAGCCAAGGTTTAGGCCTGCAGTGCGGATGCCGTGGAGGACAACGCTTAGAGGCTCAAGAAGGGCGCCTTCAGCAAAGGATAAATTGGAAGGGAGTCTAGAATTTCATGTTAAAGATTAGATATATTTTTACGGGGAAATAAATTGAAAGCGTACTTGTGAAGCCATTTCGCATCGTGGACCTTGTATCTCTGAATTGTCCCAGCATAAGGATAGACGCCGGAGAACTTAACATCTTCGCAGAGATTGTATCTCCCCTCTAAACAAAGGAAGCATTCGCCGCATGGCACACCTGGCTCAATGGCTACCCTGTCACCTTGTTTTGAACGTCAGTGTCAGCTGCACAATTCTATAGAATTGCAAACTCACCAGGCTTAACATTCGTAACGCCTTCTCCACATTTGAGTACAACTCCGGCAGCTTCGTGGCCTAAGATGCAGTCTCCCTCAAAAACTAATGAGCCTATCCGCCCGGATTTCCAGAAGTGGACATCCGATCTTTGAACAAACCCATCAGCTTCTCCTAGACGTAATATACTTTGTGGTTAGTAGTACTCACCCGCAGATTCCAGTAGCCTTCACATGGAGTAAGACTTCTCCTCGGCCAGGTTCTGGAACCGGAGCTTCGACCAATTTCAGGCGGTGGTCGGCTGTTGCTTGTAAAGAAGGATTAGGGCGTGTGGTTTTGACGAATTTTCGACCATTTACAGATGCGGCTGCCCCGGCTTCTAGCTTTATCTTTTCTGATACATTGACCGAATCCCCATTCATTGTCGTCGCAGGAGCCATGGTGTTTTGGGTGTAAACTGAACAAGAGGATGTATTAAGTAGAAAATATCTTTGATTAGTTGACTTTTTGGGGGCCTGTGTACTACAACTTATATAGGTAAGTAGGCTGCTTGAAGTTCCAGTCCGAAGACACTCTGCGGCTGGGTTGCGATATACCCGAACACACAGGAGTAAGACTGTTTAAGGCTAAAGGAGGGGGAAGAGCGGAAATTATTTAAAAAGAAGACTGGAATTAAAATAACAGATCCAGATCATGGGACTGGGTGAATCTTTTTGAAGCCCCATTGGTTAGGTTGCAAGCTCTAAGACGAGGTGGCTAAACTTTCCTATTTCGGCAATCCTCTCGCACCAGGATAATCGCCCGCATTACTGGAAATGGATAGACATTCAGATGTCGGCTTATAATAGAAATGGACCTAGAAGTTCAAAAGTAATAAGTTCGATATCTTCTAGTTCTTATTGATAATCTTCATCTCTCAAACTGCGTCTTCCGAGCGCCTCGCAGACTTCACACTCGTTTATTTCAGAGTTGAAATAACCATATTATTAGCCGTTACGCAAATGGCTCCTGGGATTCTGTCTGTCGAGTCAGTTGTCGACAAAAATGGCGTAGCAGATGGAATTGACAACAAAACTACGCTCGATAAACGTTCCAAGGAACACGACATTGTCCTTAAAACCTTTCGGTTGCTCATCAGTGATCTCTGCCAACAATTCAATGGCGGCCATCCCGGTGGTGCTATCGGCATGGCTGCGATTGGAATCGCTCTATGGAAGTATGTGATGCGCTATGCACCACATACCCCAGACTTCTTCAATCGTGACCGATTTCTACTCTCAAATGGCCATACTTGCCTATTCCAATACGCCTTCTTGCACTTGGCGGGATACCGCGATATGACAATGGATCAGCTAAAGTCATACCACTCAAACAGATGGGACTCTATCTGCCCTGGCCATCCAGAGATCGAGATTGAAGGCATCGAGGTAACAACAGGGCCTTTAGGGCAGGGTGTCGCTAATGCGGTTGGCTTAGCTATAGCTACTAAGAACCTAGCGGCGACATATAACCGACCTGGATATGATGTTATATCGAATCATACGTGGTGTATGATTGGGGACGCATGTCTTCAGGAAGGTGTGGCGCTCGAAGCCATCTCTTTCGCGGGCCATCTCAAATTAAACAATTTGACTGTTATATATGATAACAATCAGATTACTTGTGATGGCTCAGTGGATTTAACAAACACTGAAGATGTCAATACGAAAATGAGTGCGTGTGGCTGGAATGTGATCAACGTTGAGGACGGCTGTTACGATGTGGGTGGTATTGTGGCCGCATTAGAGAGAGCCCGATCCTCTACAGATAAACCCACGTTTATCAACGTGAAAACAATAATCGGCCTGGACAGTGCAGTTGCCGGACAGGCAGAGGCACACGGAGCCGCTTTCGGCGTTGACGATGTGAAACGGATGAAGCAAGCGTATGGTTTCAACCCGGAAGAACACTTTGTTGTCGGTGATGAGGTCCGTCAATTCTTTTCAGAACTACCCAGCCGTGGAAAGCAGGTCGTTTCTCAGTGGAAAGAGCTTGTGGATCGATATGCGAAGGCGTATCCAGATATCGCCAAAGACTTTCAACAGCGCTTAGATGGAAAGCTGCCTTCACATTGGAAGACATTAATACCTAGCCCAGAGAGCCTTTCTGATAAGCCAATGGCGACACGAGCGTCGTCTGGATTAATGATCAATCCTCTCGCTCAAGCGATTAATTCTTTTGTAGTCGGAACAGCGGATCTCTCGCCATCTGTACACATGGCATGGGATGGAAAAGAAGATTTTCAGCATGTAAGTGTGGATTTTTGCTACATATCTTTGTTATATCATCTGATGACAGTATATCCAGCCTGATCTGCGGACAACCTGCGGCATCAATGGCTCTTATGCAGGACGGTATATTCACTACGGCGTACGAGAACATGCAATGTGCGCTATATCCAATGGATTAGCAGCCTTTGCCCCCGGCGCCTTCATTCCGGTTACGAGTTCGTTCTTCATGTTCTATCTATATGCCGCGCCGGCGGTACGAATGGGTGCCCTGCAGCAACTGCAAGTGATTCACGCAGCAACCCACGACTCCATTGGAATGGGCGAAGACGGGCCAACCCATCAACCGATTGAGTTAGCAGCATTATACCGTTCGATGCCAAACCTGCTGTATATCCGTCCCGCAGACAGTGAAGAAACCGCCGGCGCCTGGATCGCGGCCATCGAAGCGAAAGATGTGTCTTCTATTATCTCGACCTCACGACACAAATTGCCGCAATTGAAGCATACACGGAGAGATGGTGTTGCAAAAGGCGCTTATGTGGTTCAAGAAGATGATGATGCGCAGCTTACGCTCATTGGCGTTGGCGCAGAGTTATCGCATGCTCTTGATGCCGCCGCCCTATTGCGTGAATCAAAAGACATCCGCTGCAGAGTAGTCAGCTTTCCATGTCAACGGCTGTTTGAAGGGCAGTCCTTGGAATATAAAAGGAATACTTTACGAAGACATCTCGGGATTCCCGCGATTATAATTGAGCCATACGCTCCAAATGGGTGGGAGAGGTATGCTAATGCGGGCATAAACGTAAAGCGCTTTGGACACAGCCTTCCAGGCCCGGAGGCGTACAAGTATTTTGGGTTGGATGTCAATAGTATTGTGTCCAAAGTTCAAGATTACTTGATGAGGATTCGTGAGGATGAGGCTCTACAGGGAGAGTTTGTTGATTTGTAGGATTATGATATTTAATATATTCATATGAAGTGATTGCAAACTTCCATTAAAAGCTCCATGTATTAGTGCAGTTTGTACAAGGTTGTCATTTACTTTCTCTCTATTGTTTATTTTGTAGACATCGCATTATACATTTCCACTGGGAAAAAATATTGTTCCATCAGGCTGCTTTCGTTTCATCGCCATCTTTCATTGGTTGTTAATTATGTATTCCACATACATTTCTGCATGCTTTAAGCGTTAGTGATTTGTTACTGAAAAAAGAATCGCATTTCCACAGCTTACATCTCCTCTTTGTAAAATTTACCTCGTATAGGTTGACCGTATGCTCTGCTGCCACTCGATCAAAGTTGTGAAATGCACCCCAGATAGATGCCCCGCATATGAGTGACCCCCAACTTAGCATGGAAACAGTTCTCGATAGTGCTGAAGCTACACAGAAAATGCCCCATACAAACCAGTACGAGAGTGAGAATGCCAATTAGCCGAAGCTGTGCCTAAATATACTAAGTTGGATAAAATGGGCAAATGCGGAGGGTGGCCGCATTACAGCAAATGGATTGTCAGCCATCACAACTTTACGATCTATTGGGTGATATTTGCCACTCTTTGCTGAATCCATAATCTGGAATACCTTGATAAGCATATTCTGATAATTGCCATGGCAAATCAAGATATGTCTTGCCCTCAAAGTGCTCAAAAGAAGCGTGCGAGAACGGGCTGCCTGAGATGCCGAAGCCGGCGACGCAAATGTAAGCTGAAAGTGTCCCGCATTTGGAGTTTCTCAGGATACATCTCTTTTAGCGGCTGCGATTACAATTATTATTCTCGCGGTTCTCATTTTTAATGACTATACGCACTTTATCGATTAACCTATAAATCTGACTAAAGCATAGGTGACGAACATAAGCCTCGCTGTCAACGCTGTTTCGACGCAAACGCAGAGTGCATCTATGGCCCGAGGCTTTCATTCTTACAGAAGAATGCCATTACTGCTCCAGATATTAGCAATTCTCCTCTAAATGGAAAATACAATGATACTAGCAACTATTCTAAAATTCAGGTCAATATCACGTCTTTTCTTGAAGAAGTTGATACTAACGTTACTAAACGGTGAAAAGTTTGTGGAAGGCGATCATGTCCGGCAGAAAGATGCCAGTACCAGCAAAAAGTCTCGATATTTCATTCCTTCTCCTCTTTCTCCCGAAGGAGAAAACACTTTTATTTCTGATAGTCCATCTCTAAGAAGTGATCTGGAACCGATTACAACTAGTACTCGTATTAATGAACAGTCACGTTTTGGTTCAGGCTCTAACAACACATATCACGGAGACGACACGACTGTCGCGAAATCTCGGGATTCACAGATTCCAGGTGATCTGTCGCTTCATCATGATGAAGATACCCAGGCTCGAAATTTGGTGAGGCAAGGCGATAGTTTCGACATTGCGCTAGATGTTCTGATGACTCTTGGTGTCGGAGACCAAAGGGTGGATACACCTGATCATGTTACCCCTAACACAGGAGCTCTGGAACAAGACGATGCATTATTACCAATATCAACACTGGAAACCGTTGGCGGCATCGGCCCATTGAGCCACGGCGTGAAAAATCAGCTCTCCATGGGACGGTCAATTGAGCTTCTGAAGCACTACAGATATAAGATTGCACCATGGGTGAGCCAAACGTCGTGCTCTCATGTAAATTCTATATAAAGTAAACTAACATGCTAATTAAAGCTAGATATATGTGACACAAAGCAGACCTTTGGTCTCGTTGTCCCACTTCTTGCTATGAGATCGGATTTGTCATTTGATGCACTCTTGGAACTTTGCCGCACTTCATATAATATCCATCATTACCATATGGGTTCTACGGGGAGTCCGATGGCAAGTAATACAAACCATCTCAAATATTCAGTGGAAAGTTGCCTCGAGCAATCCAAGCCGTGGGAAGTTAGACTTTGGTCAATTTTGGCGGCTACGGAGAAATTTTTTACTGACCCCCCTGAAGAATGGGAAGATGCACTGAGAAAACATGACATTCTACAAAAGACCTATGTTGATATTCATGAAAGCAGTCCGCCAAATGACTTGAACGTGCACATGCTATGGCTGCTTGCCAGATTAGGTACGTATATACAATTTTAGCCATGGGCTGAAGAAAGTGTATTGACTATGCTAGGTACTGCCGCTGCTTTACTAAAAGAATCCAGCCCGTTTCTCCATAGTAACATTCTCAGCTCCTTATTGCAAAGTTCCTCTCAAAGAGCATCTAATATGGGACACATCGAATGTTATGCGCATGAAACTATTGCTCTATGCGCTGAAGTGCTCGAGTTCTCTTTTGGAGACCAGGATGCAGCCCGTAGTTGCGACACTGAACCTCCCAAGCCTCGAGCAGTTCGCTGGAATTCCATCGTCAACAAGCTCAACGATTGGTATTCAAATAGGCCACCAAATTTCCATTCAGTTATTGAGCTTAATGACAGAAAGAATCCATTTCCAATCATATACTTCACCAATGGCACGGCAGTCTTCGCCAATCAGCTATATCATACTGCCATGATGTTGATACTGGCACACAAGCCAAAGACAGTGCAGCTTGAGCAACGGAGGACACCATCTTTGTCGCAGCTATGGCATGCCCACAGGATATGCAGCATTTCCATTAATAACAATCGATGCGAATGCTGGGACCCATGCCTCTTAGCTTCGTTCTATGCGGCCGCTCGGCAGATGACTCACGAGTCTCAGCATAGAGAAATACTGCATGGATTTGAGCATATTGGCACCCTTGGCTGGCCTGTTAATAGCTTCATGGATCAGCTAAAGCAAGGGTGGAACACTTCAGAACCTCCCGCAATAGGTTGAGTGAGGCATTCTTTTGGTTGCTTCTTGCGTCCTATCACCCAGATTGAGCACTTTGAGGTGGGTTGAGATCAGTATGCTTGAAGCTAGAACGCTTCCGAATAGAATAGCCCCAGGCTGCTTCAAGATCAGGAATTCTCCAAGACGTTCCCCACCCAGTTGTCGACTCAATATCACGAATCAAATTCACTACTATGGCGTGCTCTGATTCGTGGCTAAGCAGTCTCCCTGCTAGCCAAAGCGGCTGGATAGCGTTGTTGAGGCATCCTTGATGAGGATTTGTTAACGAAATCCCGCAGATTCGTTTTGCATGCCAAACACATGATCCCGTAACACCGGGTATGGCGTCTCGTTGTCTCGGCATTGAAGATAGCATCAAAATGCAAGCAGTATGGTATAATTGGTTGGAGGAAATTGCCGCCCAGTGGAGATAGAGTATCTGTGGAAATGGACGGGATTCTATAGTATGCATGGGCAACAGCTCACTGGGACGATGGTCTATCCAAGCTTGTAGATCATCCCACAAGGCATTCCAGCGAGATAGAAACGATTCTGCTGTACAGCCATTGGGGACACCAAGTTCCTCATGCTGTGTACGATCCGAAACCAGCTCACAGGCTCTGGCACAGAGATAAACGGCATAATTGGCGTGCATGTCGGGACTTTTCACGCTGCTAAACAATTGGCGGGCATTCAAGTTGTCGGTACCAGGAGGCAGCCAAACGGCAGGTGGAATTATGGTACTTTGCGTTCCATCAGAAATCAGGGCACCACACAAGTCTAGTAGTTCCTCGCCTTGGTCAGTCTAATCATCCAATTTAAATATTAAAATAGAGAGTATAATCATTGAACACATACCCATCCTAGCGTGACACCAGAAGACGGCTTGTAGTAGTCCGCCGCAGAATCCGTGGACTTCGAAGGCATCGAAGAGCGCAGCACATCCTTCTAGATGACGGCGCCAATCCCGTGCACTGGCAGACATCATTTCAAGGCAGCATAGTATCACGCATATTGGAATTACTGCTTGATCATGAGCTTGTAGAAGTGGCGTCAGAAGTCGAATCGCTTCTTGATAGAGCTCTAAGCTGTCAAAGTTATTCTGCGGAGTTGGGTTTCCTTCGGACGCCTCTTTGCGCTCTATTTGCCGTGCAGATATGGCCAGAATTGCACATAATAGAGCTGGGGATGACTGTGCCAGGAGAGGTACTTGTAGCCCAAAAGCATGAGAGCTGTCAAACATATCAAGCTACATACCCACACCAATTAGTACATTTGAACCTGAAGAGGTCACAAGGAGACTTACCCATGGAGCAACCTCACTTATGTAATTCTTTAGATACTCAATTCTCCGTCCCTGCGATACAAGATGTGAACTCTGATGACGTGCTGATGACTGATCCTCGCTTTCATGCGAATCCAATCCCGGCATGAAGCTGCTTTCGTGAGCTGGAGATGGCGGGGCAGTCTGTGCGGTGCTCAGCATCAAATAGCGCAGTGCCTCTCGAGATTCAACATATCCCGGCTCGAAAACAAAGTCATCGAGCTGCCAGCTTGTCGATGGGGTCGAAAATTCATCGAGAGAGAACCGACGCTCGGTTGGAGTAGCTGCATGTTGCCGCTCTTCGTCATGCATACCGTCTATAACTGGGCTGCCGGAATGATATTGGCTATTCGTTATGTTCATAAGATGATACGGCGAAAATAACATATAAATAATAAAACCCTTTCGAGTATTATTCAACAACCATTGTTATGCCATCCAAGTGGGTGGTCCAAGAGCTCGCATGAGAGATAGATGTATCAGGCTAAAGTCAGCCAGTACGCGCGTGATTAATAAGCCCCGTTAAAATAGGCGGGAGAGAATTCCTACTACTACTAGATTCCTTCATATCGCCAGATCAAGATCCCAGATTTTCCAGCTATCCTAATACAGCTAAAGAAGAAACGCCACAACTGGCCTCTAATAGCTAAACACCGATCCCAGTAACGACAAAACCCTGGACCTTTCAGGCACAAAGTGTTGTCTGTATCTGATGTTATATCACAGTAAGTAGGTTTTATGGCTCTTTCTGGTTAATTGACTTCATTCATAACTTATGACTAGAATATCTGAGCATAAAAATGCTCTTTTCATGTAGCGAACGTGTTTACTGAATAGATGTTATCTTGAGGTGATTTTTTTTTTCCTTTTCCTTTTTTCTTCCTTTCATTCCCCTTTCTGTTCCATCACTGTAAAGAGAGAAAGAAAAAAAATTCACAAACAACGTATCTGATAACACCTTTACCTATAGCTCAGAAAGATCAGTCATCTTCAGCATCACGAGGGTCATGCTCCCTCCAAAACTTCTCATAATCTTCCCAAGTCTGCGAGGGGAATTCAAGTGGCACCGTGATAGGGCCAAATGGGATGCCCCTGTCCTCGAACTCTTTAAGACGAGCGTCAGTCTTTGGTCGGGTCCTGTTGACACTATACACCGAAATGCGGTGGCAAGAGTGTGTAACATGCAAGCCCCAGTTCCAAGCTGTACGGATCTCAGGAGGCTGGGTGTTCATTGCATTATCCCAACAGCGGACAACAATCTCAACCCAGCCCTCAACATCGCACGGCAAATCATAATGCCATGTGCGCCAAGTCCATTTCCGCTTCTTGGATAGATTCTCCAGTGGAATCGTGTACCAGTTAAAGCCACCATCGGCGGACAATTCCACACGCTCTGGCCATCGGCCTCCTCCAGAATAGGCCCAGCCCTTGCAGCGAATCTTGCCGTTGTGAATGACAACTTGCTTTGTCCACGGGAACATGATTCCAGAGCTTACTGGCATTTCTTGGATTTGAATGCCGTCAGTCATTTTCAAATTGTGCTTTCCGACCTGCTGCGGGAAGTACAGATATTCCGCGCTCTGGACCGGTGCTCGAGACGGGTTCTTGATGGCTTTGACGCGATAGAGCCACTTGACGCTTCGAGCTCCGATGTATCCAAGGACAACAATGCGGAGAGGAAATCCGTGAATGGCGGGCAGAGGTTCGCCATTCATTTCCCAAGCGAGCAGTACTTCATTCGCCTTTACCTTGGACCAAGGCACACTGACGAGATAGTTCATGCACTTGTCATCCTTGAAGTAAGTCTCGGCACCATAGAATTCCAGGTGCTTGGCACCATCGATCAAGCCTCCACACTCCTTGATTACCTTCTTAAGACTGATACCCGTATATTCAGCCGTACCAATCGCTCCCTCGGCCCAGGGTGCTTGAGGGATCTCATCACCTTGACCGGGATACTTGAGAATCTGTTCAATGCGGCGAGTTCCAGAGCATTGAATAGTGACGGTCTTTTTGATGCGTGGGAACCTGGACTCATCCATAAGATCATCCAAGGTGTATTCACGAGGCTTTGCGACAAGACCGTCCATCATAAAGCTGAACTTGTCCTTATCGATGAGCGGGATTCCTCCATGATTTCTCACAAAATGAAGGTTATTGGGAGTAATCTCCTTGTCAGTAACCAGACGCTTTGGGGGCTCCCCGTTGTACGGAAACTGCAAGAGATGAAGCATATCCTTATGCTTCTCCTTGAGGACAGTTGCCCAAGAATCATCAGGAACTTGGGTGAGTTCACCGCCGACAGCGTGGTGCCACAGCTTCCAACGGGTGCCCGGAAGGACCGGGTTGGTCGGCGGGATGGGACCAAGCTGAAATTCTGGGTTGGGCGGGAACTTTTGCGAAGTCAGGATCTTGTGCGCCGCTGCCTTCTTGTCGGGGTGATTCTCCCATTCAACGAAGCTTGCGCACAGAGTGTCAGCACAGCAGCAGATGAGGAGGTCATGACGCTGGTATCAATGCGTCATGTCATGAATGAATGGCTTACCCAACCCATCCCTCTCGCTCCCTAACGAAAAGCTTGTTAGGATCACCCACGCTCTTGATAGCTTCCTCATCCTTGGTGAGTTCCTTCGGAAAAGTCTGGAAAATGAGAGACTTGGTCTCAGGCTCGGTCATATCAATGACCGGGAGCTCGGCTCCAGCAAGTCCTTGTTCAATTTTCCATTCATTGGGCCGACTATTTGTCGGTATCATAGTCTTGAATGGCGGCATCTTGCTTACACTAGTTTTGGTGCTTGACGATCAAGAAGTTTACTCAGAATATCCAGAGGTTTACGTTGAGCTTGGTCTGGGAGATAGCAGCACACAATCTTATAGCTACCCGACCTCCCCGCAGCGAAGTCCGCGGCCAGATACGAACCTTCATTATTTGGTCTCTCCATTGGGCTCCAAAGGCATGCAGTGCATTTAACCGCTAAACAAAATTTGCGTCATCATTAATGTCGTGAGGCTATCGATCCAATCACAATTGCCGTGATTAAAGATATACTTTCTCCCCGCATGATGTGGCGTGGCGAACTCTCATTATCACCGCTCAGCCGGATTGGTGTAAACGCCATGCAAGAAGCTCCTCGCTTGCATCTAAGCTCTTAGACTAGTGAAACTCTGCCTTAGCCGCTCATCGCCAATCCCTCGGAGATCCCAAGGGGATAACAGCGGGGTTTATTAGCCATTGGCGTATATTTCAACCCGCAATGATGAAATCTTATACAGTGCATGACGCTTTGCACGATAGGCGCTCATATTACAAAAACCGGTCATCTGGCGGGTGTTGGAAGGAAATGAGAGGGAAGGGAATGAAAAGAAGAATAAACCCCAGGAATTGGCGGAAATAGCTATCACAACTTAAGTTATATGAACGAAATACTACTATTGCCTCAACAATAACCATGGTGAACTACCCTTTGTCTATTCTTGTGAAGGCTCGGAGCTTACAATTTCAAGTCTTTTTCTTCAGATCACCCAATCAGCACCCTAGCCAATGGTAAGTTGGCCGTCGAATTTTTATCGTATCTGTGAAACCATCATTGATCTTGTGTTGATGCCCAACCTATTTCAAGCGCATGAAGTGACTGATGTTATCTAGGCCAGCCAAGTGCCGACCCAGGCTCTGTGCAGCAAGTTCGCTATGGCGACAGCAACGGTGGCTTAGTCGTCTTGAGCGATACCCAAACCATCGAAGTCCTCGCCCACTTTGCACGTGAACGTATTCCTGAACGGTAAGGGGAAATACCCATGCTCTTGTGAGAAATGAATGTTGGTCACTTAAAGCTCATATCTTCGCATTGCAGGAGCGTGCATGCAAAGGCCGCCGGTGCCTTTGGAGAGTTTGAAGTTCTTGAGGATGTCTCTGATATAACTGATGCGGATTTCCTTACTGGCATTGGAAAGAAGACCAAGGTCTTGACTCGTATCTCAACCGTCGGTGGAGAAAAGGGATCTGCCGACACAGTTCGCGATGTCCGAGGCTGGGCAATCAAATTCTACACAGAGGAGGGCATCCAGGATTTCGTCTTCAATGATCTTCCTGTCTTCTTCATTCGGGACCCCATCAAATTTCCGTCCATGAACCGAAGCCACAAGAGGCACCCTCAGACCAATGTGCCGGATAATGCCATGTTCTGGGATTTCCACAAGAACAACCCGGAAGGTATTCACGCTCTGATGCACCTATTTGGATCGCGTGGTATTCCCGCCTCTCTCAAGAATATCAATGGCTATAGCGTTCACAGTTATACCTTGAGCAAAGCGGTGAGATAATTTTTCCAAGCTACTACATTGTAGCCAGCGCTGACAATTATTAGGATGGAAGCTATGTCTACGTCAAATGGCATTTCAAGCCAGATGATGGCGTCAAAACCATGGACTCAAAAACGGCGGTCCGCCTCGCCGGGTCAGACCCAGACTACCATGTGAAGGATCTTTTCCATTCTATCGAGAACGGAAAGTACCCAACCTGGTCTGTGTGCGTCCAAGTCATGAAGCCTGAAGAGGTCAAATCGGCACCTATTGACATTTTCGACTGCACATTTACTTGGCCATATGAGAAATATCCTCTGCGCCGTATTGGCCGTTTGACTCTTAATAAGAACGTGAGTTCATCTCCCGTGTCTCCCATGCCTCCCATGCTTCAGAGATGTGGTGTATGCTAAATTTTTGATTTTAGCCAAACAACTACTTCCAAGATATCGAGCAAGCTTGCTTCTCGCCCTCTAACATGGTTCCAGGCATTGGACCCTCAGCAGATCCTGGTTGGTACACCCTTTTGTGCTTTTTCAACAGAGAATGCTGTGGCTGATAGACACGACATGCAGTCTTGCAAGCGAGAATGTTCAGCTATCCTGACGCTCACCGCTATCGTGTTGGGCCAAATTACTTCCAGCTCCCGCCAAACCGGCCAACCAATACCGTATACGCGCCATATGTGCGGGATGGTCCCGGAACTATGAATGGAAATTATGGAAGTGACCCAGACTACGTCTTCTCGGAGCTTCGCCCAGTTAGACAGAGCAAACGGGTCCAGATACCGCTCCAAGAGCACTGGACAGGACCAGTGAAGGCCTTCGCTACCCAACTTAGCGACAAAGATTTTGTACAGGCTCGTCAACTTTGGCAGATCATCTGCAAGGAGCCTAATGGCAAGGAGCATTTCCTTCATAATATCATTCCGACGTTGGAGGACATCCCTGTCAATCTAAAGAAGGAAGTTCTTAGTAAGTCTTACCCAGTGCGGCAACAGTACGGTGCATCAAGGACTGAAAGCTGATGGTCGTGCAGAGTACTTTGGACGTGTCGATCCATCCTTGCAAGAATGCCTTGAACAAGGGCTGGCGAAATAATCTAAAAGGTATAAAGAGATAAAGAAGAAAGGTGAAAAAAAAAAAAAAAAAAAAAAAAAAAAATAAGAGAAGAAATGAAAAATGAAAATGGTTGGCTTCCCTGCTAATGCCAAGCTGCCTACCTAGATGCATGTAGCTACCATAGCATAATGCCTACTATACTTGTGTATGTAGTAATATCTACATATGCTCACAACTACCTGAGGCCTTAGTAAAATAAGTTGGGTGATACGATTTTCTATGTTTACATTGGACAGAAGACGCTACAACTCCATGACCCCCAACGCCTCTTGTTCTAATAAAATCAAAAGGCACATGAGTGGGTGTGAATCCATGTATCCATCACACCGTAAGATTTGTCGGCACCGGCCGGCATCGCCAGATCTATGCATTGTAATGGCGCTTACGAAACTTTTCTTCCGAGCTCTTTGCACCATATTCTAAACTTCCACTGTTCAATTATCGGCCCTCTTTCATTTTCCTCTGGAGGGCTCGTGCATGCATCTGTTACAGTTTCATGCCATATGTTCTTCGTGGTGATGACGGCCTTCGCCACCCAGACCGTTTGCGCTAGGAAAAGGCCTCCCAGAAGGCCATCTTCCTTGCGTGTAGCTGGGTTGGAGTTGAGCTCCAGCGTTGTTTCGGCCAGCGCCTGAGCCTCCGCCTCGACATGAGGGAAGCGAGCGGGCGCAAGCGAGACCAGGAGCCGTCTCTTCAGCATGCCGCACATCATGAAGGTGCCGCGCAGGACCGGCCATGGCATGAAATTCTCTCCCTTGCTCCAGGCTGGAGCTGCGAAGACGAACTTTACGTTATCGTCCGAGCCGTCTCCATCGATGGGGGACTGCGCTTGCTGCTGTTGGCGCAGCAAGTCTTCCCACATCCTCAAATATGTCAGGTCTTTCTGGATCCTCTCAATCGCCGCCTCGATATCGCTTTCTGAAGGTTCAGTGGGCGACAGCACCAAGCTCGTGACCATTTTGAATATGTTGGGCCCAAAGATGAGACTAGACCAAAGCCGATAGATGAGCTTGCTCTGCTCCGGCGGTATGGTCGGGTCATGGCAGATGGCGGTGCGCAAGACCTTCTTCCATGGCTCCTCGGTCAGGAAGCAGGTCTTGTTGTTGAGGAAGGATTCGGTGACCTTGGAGAAAAAGTGTCAACTATGCTATGAGCTCTCTGTGCGGGACTGTATCTCGCTTATACGTACTATTGGACCGATGTGGGCCATGAAGAGGGCCAGTTCAAAGTCGGTCTTGAACCTCTCAGGGCCACGAAGCTGGATCAGCCTGGCAGCTCCTGCTGCATGGCACTTCCAGGACGACATTTCCGGATTGGGGCTCAGAAGCTGGACGAATCAGAAAAAAGAGATAAAAGGTCAGTATAAAGTAGTAGGTACTTGAAGGCATAAACGGAGCTTTGTCCTAATGCATGTTGTGCTAGGTCTTGTTCATAACATACCTCAAAAATGCCAAGCAGCTCTGCCGCATACAGCGTCTCCTGCGCCATTCGAAGTTGTTCATCATCGATAGCCCGCTGGATCTCCTTGAGCGCCTTGGCATAATGCTGGAGAACCTCGCCATCCTCCTCTTCCGACGATGTGTTGGTAGTCAAACCACGAGTGATCTGGTTCAGCCTTGCTACAAGACAATCAACGGTGTAAGTCAAGGCGGAGGCCTTCCCATATAGGCTAGGCAGGTAGTCTAACAGCCGTCTGCTCTGCAAGTTGGACAGCGGCAATGAGAAGAGCACGTCCCCCGTCCTGCCGGGCTCCAAGGTAAAGCAGGAGATGGAGGCCATACCCAGGTGCAGGCTTGTGAGTGGTGCAATGAGCTCCAGGATGGGGAAGCGCGTGCTAAACTTTTGGCTGTAGTCATCAACAACGATTGTGTGGATTCGGATGAGCTGCTGCTTAGTCGGCTGCGGATTGCTGTCTGTCGCCTTCTTCAACAGCTTACGCTTGGTTGATCGCCTTTTAGCTACAGTTGCTTTACCAGCGGCACACGCATCATGCGCGTCCTCTCCATACAGCACCGCCTCTGGGTACTGGACCGCGTTGCCGCGATAGTTTCGCTTCTGCTTTCTCGTGGTGGCCACATCTCGCATGGCATGCCGGCGGATTAAGGTACGGGACTTGGGATCCTGGGGCACCCTATGGTTGTCATAGCTTACAAAGGAGAAGATCGTCTTAGTGGCCGCGGCCGCCATGGTGACTCGATCGATGCTACCTGCAGTTGCAGTTGGTTCTGGGATTAAAGAGTTGGCAGTATGTAAGGGTCACTTGTGATGATGGCACGGTTCCGTTTCGGGCGCCCGTCTTGCTGAGGTGGCGCGAGCAGAACTTTTATCTACGACCCAAATTCGTACGACACAACAGAAAGTTCAGGCAGAGTCCAGCAGGTCGCCTCATATATCAAATCCAGCCCTGCATCTCGCAACCACGGCGCTATCCTGGTTCGGGGCAGTAGATGCCCTGTCAGCGTTGCATCGGAGCTAAGGACGCCTCCATGCCTGCATGCATGCCGTTAGCGGCAGCCACTCGGGCTCTGGGCGGACGGCTTATATAAAGAGCAGCCGACATTTCGACAGGATCCAGGATAGTACAGTACATGTAATCGCTCGCCATCGTAGCCGATATTGTGCCAGTCTGCGAAGCAAGCATACGATGCAGAGTTGACATGGTAGCATCTAGATGTAGACAGATTGCCCACCCATCAGCCCTATCTGCGTATAGTGTGTACTTCGGATGGGAGCCCGGTTTCTGACAGCTTGGCAGGACTCTCAACTGACTTGCCCAGAGGTAAGGAGTGTCTTGGTATGCTGTAAGTATATACTCACTCCTAGACTTGTGCGAAGTAGTTCCTGGAGGTATATAGTATACGGAGTATTGCAGGTCTTACACGGACTTTCTCTGATCCTATATATGTACGACTAGGTACTAACGTTGCTTTCAATTGATAAGAAACACTACCTTAGTGTTGTTATTCTGCTAGATAGGAGCGTCGATAGTGCAGCCCTGTCTCACTTCCGACTTCTGAATTCTCCCGAGGGAAATCCTCTAGGATGCGCTGGCCACGCGACTAACCAGATCATCTCATCTCAAGCGGCCTGTCATTCGCTTCTCCCGCTGTTCCAGGTCCATTATCTCTTCTTCGCGCTTCTTCTCAGTTCCCCGCCTTCCAGGAATGGCTGCAAGGATTGTGGCTAATCTGACAGCCGTTGCGCACTAGAAGACAATATACATACATTGAAGCTTATATATCGCCAGCGCGATAGGTAGTAGCCGCAGAGTACGACTCGCGTCTGACCAGCGATCAGCTCACAATAGCCAGATCGGCACCGAGCACGGATGTTCAGCTCCTATCGCCATGGGGGCTCTGCTGACGTACAAATATCACGATGCGCATGTAAGCACCCACGCGTATTATCCCACGTTTCCTATTTCTGCCCAGCACTGCGACCATCGCCACGCCATCCCACGCAAGCCACGGTTGCACACGATGTTGGGCCAGCCCGAAGCGAGCACAATTCAGAAAGGATCGCCACGGGGAAACGGGTGAAGACGCTCCCGCGCGAGTGGCAGCCAAATCCCCAAATCCTTTGCAACTCTGCTTATACAGCAGCGTCTTTGATATACTGCTCTAATGCGCGCACGCTTCAGTGTTTTCGCGCTCCAGCTGGTCCAATTCTGCGTTGCTGCTCAACTCGCTTGCAAGGGTTCCCTCTGACAGGGTGCCATTGATGCTACGCTGTTGGATGTGGCTCCTCCGTCCTCCTTCGGTTTTCCACAACCGTGCTGTCAGCGCCCTGTCTCGGACTGGATTATGCACGCCAGCAGCAAATGGCTCACCCAGTGCTACTTAAGCATGTGGTTTGGCTCTCCCATCTTCCTGCTCGACTCCTTGTAATGCAAAGCCGTCCATACGAGTCTCGGAAGAGGATCAATGTGCTGCCGAAAGGACGGACCCCGGGCCCTTTTTCTGCTCCTCTCCACTAATAGCCTGCCGTATCGACCAAATTTGAACATCCCTGCTATCGCTTGTAGCCATCGAATCAGAGCTCTCCCCACTGACTCCAGTCCGCGGTTCCCTCTCGCGGCCGAATCATGCTCGATCGATGGTCTTCTCTAGCGGCAGGGGTCTCGTTGCTTGCCCGTGCTGTAGCCAAAATGGCGACTGGCTGAAACTGGTGATTGGAGTGGACCGGCAGCAGAGCTCTCGAAAGGGGTCAAATCTCCCAGGAGCTCACTAGCACTGCGAGCTACCGGCCCACGAGAATTGTCTGCCGTTTGACGTTTTTGCTGTCGTCGTGATCGCTGCAGCTGTCGTTGCCGTCGTTGTTGTCGCTGCTGCTGCTGCAGGCTCAGCTTTGCTTTATGCCGTGTGTCTCGGACCAGAGCACGCTCGCAAATACTGCAGCAGTGCGTGCGGCCCAAGCCCGAATTGCATCTGACGGGACAAGCGACACAGCTAACGCTTGACCCTGTGCTAGCCTGCAACTAATTTCCCTGCCTCTTCTGTCTCGGATACTCTTAGAGAGCGGCCCAACGAAACCTCCGCGTACGCCTCTGGTGTCTTTGGCTGCATCTGAGCTCATACTATTGCACGATTTAGCGTTGAGAAGCCTTCTTTTTTTTTTTTCTTCTTCTTCTTCTTCTTGTTCCAGTTGATGGTGGCGGTCCTTTGAAGGCCGTCGCTCGCATTCGTCGGACCGCAACCCCCCGAAACCGTGGCTGCGTGAGAGCGTGGGGAGGGTTTCATGCAAAAGCAAAGGCGCTCACAGACGCTGTTTGCTGCCGCTGGGGCCAGAGAAACGTGGCTGCGTGCGCCAATTTTACGCTGCAGCCAGGCGAGACAGTCAAGATTAGACGCTCACCGTCTCAAGCTATCAAGTAACAGCGTTGGACAAGTCGCCCTGCGGCTCGCCGCTGCCGCTCGCCATGGAACGCACTTCCATAGATTCGATGCCCCCTATCCCAACACGCACCCACCGTGTTCACTCGTCACAGCGCAACCGCATGTCGTCGACGCCCACTGCTGCCGCCCGCAAACGATACGCCATCCCTCCCGGGAGCCCTGAGATTATTTCCAGCCTCATCACCAGCCTTAGCGCCATAGCTGAGCCTGCCAACCACCACTTCGACACCGGCGTGACTTCAGCAACTCTTTCCCTGCCAACGAGCCCAAACTCTGGCCCAAGCCGCCACAGCTCTCGCTCTAGGCGCGGCTCTGGTAGTTTTGGCGTTGACTACGGGGCGTACAAACAGCCTTCCCTTCACGAGGAGCACGGCGGCCCTATTTGTCTCGACGAGCTTGCGGCCAGCCCACCTGTTATCCGCACATCCAAGCCCCCGAGCGGCTTTTCACCTCTGACCGCGCCGCAAAGCCCTCGAAGCCACCGGAGTACAAGTCGAGAAAGTGGATTCAGATCCTTTATACGTAGCGCCGCAAGCTCTCGCCCCTCGTCTACGGGCTCGTTTGCGTCCAAGAATGATGATGCTCGCAGCATCGGAAATCTTTCTGTAGAACGTGGCTCTGCGCCTCACCCGGAGCTACGCCCACGCCGGTCTCTCGATAGCTGGGGGAAAAAATCGAATCGCAGCAGCAGAGTGCTTAGCTATATGGGCTCTCGAGAACACCTTCGCGAGCCCCAGATCGACAGAAGGCGTGCCTCTTCTACCCCAATAGTTGGTGGTACCGCGACAGGAGGAAGTAGCATTCACAGCGGAAGCAAGGTAGAGCATTTCTTTGGAGAGAGCTCTATCAGCGAGGAACCAACAGCAGTTACTACTGACGATAATCTGCTTGGAGACGGCCTGCATCATATTCCGGCTCGCGATTCAAGTCTGCGCAATTCGAGCTCAAGTAGGAAGAGATCCAGTGTTCGACGGCCAATGAAGGACATTGAAGGATTTGCTGGGGACAAAGTTCTCGAAACTGCCGAGTCTGGCTATGGTCGTGACTTTGCGAAAATGAAGCATCGCCGCTCGGACTCGGATACCAATAAGTCGTCTTTATACGACGTCGAAGAGAATTCCACTCGAAAACCGAAGCAGAGGGCGTCTAGCAGCTATCTGAGCGCGAATTACATCGCGGAAGAGAGAACAGATGAGCTCGAAGACGACGGCGCTCCCTTCCCATCGGTTTCACAGGGACGTCGACGAGACGAGCTTGATCGCAAAGACCAACGTCTTTCTAGCCAGACAGCCCCTGGTCCTAGCGATGCCCTTCGACTAAAGCGCAGCAGCTCTAGATTGAAGCGCCTCTCAGTACCTCTCATTCCTCAGGAGAACAAACGCCCGAATGATGAATCCACCGCGAATACTAGGCCCACGGGCTATGAGAGACCCCAATCTGCTGATTCTGTTGATGATGCTGTCGAATCTTACTTATGCTCGCCACGCCTGTCTCAAAAGATTCGCCATCCGGAAACTGGCCGAGTTATCTCGTTTGCTGAAGTTGGAGACCCAGAAGGCAGCGCAGTCTTTTGTTGTGTAGGGATGGGCTTGACGAGATATATCACTGCGTTTTATGATGAGTTGGCGTTGACGCTGAAGCTCCGTCTCATTACCCCCGATCGACCAGGTGTGGGAGACAGTGAGCCTTATGCTGATGGAACGAGTACACCTCTCAGCTGGCCTGGTAAGTTATTGTTTTTAATTTATATAGTCCTACTATGAGAAACGTCCGCTGACAGATAACCTGCAGATGACGTGTACGCAATCTGCCAAACTTTGAGAATCAGCAAATTCTCTCTAATGGCTCATTCGGCTGGAGCCATCTATGCTCTGGCCACGGCTCTTCGCATGCCTCAGCATATCCGAGGAAAAATCCATCTGCTTGCGCCGTGGATCCCGCCTTCTCAAATGAATGTTTTTGGGTCATCATCGCTATTGCCACCATCACACACTCTTCCAACGGCTCAAAGAATCCTACGAGTCTTGCCAACGTCTTTTCTAAAGGCGGCTAACAGTAGTTTCATGTCGGCAACCAGCTCGTCAATTACAAGCTCTTTACCAAAGAATCCCCGCAAATCTAAACGCAAAACGGGTCACAAAGATGGTAGCAGCAGAAATGCTACACCGTCTGCGGACAAGGAAAACATCAACAATCACGCAGCGGGCGGCAAGGACTCAGATGGCACTCTGGTCAATCAAGGGGACCAGGCATCCCCCAATACCAAAGAAGGCGTGGACACGACACTACCTCGGCCTACAACTAGCAACGGCCTGTCCGATTCGCCTCCGGCTTTCGATCCTCTAGCCGATAAAGAACGGCAACAATCTTATGACATACGGCTAACACATGCGATCTGGGATCTTGCCACGACGAACGCGAATCCAGCTGTGGACCTGCTTGTTTGTCTCGAAAGACGACATACTATTGGCTTCCGGTATGTCGACATCACTCGACCTGTGATTATTCGTCACGGTAGCGGAGATACTCGGGTACCTGTTGAGAACGTCAAATGGTTGGGCAAGATCATGAAGCGATGTGAAGTCCGGGTACTCGAAGGAGAGGGCCACGGATTGATGGCCAGCGCCACAGTAATGGGTTCCGTCTTGATGGAGATAAGCAAAGAATGGGAAGACTGGGAGAGAGCAACGAGGAGTGCGGGAAGCAAAGAACGCGAAAGAGGACGACGAGGAGCCCCCGGGAAATGAGTTTCACAGCTCAAGCAGGCTCCTCATTATTAGAAACGTTTTAATAATCTAGTAATGCCATTTATGTAGGCATTTTTCTTCAAGCTAATAATTAATTGGGAGGGCGGGAACATGGGCGTTCTTATGACAGTAGAGTTAGCAGCTTTAGATGACAGACGCTAGATGTGTTCTGGTGGCATATGTCTTTACAAAGGAGGAAGAAGATACCCCGAGGGATGGAGGAGGAGGAGGTGCCGATGAATCTGCGATGACTTGAACCTTTTGACTTGTTTTAACTATTTACTACTCGCAACTCATGTCAGGTCTGATGGTGCATCAGCGTACATTGCGATTTAATTTCTTGATAATCACAGATATCAATCAATTCAATCAATTAATGGGTGGCTTGACTGAGTTTGCTTTGATCATGAATTCTTTTATCCATAAAGAATGGCTACTATAAAACACAGCCCTTTCTTCAGCCGTTTTAATTACGCCCAGCATTGTACAAGTAGTATACGCACACTTAATTATATGTTTTGTTGTCTTACCCATCAGTCAACACTCTCGTCCAGTCAAACTTTCTCCACCCCTTCTTGAATCCATCGACCCTGCTATCAATCTTCGCCCACCGCCCTTGCTTCTTAATGATGTGTGCATCAGCATCCACAATACCACCGATAATCTCCCTCGCAAAGAGGTCTCCCCTCGGCCAGCGATCCGAATTCTCAACGACGTGGCCCAGCCCCCCGTCCAGCGTGAACCAGACGTGGAAGTAGGGCATCTCCTTGGCGATGCACCGGCGGAAAGCTGAGCGGCCCATGCCCTCCCTAGCTTTAGCGCCGGTGTCGATGATCTTGCGATGCTGGGACCATTCCTCGTCGGAGGAGAGAAACGCCTCCTTGAAGAATGCGGGTGCCATGGCGCCTTGGTCGTAGGGGATAGGGATGGCCATCATGGCAGCGTGCATGTGCTTATGCGGCGCGGCGGCGTTTTCGTAAAAGATGACTTCTCGGCCCTGGTCGTGGTACATCCTCGTGAGGCTCTTCATGAAGTTGCGAATCTCCTCCCACTCGTCGTCGTCGCACTCGAGGAGGTTGGTTCGATGCGCGGTGGGGACGATGACGGCGCCGCCTTCGCTGATTTCCGGCTCGGTGGCCAGAGTCATGAAGACGCGCGTGGCGAGAGAGATGACCGGCGCGATGGGCGGCAGCCCTTTATCCTCCTTATGGCAGAGGGGGCAGTTTTCGAGGACGCGGTTCATCTTCTGGAACTCGCTGACGGCCATGTTTTTCAGGTTGACCTCGCTCTTGTGGACGCGCTTTGCTAGCTTTTCGGCGTTTTCGTCCATGTACTCGAGGTCGTCGTCGAATTTCGCGTCCTTGGCGATTCTCTCGGCGAGGCGCAGGCCTTCACCTCCTGCTTGGCCCTTGGTTCGACGTTCCTCTTGGAGCATCTGCTCGACGGTCATGTCCGTGTTCTCCTCGACGAGCCCGCGCTCTCGTCCGCGCTTGGTATCCACTGCTTTGACCTCTGCACGTGTGCCGGCGAGTTGGCGACTCTCCATGACCCCAAGGACGACTGCTTCTGGGGCATTGAGACGAGGCGCCGCTCCTGCTGCCGCAAGGTTATACTCTTCTTCTAGTTGAGCCGCATTGGGTGCCTTGCGCAACTTTGCCTTCATCATTTGAGCACGGAGTCTGTTCAGAGCTGTCTGGTCCATTGGAACAGGGACTGGCTGCGAGTGGTCCTCTTGCACGACTTCGCCTTGACGGATTTCTTGCCTGGCTGGTTCTTCGCGCCTTTGGCTCTTCATCCGTTCTCGGTAGAATTCGCCCGTAGGCTTGTCTTTTGTCTTGACATCATCACCATATAATCTCCTCCTCTCCAGCTCTTCCTTCTCTTCGCGCGCATCATCAAAGAACTCTAAGCTGCCGAACTGCTTTAGGGCAACTTCTTCAACAGACTGGCCCGAGTCTTCTGCCGTAGTGTAGACAGCTTTCAATTTAGTCATTCGCCACGATGAGCCAGAGTCGCCGAATGTATAGTCAACCGTTCGCTCGGATGGCTGTGGCTCCGCAGCAGAAGGTAGTTTGCCGCTATTCAAGTCTTCAAGATAGCCGCTATTGATTTCACGACTGGATATTACTCGCTTCGGTGGCTCTGGGGTCGGCGATCGAGGTTTGTTCTGCCCGGGGCGGTGGACATGCTCGACTTCAAAGGCCGATGGCGCAGTCATCCAAGCATCTCGTTCCAGCGGTTTTGACGTGCCGGCCGTATCTTCGTTTGAAGACTTCTCCTGGTCTGAAGCAGGTGCGCGAGCCTTTTCGTCTGATGATTTGTGATGTCGATCCTCTCGATGACGCCGTCTGCGGCGCTCTTCGTCACCATCGTCCTCGTCGCGTGATCGGCGGCTCCTCTTGTGTCGACGTTCATCATCGTCCTCGTCGTTTTCATTGCGATGTCGGCGACGACGATTGTCGTCTCTGTCTCTACCTCTATCCCTCTCCCTCTCACTATCGCGATCCCGATTACCGTCCCTGTCTCTATCTCTGTCTCTTTCGCTGTCCCGATGCCGATGCCTGTGTCTCTCTTCGCGGTCTCTGTCGTCGTCTCGATCTCGCCGGTGGTGATGTCTATGCTTGTGATGGTGGTGCCGCTCACGGTCTTGTTCTGATTTCTCGCGCTCGAGTTTTTCAGCGGCGAGCTGCTGCTCGAAATCTTCTAGACTATCCATGACGCTGCGGGAGAGCTTGTCTTGGTTGAGGTGGATCAGGCAAGCTCTGAAGAAGAGAAGATGGCTGGGTCTTTGTTACGTCAGGGTTTTCGGCAAGCTGTAGCTATCGTTAGCGCTAAGTCCTTCTGTAGAATTAGCGCCTCGAGGGCCCATAGCTGGCTACCTTTGACACCTAGTAGGTAGGTATGTGGCTTGATCAATGTATAAAAAGTAACCCAATGCCCAGTAATACAATATTTGGCTCTATATGACCCTGCAAACTCAGAATAAAAAATAAAAGAATGTCGTTACAATTGAGAATATGACTATCTCCCATTCAATTTCCAGTCAAATCCATTGATTCATTGACTAAAACACACCGTTCTACTGAACTAGGTACTAAGTCTAGCTGCTTGCCTATTTTGGTAATCGAGAAAAGGCTCACCATACGTGTATACTGCCACATAAAGCCTACCCTATAAAAGTGCGATACCGTGACAAAATCCCATC
Organism: Trichoderma asperelloides; assembly: GCA_021066465.1. Taxonomy (NCBI): domain Eukaryota; kingdom Fungi; phylum Ascomycota; class Sordariomycetes; order Hypocreales; family Hypocreaceae; genus Trichoderma; species Trichoderma asperelloides. The sequence goes on along the minus strand of JAJKFY010000222.1, from coordinate 879,000 downwards.
CTCAGTTCGCTAGCTTATTCCAAGTAGATCTATCAAAGTCTTTCAAAACCCCATCAATCTCTTCATGCCTGCGAATAGCATCCTTTAGTCTTGGCCAATCTCCTCCCTCAGGAACAGCAGTACGATCTGCTTGTTGGAACCATTGTGCATATCGATTATATATGTCTCCTACCAACTTTCCTCCCGGTGTTGGCAGCTCGTGTTGCCATTCTTTCCACTCGGTTTCCCATGGGATTTCGGTTACCTCATCCGTGGTATAGTCATGGAGCTCAATCTTGATACCAGGTATAGTAGCCGCCTGCAAGATAGGTCCGATAGGATTTGTTATCTTCAATTCTCCAGTTTGACCCTGGATATACCACACAAAGGGCAACTCGCCCTTGAATGGAGAACCACTTCTGAAAAGGACAGACAAGGTCGCTCCCTCCTGGATATCTGCAGCACCCGGGGCAAGCTCTCCATTAACTGTGATGAGATCTGGTATGTCACTTCGCACAGCCCGCAGCCGCGCTCCCGCCTCATCAACAACTTCAACCTCTGGCCATCGAAGTTGTGGCGTTGTGTGGGAGTCTTTGAATTCCCCTAAGACAAAGTGTATGAGGTCGATCATGTGAGCGTACAGAATAGTAACAAAGTTGCCTCCGATTGCTCTCTGAGTAAACATGTCTTCCATGCCGCCAGCAAGAATTGTGCCGGGCCGTTTACCCCATGCGGTAGCGGCGAAACCACGTACTTGGCTGGCAAGGATTTTCCCAATTCTACCAGATGCTAATAGTTTTTTGACCGTGGTAGCCACTGGCGAGAGCCGTGCTTGGAGGCCAATGATGCTGGTTTCGTGTTTCTTGCTGTCACCCAGAAGAGCGACGCCACGCTCCAAGCTCTCAGCCAGCGGCCATTCGACATACACGGCCTTCCCTGCCCTAATTGAAGGCTCTGCGGCAGAATAGTGGTAGTCGACCCTGGTGACTACTGAAACGAGGTCGACTTCATCGTCTGCGGCGAGCAGAGCAGGGTCGCCGTATGCTTTGACTGCGGAAGGGAGATTGAAGTGAGCTCGAGCCTTTTCGGCTGCCTCCTTGCTGGAGTTGAGTAGTGCCACAATCTTATATTGAGTCTTGCCTCGAGCGGACTGAAGGTATGGGAGATGAGCTACTGCTGCCCACGATGAAACTGCATTTGGCGAAAGGCCGACCAGTGCAACGCGGATGATTTTATCAGCCATGGTAAGAAGAGTATTGGTATTAAAATATAAGATGCTCTGAAGAGAAGTGCAATTTTAACTCAAGGAATCCATTTGTTATATATTCAAGAGGCATATTTATTGCTTACATTATGTTTCAACAGCGTGCTGCATGGAGAATGATAGTATTTAGCGCGATGTTGATGGCGAGATGGCACTAGATCTGATCTAGTATTTTTATCGGCACTAAATCTGAATAGAGTATTTGCATCAGTAAACAAGAGGCCAATTATGTGGCTTGAAAATTGCTTAAAGCCACAAGCCCGGTAGTTCTCCGAATTCCTAGGCCCGTAGGCTACCCACAGTGATAAAAATGCTTCGGATGACAAACCACAATTTCCGCGGAAAATGAATTGGTCAGACAACATCTTCGCCTGGAGGCTCTAATCTATTGAAGACCCTATGTCAATGCCACAGCTCGTATTTTAGTCTAATCTTTGCACAAGTAAGATTTTAATCTTGTCCGATTTCATCCGTTTCAGCAATACTGAGAAGAGTTTATTATCCAGGGCAGGCAGTATGTCTCGTATATAAAGAAAGGATACTATTAAGAATAGTAGTAGTAGTAGTAGTAGTGGAAGAGGTAGTTCTTAGCTGATGTGTATACTATCTATTAATAGTTAAGAGGGCAGTGCTATAGTGTGCGCTTTTACGATATTTTCAAATCTCGAAACATGATTTAGACGGCTAAAACTAAAGTTCACAATCAAAGTGACTTACTATACGCCACAACCAACTGTATGATGGATCTTATGTTCACAGGAGCAATAAACGAAGACTTTCTCAAGCCATTGGGCTTAGATTTGTTGCTGAAGAACAAACAGTCCATATTATACCTAGAAGGAAAAAGCACTAAAGGACACAAGGAAGATGCTATAAAGAGTGACTATGCAAAAGAAATCCTTAAGACCCTATGGCAATTCACATTCCGTAACAGATTAGCTCAACGTAGTGTCTCTCCAGCGGTACATTGTTTACATAACTCCCCCCTCTTTCTCTCACTCCTCTTCTTCTTCCGCCTCCTCCTCCTCCTCCTCCTCCTCCTCCTCACACATATCTGCTGATTGATATCTCCTCCGCCAAGCCCGCCGTGGCAAGTTGACGGCGCAAATTTCAGCTTCCCTTCGCCATTTCTCCAAAACTACTACGAGTCCTACCGTCTGCCTATGATTTTGTCCCAATTCTGCCTTGTGCACTGACAGACAGCTCTCCATGAGACGTATTGCAACGTCTAGTTTTCCCAAATCTCTGCAAATATTAGCAAGTAAGATCATGCTTGAAATGATATCCGGGTGGTCGACCCTTAACACCCCTCTTTGTAATTCAAGTATTTGTAACATCAAGTCTTCCGCCATTTTGAACTGGCCTCGAGCGCAGTATCTTCTCGCGCGATCTTGCATGCTCATCAGAGTACGCGGGTGATTGACTCCCAGAAAAATGCTCCTTAGCTCAAGCGTTCGCTTCTCTAAATTTTCTGCTTCTTCAATCCGCCTTTGGGAGCGATATACGTTTGCAAGGGTACCCATACTATCAAGCGTGTGAATATTGCCCCCTCCCAACACTTCTGTTCTTAGCTCGAATGCATAACAAAGTAAGAATTCTGCCTCTGTTAACCGATATTGATGCAGATATAATACTCCAAGGCTGTGTATACTGTCGAGCGTCCAAGGGTGCTCATTCCCTAGCACCCTCTGTTTTAATTCAAGTGCGCGTTTGTTTAAAATTTCTGCCTCTGTTAATCGGCCACGTCTAAAGTGTACGTTGGCAAGGTGCATAATTCGTTCGAGCGTGTTTGGGTGTTCTCTCCCAAGCCGTAGTTGAGTCATATGCAATAGCTGTTCCTCTAACTCTTGTAAAATTTCATTATAGTGGCCGTTGCTGGAGAGGTATAATATCATTTGACGCAGAAGCGACGCTCGGGTTACATAACCAGCTTCTGAGTTACTTTCCCCTTTCCCTAGAACACAATCGGCATGAGGAAGATATTTTAGGAATGTTCTATAACTTTCGGTTGGAAAATTGGCTGATAAGACCATCATAGCACGTCGAACGTATTCAGCCATTCGATTTTTGGCAATGAGCCACTTCTGTATCACTAGCTGCACGAGACGATGCATGTTTATATCTTGATCTGTTCCCTCAGATATAACATAATAGGCTTTAAGATAACCTAGTGCATTTGAAAGAGCAAATGAATTACTACTTCCATTCTCAACTAAGCGTAGCGAAAGATAGTAGTGTTCAATGAGGTGCTTTGGAATGGCCTGATAATGCAAGACACTGAGGAAAGACAAAATGTCGCTTGCTAACATATTGTCTCTCTCGATTTTCTCTAACGAAATGACCCAGTTTGCCGCGACTGCATGTGGCGTCCTAGAGTCTCTTCCCACAGTTTCAAATGCTTCGCTTAACTGATCAATGAATGCAGAGTCTCCCTTATCTAAGCGCTCGATATAGTCGCGTATAGTTGTGCAGCTCTTTTGAATAAATGATGCTGCTTGTGCAAGCGCAAGCGGCAAATGTTCAAGTTTGGAGGAGAGAGCAGCTATTTCTCTTGAGGAGAATGCGCCGGGTAAAATGGCTTTCACAAGGTGGTGGGCTTCGCTGGCAGTCATGTTGGGGACTTCAATGGGGACTCCTCCCTGGCATAGGTCGACTGCCGTTTGTTTATTTCTCGTGGTAAATAAAAGCCAGCCATTGTTGGAAACTGGTAAGTATTGAGCTAAGCCGTTGTCTTCGCCGGCTAATTGTGTCTCCATGGCTGGAATATCCTTCTCTCTCTGAGAAGGGAAAAATAGCTCCTTATCATCGGCGCTGTCAACTATCATGAGCCACCGCGAATTGCTCTGCGCTTCTAGCCAATTTTTAACGAGCAATAAAACGTTTGCTTCGGGGTCATCAATTCCAGGCACATTGCATTTTTCAGCAATCGAAGTATAGGCCTCTCGGAAGTGATGGGCATCGCTGGCAGGAACCCAAAATATCGAAACATTTGGGCTCGTTACCTGGAGCCAATATGCGAAAGCTATTGCTATTTGTGTTTTTCTATAGTCTATTAGGACTGATAAGTCATTAATATGAGCAAAACGTACCCGGTGCCGCCAAGACCACAGAGTGAAACCCTTGTACGCGGCTGAGAAAGCCCCTCATAACCGCCCAGGCCGAAATGATACTTAATCTCATTTTGAATTTTAGGCCTATTAATAAAATCTGGATTTGGTGTATACGGGACGAGAACTAGAACTATTATAAGCAAAGATCGCGGCTGTACTATTGATTACATACACTTTGCTGTTTCTTCTTGCGGTTGATCTCCCACCGCGAGAGCCCTCTTGGATAGACTCCTCATTCTCTCTCTGACGTTCTTATATGCAGTATCGTAACGTCCAAATTTCACGATCCTTGAATGTGTGCGAGCAATGGCGCAAATGTGTTCTGGGCCGTCTTCCCACGGGCGGCAATGTGTCGCCGAGGACTTGGTAACTAGAATTGCGGCAGGTCCAGTGTTTGTCCAGCGCCCAGACTCGTCCTACGTCTTATGATTAGTTGACTGACAGATATGTCATGATATCTTGAGGGAAAAAAAACATACCTGAACTGCTGTTGGAGATTCTAAAGTTTCATAAAAACAGAAAACCTCTGATTGCTTCTGCCCCTCTAAAGCGCTGCAAAAGTCCCTTTGTTGAATACTTAGTACCTGAGAATTGCGGCTGATAGATTCTAACAGAAATCGATTTGGTCCGTCGCCAGCCATGGAAATGAGTGCCCTTATATCCATGCCATCGTGTGGAGAGCCAAAGAAGACAACGCCATATACGGCACTGAGAAATTCTTTGTCTTGTTGGAATTCCGATCTCGACAGACATATTAACAGCTATAACACACGATATTAAAATAGAGCTTCTTGAATATACTACGCACGTTACTTACCTGCTTGATGATCAGTCCTCCGAGACTGTGCCCGATGAAGATGATTGGCTTGAGCGTTGAACCGGTTGCTATTGCGAGTAAGCTATTATGGAATGCAGTGGCCAAGTCTTCCAAATTTTGCGTGTTGTTGCTGTTCACAACATCTGATTCATAACCGTATATCATTATTCTCGCCATTGGTTTATTCGTAGTCTCTGAGGTAAGATCATATGGAAGGGAGTCACGCAGCCACATGTGGGGCCCTTTCCTTTGTCTGAACGATCCGAACGCGTGACTTCCGAGACCAGATAATGCGATAATACTACATGTACGTGGAAAACTTAGTGGATGATTTAGAGAACCGGGCATAACACCTACTCTATCTTGTGGTCGCGTGGAGGCGGGGCAAAAAGTGTTGTTAAGCCGTAGAAGTCTTTGTCGATGTTCAGGCATCGTTCAGCAGCAAACTCAGCATAGGACGTGTCTGGTACAATGATGTCCCAATTGGGATGATTTTGAAGCTGTGGGGGCAAATTTTGGAAGACGATTGTGGCTGATTGGTATTGTTCACCAGCTTCAGTAGCGAGTGACTTGATGGACATATTCAGACCATTTACTTGATTCATTATGAGGTGTTGCAGTTGTTCGCTGCCCCAGTTAGCCGGCACCCCGCGAACTCGGAATGTATTGTTCTCGGAGTGCGATTCTTTGTTTGTGTCGTCAGCCGCCGGATTTGAGCTTCGATGAGCCATATCAAGTCTCATGATTTTCTTTTAAGACGGGTGCTAGTTGGAAGTATTCGAGTGTGACTGTTACATGTATTGGACAAACTTTGATGCTGAGCAGAAAAGCTACAAGTCTTGCACTTAGCGAGAGAATATAACATGGCTGGTGGTTTCACAGGGAGGTAACCAGCATTTGTTTTATTCTCCTCCTTTATGCAGGATGAGCCAAAATAAGAAGCTTCACGGAGTACAAGGACCACGGAGGTTTCAGCGGCCTAGCGATCTTCGGAGATGAGAGCTGATGCAGTCTTTAGAAGCCATATTCAAGTTCATCAGACGTCATCCACCTTGCAACATATCATCGTAGAGATTTACTTCTCCCTTCACCCTTTTCTTAATCGCACACCTGGAATTTTTCGCTATGCTGAACGAAGGCATCGCGGTCTGCTTTGAGGTCTCTCCCCTCGCGCGTGTAACTTTCATAAGTAGACTATTGCGGCCTGTTTCCAACTAGCGGCCTTAGCTCAGCTGGGAGAGCGTCAGACTGAAGCCTCAACTTCAAGTCACTTGATATCTGAAGGTCGTGTGTTCGATCCACACAGGCCGCAGTTTTTTTGCCCTTTTTCACTAAAAATGGCATCCAATTTTTTTTATCAGAACAGGAGCAGTGTTGTATTTCGCTTGTTGATTGATGTCTCTTTCTTTTTCCTCTCTTTTCCATCTGGTTTGTCCATTCGTCACTTTCCCAGCGTTGATTCTGGCACCTACTAGCAATTGCCTACGAATATAGAGAGATGCGCAACATCCATACTTGAATAAAAAGATATAAGATGATTTGCATAAAGAGATAAAATGCTTTATGTTTAAATCCCGCAAATCTTGCGTGATATATATCGCACGTACGAAATACTCCAGATGTATATTGATAACAAGCGCCTCCTACCCCGCCAAATATGTGTACGCGAAAGCCAAACGCCCAAGAACAAAATGCAACCCAATGAATGATACTCCGCAGCATCTATCTATCCTCTAGGATAAACAGCCGAACTCCGGGACAAGAACCACTATATACGCACGCTAAATCTCTTCTCCGATGCAAGACGACTTCGGAATCTACCCGCTCTTGTCTACCTACAACTCTGCCCGTCCATCAGATCGTTCAAGTTTATAAGTCGTCATTACAACCGCGTGATCTGACGTCCATTCGTTGTTCTGATGATTTGGCTCTGCGGCGGGCTCGCCGGCGACGAGCGTTTCCGACTGAAGTACCTTGAGGCTCTGGCCCTTGTGGTAGACGAAATCAATGCGATCTAGCGGCTCGGGTCGACCATTGTTATCGAGGTAAATGGGGGACCAAGTGATGCCGGGCTCCGCGTTAGGGTCGGGGTGAGCCTCGCGGAATGAGTCAATCAGGCCCGACTGGATGGGAAACTCGGAGCTTGGCCAGGGAACAAAGCCATAACCACAGTGCGCCTTCTTCGTTGCTTCTGTCCAGTCCAAGTGAGATGGCGCATTGAAATCGCCAGTCAGGATGACGGGGATATCGTCAGCCTCGGATAGAGCATCTTGCATGGCACTGACAATTTCCATGATTTGCGGAGTGCGTCGAGATTCGTACTCCCGGTTGAGGACTTGGGCCAGAGGCATGTGCTCGTAGCAAAAGTCGTAAGGACCATAAGGATCAAATCCCAGATGAACATTCCACATTATAAGCTGACTCTCACGACCGTCCAGCTCGATGCGAATGGATCCGCCGGCAGATTGTTCTGGGAACGTCTCTACGATGGGGTAACGACTGATGATGCCAACTTCGTTGGGGCTCTGCCAGTAATACCACCCGAGCGCTTGAGCAAGACGAGTTGCTTGGCCATTCCAGCTCTCTTGAACACCGACAATGTCGACATTTGTGTTGATGAGAAAGCGGATCTGCTTGTTGTGATAGTCTTTCACATTTGTGCCGCCAAACCACATGTTGTACGACATGACCTTTATTTCCTCAACGAGCGGCTCGCCGGACTCCCGCACTGGGATTTGGACTTTGATCGTCGCAGAAGATCCATCGCTGGCAGTCGCCTTGACAACCAAGTTTGTGTCTTTATCCTTCTTTCCAGGGGTGCCAGAGATGGTTCCGTCCTTGGAGACATTCACCCAGTCGGTGCCATAGCTGGTGACCTTGGTGAACTTGGTGTCGTTGTCCTTGGGATTAGCAATGAGGCGGCCGAGCTTTGCTTTGAAGGCGCTTCCTTGTCGGGCATTCTGGGTGATGATCCGATCGGTGACGAATTTAATGGGGCCAGAGCCAGGGATAATGACGTCGAGAGGCTTCGAAAGCCACTGGTAGCCGCTCTTTGCCAGGAAATAAGCCCTGTAAAAGCCTGGAGAGAGATTTGAGACATCGACCACCACCTCGCCCGTCGCATCGGGCGCATACGACCAGTCCAGCGAACCAGCGACGAATTCTTGGTCGACAGGACCGCCATAGTATGAATGATACACTGCGATCCAATTCGTGGGGTCCGGGTTCGGCGTCGAGTACTTGAATGTGAAGAGCGACTGGCCGACGTCGAGGGAGAGTGTCCCGGGAGGGGAAACGGCATCGCGCGGTGACATGATGGCGGCAGCCGACGATGGCGATGCGGTGAAAAAGAGCGAAATGGCAGCGGTCGCCGCCGGAAACAATGAAGGGAACCTCATGGTTTTTGGCTGTATGTAGGGAGCGCAATATGGAGAATATCGAGCATTTAATTCTCTCACTGGGCCGCAGATCAGGCAGATCAACTGCGGAACCTGTCGGGAAGAAGGAGAGAGAGAGAGAGACAAAGAGGTCTCGCACGCGATGAAGCCGATGTTAGTGGGAAGAAGTCTGCGGCGATCTCTTTATACGGAGCCGCCGGGCAGGGCCCAGCAGCCACATCATGAAACGCAGCGTGATGGCGTCGTTACTTCATCGTCATGGCCCTTCCTCGTCTCCATCCATTTTAGCGTCACGAGTGTCTCGTCGTTAGTGGCATCCAGTCAAGGCCAGGCGCTCCCTGCGCATCCATGTTAGCGCACGTTAGGGGCCTTGAGATGCCTCCCAGATTGCGCGCTATCGGTGCTAGAGCGCCCTACAACGATGCGGGGCCACGACGGCGATATAGCGGTTGGGAGGGGAATTCTCCGCGGGACGTGGGGTGATACACGTACTACTTGTACGTAGTGGGAGACGTGGCCCTTGCTGGCGCTAAACAGCCGTCGAGGACGTGAAAGTTGAGCCGGTCGTTGTGGCACGAGCTCCTCTGGCGGTCGCTGGGAGAGTGCCTCATGATTCGGCTTTTGGTTTCGCGTGATGGTCTTTGATGTTGATTATGTGTGTGTCTCGCATTTGTTCCATTTTGCTTCGATTGACTTTTTTTTTTTAAAGGCTTAGAGCAAACAACTTTATTTTTATTTTATTTTATTTTATTTTTTAAAGTTAAGTCTTTTTTCTTGCCGCGGCGTTTCATGTCAGTCAATGGTGGAGGTCTTTGAAGCTGACCGCTTCAAGACAAGGCGCTTAATCGTCGACAGCCAGTAGAGCATGTATTGGCGCCAGATGCGCAACATTAATACATCTGATAACATGTTTGTAGGCTCTCAAGGACGCAACTTTACGGTCCCAAGACCACCTCGCTAGCTCACCCATCTGCATGTACCTGACCGAGTCGCTACTCGGCCGGAGGCATCGCGATGTAACCTCAAAGGACATGCAGCTGATTCCGTCACCAGGCTGCCGTTATTATAAGTTTATATATTCATTATGCATCATGATGCTCGAAGATGTCAAACTATGAACCAGTGATGTATTTGGCACGAGGCTATGGCCGAGTGACTGTCCACACACAGACGATATCAGCTTGAGGTCTCTTTTTGATGACTGCATGTAGGGTTGATGAGTTCAGTCTTCAACAATATTCTCGAATGTCCTGTCGCAAATGTTCTGAAAACTTGCATATATTCTTTGGATCATAAGGTGACTAAAGGGGATAGATCTTACGTGGATACAAGGCGAGTGTACATTAATATACCACAATATCAAGTCTGAGTCACTTAGCAGCGCTGTATCTCACAAGATGGTATTCTATACAAGTCTCTATTTTGTCTCTAGATGAGCTAAACTGTACCATGTAGAACCATATACTATGCTAAAATTACTAATGAAGCAGCTCTATATCACGATACTATAGTAAAACTGCGATGGATGTATTTAAATTATGAATGCAGTTTTTACATGCGTATTAAGTCTCTAGTGTAAATATTTCTTACTAGGCGCTGGCATTCCTTTCTGCTGAATGGATATATGGAGGACTGTTTAAATGAGATCCCTACGTGCTCGAGTTCCGTATATGTCCTAGCAACAACAACGGACTGCAATTTCTAGATACGCCGCAAAGTTAAAGCTTTTCTAAGGGTACGTGTCGATGTATATTTATTCTTTCATGTTATACTATCGGGTAGTGTCCCTTTAACATACCATTTGCTATATATAACAGCAATGCGATAATGCCCCCCTCCCCCTTTATGCCCACCGCGCAAGTCTCTTCCTTAATGTATGTGAGAAGTATGGAAATGTGTATCATTAAAATACATTCTATTTATAATCATAGTCACCACGGCGTGTACACACGCGATGTATTATCAAGTCTCTTTCCCACAGCTTTCTCGGATGAAGTCAAAGAGGTCACGAGGTTGTTAATAATAGGAATTACGACATTTGAACAATTCATACCGAATACGGCAAAAGAAAAACGATTGGGTTTTATTCTAATTCGTTCAAATTCCCCTAGCCGAAAGCTTCAATGAGCTTTGTGTCTCTCGATGAGACCCCGCCAAACGAATGTCATTCATTGCAGCAACAATGGAGCACAGTAGGAATGCCACGGATCGGCACCAGCCGAGACCCAGTTTGGCATACAGTCTTCGCCATTCATTGAGACTGTATCGCCTGACAGCTGGTGATGGCTGCGCCTTCAACGCGGGGTATTGCCGTTCAAAATCGAGCTTTTAGGGTTGATAGCTCTCATCATGACGTTGATGGCATCGGACGATCACAGCTGTACACATATGACGAAACTCTCTTTGGCAGCTTTCTAGACAGCTATAAGAAAGCTAGTTTTCCTCCTCGCCACTTCTTTGTGAGCTTATTTTCTAAAAATCTCTCCTACTTGCAGTTGAATATATTACATAACTGAGACTCTATTATACTCCACCATGAATACCACGGGCGGATATACAGACGAGGCGGCGATTGAGACGCACGACCTCATTCATGATGCCGAGCTTGAGGAGCAACGCGTATGTAGAATCATTTTTTATTATTTCTATCGATGGAAATGTCACTAATCATTATTTCTGTTTAGTCACATGGCGATCATGCATTGACCCAGCCCGATATGGGCGAGGACCCCATCGAGGCAACGAAACAAACCGAGACTGGACAACAGAAACAGGGTCGCCATTCAACGATGGACAAGGTCAAGGAGGCGCTGCATTTTAAGAAATAAAGAAATGAAAATAAAGTAAAATTTAAAGAGAGAAAGGAGAGAAAAAAAAAATTGAGTATTGATTTGATACTGCCCAAAGCCGGAAACTGGGAAACAAAACGACACAAAAAAGGGCACCGGCTATGTCTTACTTGTTCATTAGTTGTAGTACCGTAATATGACTGACTTCTCCACACGACTTGATAGCCTGATTGTCTGCCAACCCCGTGGTGTGATTTCCGCAAGAAAAATGGAGTTGTTCTTGATCGATTTTTCCTTTCTCCAGATCTTCCGACGGCCACAAAAACTCCACATGGCCGTTGCCGTAAACGATGCCTTGCCTCGTTTCTCGTGTCCTCTGGAGCACCGGTGGAGCTGCCCACGTTTTTCCCGCGACGGCTCCATCGGCAACGGCTGCAGCAACTAGTCCCAAACGCGCCTAGCCCGCCTGATAATCCCCTGACCACCAAATTTCCCCCAGATTTGGTGCATCGCGATTGTCGAGCGAGGTTTTTCTTCTTCTGCACACTCTCTTTTCATTGTCGCAGCCACGCGTTGATTGACGCCATCTCGAGCTTCAACTGCTTCGGCGCCATCGCCGCCATTCATTCCTTTTTTTTTCCCTGACCCGTTCGGCAATGCTTCGCGGTCTCATCCGTTCCTTATGACGACCTCGAACCACTTTTGACGAACCACTTTTTTCCGGTGATGGCAATGCACCTCCACTCTCTCTTTTCAGCGCTTACGCTGGCGAGCCCTGCGCTCGCTGCTTCAATCCCTCGCAGCAGTAGCAGCAGCAGCTCATCGTCTTCAACTACCACCGTCTGGGCGACTCCCCACGACAGCTACTCATCCTCCGTCGGCGTCCTGGGCTGCAAGGTCGACACCAATCGAATCGCTTACTGGCCCAATTCCGTCGACTGCACCAACATCTGCGTGTCTCTTTCGTACCAGGACCGACAGGTCTACCTGCTTCGCGTCGACCAATCGCAGGGCGCGCACGACATCAGTTACGATGCCTGGAATTACCTCGTTACCGGCTATTCGGCCTCGGAAAAGCCCGTTGCGGGAGGACCCATGGAAATGACGACGGAAGACGTCGATGCGTCCAAATGTGCCGATCTGATTTACACAGCGGGCGGCAAGCTTCCACTCAGTGCGGCGAACAGCATGAACTTCCTGGCCAGCTGTCTGGAGCAGGAGAATTCTTGGGTTGGAGGCAACTACGTCTTATACAACATCTTGGATTCAATTTGCACCGTTGGACAAGACCAGGTCTGTACTCTGGACTGGCCCACTGCCAACCAGCCAACTTGCCCAGGCACCCTAGGCCTCCCCGACGCACTCAAAGGCGATCCCGTCTACAACATCGAGTATCCCTCCGGCGTCAAGGTCCTCGCCGGAGCACCACCAACCGTACCAACTGGAGTACCTGTTCCAGTACCGGCGCCTTCTGAGAACAATAGCGACGAGAAGAACGCTGCACGGAGTCTAAGGCATCCAGATTCTCTCGTCTGGATACCAGTCCTTTCATTAATTTCCATTATATATTCTTGGATGCTGTGGTAATTGTTACGAACAAAAAAAAAAGCAAAATTCCCCGTCGAGGGAAAGTTTATGTCTAGGATATGATGTTTATTTCTTGGAAAATATACCCCCCCATTCTTCATATTCTCCTGTATATCTTAATACCACTTTTATGAATTCACGACGAGTTCATCAAATTTTATTCATTCATTTATTCATCCATTAATTTCATTTAACGCTGTACTTGCACTATATTCGGGGTATCTTGATTATTTCCTCCTCATGCCTTGCACAATCTCGCTGCTGACTCGTCTAATCCGTATATATGCTCCTCATCCCCTGGAACTCCTACTTGAAAGCCGGTAGCCATGCCCGTTCCCATATGTACCAACATATGGCAATGCAGCATCCACATTCCGGGATTGTCAGCGACAAAGCTGAGTACCACATGCCCCTTCCTCGGTACGCTGACAGTGTCTTTTCGAAGAGGCCTCTCTCGATTCCACTTGCCTGGAGCATCGCTCTCCGGAGTTGCGTAAGGGTTATAGCTGCCCAGGCTACCGCTTTCAGCACGAAACGAGGACAACACATAGAACGAGTATCCGTGAAGGTGGAACGGGTGAGAGCCATCGTCAAGGTTGTTTATCACAAGCTTGACCTTTGTTGGCTTTGATCCACTGGGGATGAAGGGAATGAGCTGCTTATCATCCCACGATGAACGATTCTGCGATAGCAGTGGCAACGACTGGGGATGCCATGATGTATGGTTCATAAAGCCAAGAGGTATGTTTCCATTCACTGCGAGCGTCTGGGTCGAGGCGTAAAACAGAATTGTCTGTTCTTCCTCCGCAGTGACAATATGAGTCTGTTCTTCTGTAGAAGACAGTGTGGCAAGGTCCACATGGTGGTCTCGAAATTTCAAGAGGGACGCATGTTCCCTATCATGACCGGTTACGGTTTTAGGAAGAGCAGGAAAGGTATGATTAGGGTTTAACGCCGGATTTCCAAAGCCGAGGTTTCTAATCATGCGTCAGTCATGTATTTCAACCAGGCCAAAGCAACATGGTAAGCAGAAATGGACGGGCTGGAATACTCACTCATGGTCTAGATAGACGTTGAACCACGGCTCTGCGGCCTGATCGCTCTTCCATTTGAGAAGCAGATCAACTCTCTCGCCAGGATATAGGGTTCCGACAGAATCAGCGGCCTTTGCATCAACCTTGCAGCCTCCGTCTACTTCCAACGGCTGGAGTGATGCACCATCAACTCCAACGGTCAAGCCTGCGACTGTGCCTGTATTCACCACCCTAAGGCGCGTTTCTCCGGTAGACTTCTTGATCAGAGGTGGAAAGTCACTCAAGGCCGTTGCCTGGCATTTGACCGGCCTAGCGGGCACAGCCATTGAGCAATCATATCGACCACGGCCGTTGATAACCATGGAATCAGGAACGGGCTCCTTGCCTGCACTTGCCGGGCTGGAGTACCAGGCAAGGACATCGCTCTGCTTACGATGAAACCAGTCACCGACCAACAGCAATGCTTCGTCTTGCAAAGCTGCGTTGGCATCACGACGGCGGGGCTCGTGGATTACTAGTCCTCCAAAGAGCCCGTCTGCCCTCTGCAGCTGATTGTGGCTATGCCACCAAAACGTTCCGTGTTCGTCGTCGCGGATGCGGAAGTCATAGACAAATGAAGTTCCAGGAGAGATTGGACATTGGGTAAAGCCTACTGCACCATCCATAGCATTAAAGCCTTGCATACGCAGACCATGCCAGTGCAAGGAGACGCCCTCATCCTTGAGGTCATTGTAGACACGGACGATTATACGGTCTCCGGATCGACCTTCGATGGTTGGTCCAGGGAAGTGTCCTACAATGAGCGTTAATAAAGTAGTCCAGACAACCTCCAGGTGGCTGCAGGACTCTGCATAGGTTCATACACACCATTAACGAGATAGACTTGCTTCTCCACTCCATCTGGGGTTCTGGTTCCCTGGGTGACATGCCATTCAAAAGTCAAAGTGGTAGGATCTCTTGTGGAGTGCTCGACCGGATGTAGAGGGATAGAGAGCTGGCTCTCGTCGATTAAGTTGCGGGTATGGCGATCAATAGCAAAGATGAGGGCGACCACCGAGGCGAGACTGAGAGCAATAAGGAGCCCGACGATCCGTAAGACGGTGAATCTGGATTTGGGGCGTGTTACAGGCTCGGGTACGAGGCCCGCCTCTTCGTTGACGCTCAGCTGAGAAGTCACATCGTCGCTGTCTCCGTCTACCTCGTCAAGCAGACGACGGTCCTCGGAGTGGTCCCTCATGTTTTGTTTGTTGGAAGCTGAATCTTCCGTAAAGGTGTCACAACACCTTACGGAGGAGGGAAAAGTTAAGGTAGGAGAACAGAGCAATACATCATAATAGGGAAGAGTTTCAAGGGCGGCGCTGGTCGGACCACAACGCAGCCGTATGCTAGCGATACTCTATCAGGGACGCGCGGAAGATACGTAATTGTATGTCCGTCGGCACTGACTGCCGTGCATTGGCCAGCACGTGGAGACAGGCCAATCCGTCTTTGATCTATCTGTCGATGGCTGGGATCACAGCCGTCTAGCAGAGGCCCCACAGAGGAGCGAGGTTTGGCCAAGGTTCAGGTGTTGCAGCTAGTGCAGACGCCTCGTTGTGGCTTTGAATTCCACAGATCCGCTTTTGCTTGTACGCGTACGAGCTCAGCTCAGATTAACATTTCCTGGCTTGTTTCTTTCTGCCTTTCTCTCTGTGTCCGAGGGCTGTTCTTTTTCATCTTGTTCATAGACACTCTGGCGTCATGGATCTATGAGGCTTTTCCGCCACGTCGCTTATATTAGCCGTCGTCTTAGTCTCCGGGCCTTCACTTATCCTGTGGCCGGTGGAACCGTTCCCTTCATATCCTTGGCAGAAGACAAAGTCCCTTGCGCTAAGTCTCCCAATCCCTGCAGAGCCTTGCCAGCTTCAGCCAACCACAGCTGCAATCACGAGGGCTGCGGTAACGCTGCTATTGGCCTCTTCTTGGCACATGTCTCGACAGCCTGGCCACCGCCTAGCATCTGCTTCAACACAAATAGCCAATGGCATCCCTTGCATGAAGCATCACCAGCGATCTTCAAGGCTTTTCATCTTTTCCAATTTTTTTAATTTTTTTTTAAGTGGGAGAATTTTCTCTCGCGGCTGGGGGGAGGCCCTTTTCTCATTCAATGCTACACAGGCGGGCACAGGCTTCTGACCCCACGGCGATCATCTGCCCGCCGCTGTCAATGACTGACCTTCCGGTTTCGGTTCCGCGACCCTCAGAAGGATAGTAGTAGATGCGACACTGGATGTATATCCTATTGTTTAACCGCACGATGGAATACAGCGGCTCGGCAGGGACGGCCGCGCTTGAGACCTCGATGCTACATTGTGATCGGCAAATCACGGTGCTTGGAATACAGAAAAACAGAGAGAGACATTTGCACGAGAGGGGCCACTCTGATCGTATGTATATATATATATAGTGCTATATACTTTGTACGACAGGTTTAATCTTAAAATATGCTTGAACCGTTTCGTTTTCTTTAATGAAGCAGAGTGGATAGGATAGCCTGCTTTCAGCCTCAATCAGTTTATTGCTGCAGTCACCAAAAATGGCTCTCCTTCGAGGCCTGGGGTCAGCTTCGGTGACCCTATTTTCCATCATCAGTCTTGCCGAGGCTGGAAGTCTGAAAGACATCGACCATGTGGTGCTTTTCATGCAAGGTATGTTGGCTATTTTCACGGCTGTATCGAGGCCTACTAACATGTGAATGATAAATAGAGAACCGTGCCTTTGATCACTACTTTGGCACAATGGCAGGAGTTCGAGGATTCGGCGATGCGAATCTACAGATGAATGACGGCGTCCCAGTCTGGAAACAGATAACTGACTCTTCATTAACCACGGCTGCCAACTATGTCAATCCTTGGTACATCAACTATCTCGGCGGTAACTGGACCGGGGCCACCCAGTGCATGCTTAGCGGTACCAATAGCTGGTACGAGAACCATGCTGCCTGGAATGACGGTACCAATGACCACTGGGCGGTAGACAATAGTCCCTACAGTATTGGTTTCTACAAGCAGCAGGACATTCCCATCCAGTGGGCTTTGGCAGATAACTTTGTGGTTGGGGATATGTACCAGGTACGTTATACCATGGCCCTCTGCGTTCCGAACAAAAGTGGGCTGATAAGAAACACAGGAGGGCGTCGTTGCCGCCACAAACCCCAACAGAGTGACATGGCTTTCCGGCAGTATCAACGCTCCCGGAGGTCCTCAGACGCCCAGTGAGGGAGGCAACCCATACATTGACAACAACATCACTCCGGGCTGCGAAACCGGCGGCTTCAACTGCTATCCGCTGAAATGGAAGACGGTTGGCGAATTCTACGAGGATGCCGGAACGACTTGGCAAGTCTTCCAGAATGCTGACAACTTTGACGATAATTCCTACGCCCGGTTCGAGCAATTCCAGAACGCGGCGCCAGGCTCCAGCCTTTACAACAGAGGAATGAAGGGCTTGACTCTTGACACGTTTTATGCGCAGGCTGCCAATGGAACCTTGCCGGAGGTGTCTTACATTGTTGCTCCCATGGAGCTCTCAGAGCATCCGCCGTATTCCCCCCACGATGGCGCGTGGCTCCAATACCAGGTTGCCCAAGCTGTGCTCAACTCGCCCAAGTACAATAAGACGGCCCTCATTGTTTCCTACGACGAGACTGGTGGCTGGTTCGACCACGTTGACCCATACCGATCGCCCAACGGCACATCTGGGGAATGGATCCAGGACCCTTACGGCCAAGTCGGATACACATTCATCGGACCCGGCTTCCGGCTGCCCTTTTACATCATCTCTCCCTGGACTCGCAACGGCGGCGTCTTCACGGCCCACAGCGACCACAACTCGCAAATCATGTTTGTCGAGAAGTGGCAGGCCGCCAAGGGGCGCAACGTCACGACCGACCAGATGGTGCCGTGGCGCCGGAACCACATGTCTGACCTGACGGACGCGTTTGACTTTGACAACCCGGACTATACCATCCCTTCTATTCCCAAGCCGCAGACGCCTCATACAGATTCCAGCGGCAACTATGACGGGTCTTCTTACTGCCAGTCGCTGTACGGCAACACGCAGCCGCCGGTGCCTTACACTGGCCCAGGTGTGATTGACGACATGACCACCCAGGTCCAACAGGGGTTCAAGCCTATCCGTGGAACGCTCACAGAAGGACGCCACCTCGTTCTCGAGTTGAACGGATTCGCCCTCGCTCAGAAGACGACCTCCCAACGCGCCCTTGTGCTGGGCCGTGCTACACCGCGGCATGACAATCCGGCCCAGCGATGGATTGCCCACGCCGTGGTGATCGGCGGCACTGATTTCACGTTTTCTGATGACAGCGGCAAGTTTTACATTTGCGAGAGCCAGCTTCTTTGCAGTGACCCTAGCAAGGCTGTGGTCTTTACCGTGACTTATACAGCAGGCAGGGGGTACATCATCAAGGTGAAGGGCACGCAGGGTTACTTGTCTATTGGGGGGCGTGGGACGTCGAGCTATGCTACGTTGACGGGCGGACGTGATTACTGGCAGATATATAGTGTTAGCTACTGAAAGAGACTTCAATGATATATGTCTCGGGGTTATTAGGGGGTACATATACATAGTATCTATTTATGAGGATTTGGGAGGTATGCAATTGCATTTGAGACAACATACAGTAAACGGTTAGACGCTTGAAAATGAAACAGTTGAACAATAGTATTGACTCTTGTCTACTCTTCTGAAATCGAATAATCGTCATAAACACATGATAAACATTTTTGTCTTATTGTAAATAGTACCAGACCACCCGCCCACCCTTCTTTAATAAAATAATAGAAGTCATGATTCACCCCACAAAACCACATTCCTATCTCAACCCTCCCCTTTCTATATCTACCACATAGTTCTATAATCCCTGTTCATCCAACCGTCGCAATACTATCCAGCTGCTCAGGCGCCGGCCTCAACGCAAAAATATCCCCCCCCGGAGGCGCCACCAGCCTCCCCACCGCCCGCACCGCCAACCGATCCCCCTCCTGCGCCGCCGCCCTCACGTTATCCGTCGCCGCATACTGCGTAAACAGCAGCTCCGGGTACGGCCACTCCCCGGCCCCTCCCGCCGCCGCGGGGATCACAAAGTCCACGGCCCCGAACAGCGACTGTCCCTGGGGCCCCCTGTACCGGAACAAGTCGACGCCTACTTTGCGGGCGATGAGCGCGAAGCGGAGGTGCGCGCAGAGATCAAAGTTGGAGTAGTGGAAGCTGCGCGTGCGGGCGAGTTCCTGCGGCTGCGAGCCGTTCGCCGTGATTTGGCTGTTGATGAAGCTCTTGGCCAGCTGGCTCTGCGAGACGGCCAGCGAGCGGTTGCCCGTGAAGAGGGCCAGCGCCGCAATCTGCATGTTTGCAAAGGTGCCGTGGTTGTTCTGCGCAGAGGCCTCCTGGATGCCAAAGGGCGAGTCTGCGAGCCAGGAGAGGAAGCGCCTGTTCCAGCTCACAAAGGCTTTCGCATCGGCCGACGTCCAGCCAGGGGCGCCCGTGTTGAGGATGGCGACGGCGTCAATGACGTTTGTGTATTCCTGGCTAAAGTCGATGATGCCGATGGAGCGGCCCGAGTTGGCGCACGGGATGAGCTGGGCGTGGTCGAGGTTGGGATTCATCGCCGTGGCCGGGTCGAGGAACCAGGTGCGGAGGATGTCCGAGGCGTGCCGGGAGTAGGTGGGATTGCCGGTGTAGTACCACGCCAGCGACAGGACGTACGACGAGTTGAACATCTTGCCGACGGACACGCGGTCCTGGTACTTGTCCACCTCGGGGTTGCGCACGCCGTCCTTGTTGATGTACGGGCAGCCATCGGGCGTGTCTGGATTGGGCCAGAAGTACGGAGCCTGTGAAGTGTAGTCGTGGAGCGTGCCGTTGGGGGGAGGCGTTGCCTTTGCGGTGACGGTCCAAGGGCCCTGGCCGAGCCAGCTGTCTGCTTGGGCAGTGAGATGCTTCAGCGCAGTCTTGAGGCTGTGGTCGCCCAGGTCGAGACGCAGCTTGGCTTCGACAAGGCGGTGGCCATCGATGACGATGGTGTTGGGGAATATCGTGGGCCAGAGCCAGCCGTCTCCAGGAGCAGCAGGCAGGGCGTTGGATATGCCCGCCACCGAGAGCACGGCAAAGGACAGAGCGTGAAAATGCATCGTGGCAGTCTGTATGAAGCCAAATCAATGGAAAGACTTAACGCCCAAATCAAGCCTCACTGATGAGATCAACAGCTGCGGTCACTTCTCCATTTTGTACTCGCAAGATCCCCCCACAGATTTCCCCGGATTTTTACCCCGGACCCATTGGATCATTGACGGATACTTGTCCGTAACGGCTGCAACAGACTGTCAATCAAGATGAAGTCAAGTTGCATCTCGTATGCCATATCGACGAGCTTAAGCAATTCTTCCGAAGAGGGCATGCAAAATGTTCCACCAATCAACGCTCTTGATCTACAATGTATCGTGGGAAACCCCTGTCCGGCAGCAGTTCAAGATCACTTACAAGTAAGATGCCGCTAAAAGCACTTCATAAAAGGTCACCGTCAAATGCGACGTTCGCCGTCCATCGCTTAGGGCAAGGGATGTCATTGGTCTCATTGAGTCAATAAGGATAAACCATAACTTTGTACACTAAAAAATTGAATGCCAACTCCTCCGCTAACAGGTTCGCCGCGTGTTTGTCTCGTCTCCCGCATTAGGTGTGCTGCTAATAGGGCCTTTTCCGTTACTCCTTCTCGACTTCCGACAGCTCATCTGCCACAGCGCGCCCGGCTGCGCGGCCCGAAAAGATACAGCCTCCCAAAAACGTTCCCTCAAGCGAGTTGTAGCCGTGAACACCTCCACCGCCAAATCCTGCCACCTCGCCCGCGGCGTACAGACCGGGGAATGGCGTCATGTCCTTTCTCATCACGTTGCTGTTCAGGTTGGTCTCGAGACCACCAAGAGTCTTGCGGCTCAGCAAGTTGAGCTGGACAGCAATCAATGGGCCATGAGCAGGGTCCGTAAGGCGGTGCGGTACCGCAACACGGCTACGCTTGTCCGGCCAGTACGATCTCGCGTTCTGGATGAGCATGGCCTGCGCATCTTTTGAGTAGGAGTTGTTGAATTGATCGTCACGAGCGTCGACAACTTCCTTGACCTTTTCGAATTCGAGGATGGGGCCATTTCGCGCCCTGGCCAGCTCGTTCATGCCATCTACCAGGTCCTTGAGGTTGTCACACACGACGAAATCTTTGCCGTGTTCCTGGAACAGTTGCACATTGACGGTGCCCTTTTTGCTCCAGAGTCTGTTCTTGAACACCTCCCAGATACTCTTGGCTGTGAGGTCTGGATTCTGCTCTGAGCCGGAAAGGACAAATTCACGTGCAATGATGGACTGGTCTAGAATGAACCAGCTGTAGTCGTAGCCCGTTTCGCAAATGGCCTTTAACGTGCTGAGCGTATCAGATCCCGGGAACAGGTAGGGCGGCAAACGCTTGCCGGTGGCATCAAGCCAGAGTGATGAAGGTCCTGGCAGGATGCGGATGCCGTGCTCTGGCCAAATGCTATTCCAGTTGTGCAAGCCCTCGGTATAATGCCACATCCTGTCTCGGTTGACGAGGTTGGCTCCCACGTTTTCGGTGATTTGGAGCATGCGGCCGTCGACGTGGGCCGGAACACCAATCACAAAGTGCTCGGGCACCTTTGGTCCGAGTCTGTCAACAGGCCAATTCTTCTTGACAGCCTCGATATTGCCTCCAATGCCACCCGAGGTGACAATGACTGCGGCGCCGTGCAGCTCAAAGCTGTCGACGACATTTCGGTTTGTCTGCTCGCCTCTGGGCGAATTGTCCTCCTCCAAGACGCTTCCCTTGACGCCAACGGCCCGCCCGGTCCCGTCCACAATCAGCTCGTCAACCTGGTGCCGAAACTTGAACTCAATCAGCCCCTCCTCGGCCGCCTTCTTGACCGGGTCCGCAAAGACCTTGACGACCTCGGGCCCCGCGCCCCATGCGATGTGGAAGCGCGGCACCGAGTTTCCATGGCCGTCGGAGCGGCCGCTGCCACGCTCGGCCCAGCCCACGTTGAAGAGGAAGCCCAGGCCCCGCGCGCGCATGTAGTCCTCAAACTCGTCCGTGGCAAAGTCCACAAAGGCCTTTGCCCACTGGCGCGGCCAGTAGTCCTCGTCGCGGTCAAACTGCGCCGACCCCAGCCAGTCGCGCATGGCCAGCTCGCGCGAGTCTGTGATGCCCATGCGGCGCTGGTAGAAGGAATTGACCATGAACAGGCCCCCCAGCGACCAGAAGGCCTGCCCCCCCAGGCTGTTTTCGTTCTCCTGGTCGACGATGACGGTGGGGACCTTGCGCACCGACAGCTCAAAGGCGGCCACAAGGCCGGCCAGGCCGCCGCCGACGATGATGACGGGCTTCTTCTCTTCCGAACCCATGGCTGCTATGCGGGCGAAGAGGCTGTTGCTCTGCAGGAGGAGAGAGAGAGAGATGAAGATGCGAGGCGGAAACAGCACGCAGCCTGTCTCTGCCAGCTAAGCTGTTGACGAGTACATCTCTCGCATGCGGGAATATTCTGCCAGCTTTATCATGCGGCCATCGAGGTACATATACTTTTAATCGATTGTTATCGGGTGATGTGGTTGCCGTACTGCCGCGTACCGTATAGTCGTATGCGAGCTTGGCAGCAACAGCGGCGCGCAAGCTCCAGTGATGGAAAGGCAGCTGCCACAGGGGATGCGGGCGCCAAACGGTTAGTGCACCGTGGCTACGCACCCGCTAAATCGAGCGCTAAAACAGCCCGGTTCCCATTGTTCAAAAGTTAAACTTGGTAACCCCGCTACCCCGCGCCCACTCTGCGCAGTGAGTCGGACGGATTGATTCAGACTGAAGCTTTCAACGGCCTGGCTGTCAGCAAGATGACCGGCGGTTGCTGTGGCATGGTATGAGCTGGGATCCTGGCTTTTAAACACTTCTAAAATCTAACCACAGCGTTGAAAATTTGTAGAGACCACACTGGCTTGCATTGGTAGGTACATGTACAGCATCTACCTACACAAAAGCAGTTCTTGCAAAAGTATATTACTACTAGTAGGTGCACGAATACAATACATCGTCACTAACATCAACAAGCGCTGCCGAGGTACCTCGCCGTTTTCCCCACCTTTCATGTCGCAGTACCTCTGTGTACCTTCTTTGGGCCACTTTGGACAACGCACTTCACATGCAATTTCCCCGCCTCTGATGCTTTTCATTGGGCAGATCAGGCTGAGGTGACGATCGCGCCACTTTTGTGTGTATCAGGCATGATAATTTGTATGACGGTGGCACATTTTGTTTGCATAATTCACACAATTCAATCGGATCGCGTGCTTGTTTGCTGCTGTGTGTGTTGCGTCTGGCCATCTGTTGGTCCAGAGTAGATGGTGCTTGCCATGGATGGTGACGACTTGCATTATCACCTTGATGGTCTTTACCACTCTACTATACACAACTAGGTACCTACCTAGACAGGTTACACCAATAATAAGGAGGTAGACGTAGAATAATCTATTACACACACACTGCTACAAAGACGTAAACTTTTTTCTTAGAGCCATCGTCGTAGAGCAAAGCGGGAGCCTATCCACATTCGAGATGCTAGCTTCATGCAAAGTGCTTTGATGCAGTAGTAATGCCAGGTACAGCTGTATCCATCCGCCACGCGCCCAGCAAAGGTAATCTTTGGTACATATACATAATGCCATGTGTTGAGAGACCAGATCAACAGATAGGCCAGGAGAGAATAAAGAAGACGCATGTATAGATCATCTCACCAGGGCAATGCTAATCTTCATATACAATACCCTACAGGTCAGGCAACGTTATCCAGTAGTAGCAAGTACTCTGCCCCTGAAGACAAAAGAGACCTGGGGTCCCAGTATGAATCAATGACACCCCATGGGATCCAAGTTGAAAATCTAGCCAGACCAGGTATCCTATCAAAAATTTTCTAAATCAGAGTTGTCAGCCCTGTATACAACTGTTTCTCCCTTAATCACACACAACCATCAACTCTCCACAACAACGCTACTTTGTCTCTCGCACTGTCTTCACTTTTCGACTGATATCCCGCTAATACCTCTTGTTCTTCTTCTTATTCTTCTTCTTCTTCTTCTTCTTCTTCTTCAACCTCTTCTTCACCTTCTCCACCTTCGCCGCCAACCTCTCCGTCCTCTTATGCTGCTTCTCCAACAATTGCACCAGCGTCCCAACCATCGCCCTTTGTTCAATCACCACCTCCCTCAAGCTGGTATTTGACAAATTAGCAGAGGCAAGGTTAATTCTCTCTCGCAGAGAACACTCTTGACTCATGAGCTCAGACATTGTCTCGTCGATTTCTTCTTCATCTGGCCTCTCTTCCGGCTCGACACTCTGCTCGCGTTCCAATCTCCGGGCAAGATCTTCGTACGACTCTCCCTCTCCTGTATACAGACTCTGTCCCCGAGAATATTCCAGCTGTGGCTCACTTTTCACAACTCTGCCCCCTTGGCCCACAACTTCATTCTTTCGCCTCGCTATCGCTGGATGTTCCAAGCACCACGAGCACCCACAATCCTCATCCACATGGCCATCTTCAACTTCCATCGTTGGGATATTCATTATGGGAGGCAATCCATCTGGTTCGTCTGTAAAACTTCTTCGACATCTCTCGGAACGACGCCCGGTGGCGCATCTTCTGCGGCTCTCTCGTATTTGCGCTTGAAAATCTCCCACCAGCCCTGCCTAGCACATTGCGACGCGCCAAACATTGCTCTCAAAATGACGAAATGCCCCCAACTCCGCCTGTTCTTCCGCATATAGTTTGCCAGCCCATGATTGAAAATGCTGTTTTCCCGTTCTGTAATACGCGCCCTGGGAATCCATCTGACAAAGTCTCGTCGCTCTTCTCGCGACCACCACTCCGACTCACTTTCCCACAAGCTTCTTAGCCGAGTGTAAATGTGCCAGTCAATAATGTTGTATCCTCTATAAGAAGGCATTGACATACTTCTTCTCATATTCATTGTACTTCCTATTTCGTCCGCAACGCGTGATGCGACTGAGGCTGGGACTGGGACTGCCCCATGCTCCTTTGATGTGTTTCGATTACGCTGATTTTGCCATCGACGGTATTGCTGCATCTGCATTACTCTCCTTTCTTCATTCATACTCACGCGATTGCATCTCTTGACTCCTCAGATATAGTGCTCTCACTGGTTTGTACCAAATATTGAAAAAGGCAACTGTGCCACAGTTAGCAATTGGAATAGTGAAATCATAGGGTATTGAACTAGCAATAAGTAAGATCATAGGTCCGCGTCACCTTTCAGAGCTATCCCATGATCAAATTGCAGACAGCAAGAGCTGATAAAAAATTAAACGGCGAGCAACAAATAGCAAAATTTGAGATAGCGAAGAAATGAAGGAGTTGAGGATGGAGGAGCCATAGGGGCTATATCGCTGCGGTCCCACATGTTGGAAAACTGAAAGAAAAGTAAACGCAATGTGAACTCTCAAGTGATTCCAAGGCCAGCTGCTGGCACCCGTGCTCAATGCACATCACCTGCATGGGTACCTATCTAGGTAGGCACCCGACCTCGAAACTACATGTACATTCACAGCACTTGTTAAAAAAAAAAGACCCCTTCCATATCAGTGTATTAATACCTTGATGATACTGCTATATCTATACTATTCCTGACGTAAACAAGACAAGAGAAAGAGGGGAGCAAGCAGGTTAATCAGTGAAGACCGTTATGCGCAATCAAGTTAGGGCTTTCATCTTTGAGATTATGAATCCGATTCCTTGTTCCAAGGCCCAGGATCCTCTCTCTCAGCATCGTTGGAGTCTTGAGATCCTCCAGCGCGAGCAAATACAGCGCAAGACCAGTCACATGAGGGGCCGCCATCGAGGTGCCAGACAGCTTGCGGGTTGCCATCTCTGTGCTGATGAATGTGGATTCGATCTCGACACCGGGGGCAAAGATGTTGATCTCTGGGCCGAAATTGGAATGCTCCCACTCGTGCCAATCGGCGTCGATGGCACCCACAGTGAAGGCATTTGGCGCCGACGCCGGCGAAACGTCTCGAGCCGGCCTTTGATCGTTTCCAGCCGCAACGACAGTAAAGACTCCCATTTCAAACGCGGATTCGACGGCATGATTTACGGCACGAGAAAAGTTCCCCCCTGCTTCAGCATCAGCCAATCTTGCCACTCTCAGAGGCCAGAGCCAGGTTTGCTCAATTTCCACTTACCAAAAGACATATTGACCACAGCGCGACTTTGGCGGCCTTTTGTACGAATGTCATGGACTGCCCACTGAAATCCGTCCAAGACGTTGGATATTAGCGTCTCGCGATTGAGGAATACTTTGACGGCGATGAGCTCTGTCTGTTTAGCCACGCCAAAAGACTTGCTGCCGATAATTCCGGCACAATGCGTCCCGTGTCCGTTGAGGTCCGTAAAATCGCCATCGACTGCGTTGTAACCGTTTGAGGCCCGACCCTCAAACTCAAGGTGCTTGGTATTGATACCACTGTCTACAACATAGGCAAAGGTTCCGTTGCCGGCGCTCTTATCGTAGTGGTAAGTTGCGGTGTTGCGTCTCTTGCTAGACAATGTCGCAAGGCCCCAAGGTGCGTTGAACTGAGATGAAGCTTTGTCGTGGAGAGTGAAGACAGCGTCAGGCTCAATTTCCGCAACCTAGGAGTTGCATTCTTTGTTAGAAATATCTCTCATCACAAAGTGCAACTCTGCTTACCCGTGTATCGTTTCGGATCATCTTGAGTGTGTCGCCGTC
Source organism: Trichoderma asperelloides (assembly GCA_021066465.1). Classification (NCBI taxonomy): domain Eukaryota; kingdom Fungi; phylum Ascomycota; class Sordariomycetes; order Hypocreales; family Hypocreaceae; genus Trichoderma; species Trichoderma asperelloides. Next base: position 852,179 of record JAJKFY010000222.1, on the reverse strand, counting down.
AAAAGCTCCAGAATATGCCTGAAACTCGCCAATGGCATATGTCCTTTCAATACCAACATGAGGCTTGTGGTTACCAGAGTTGCGGTACTGGATAGCCGCAACCCTCGACATGTGAGATCTGAACTCAGAGGGCGGGGTGTTATTTTGGAGAGTGACAATGTATCTTCCCTCGGCGCTGATTGAATTATCATTGGCATCGTTGACAGGAAGAGCGGCGATGCGCGGCAGAGCCGTGATCAAGAAGAGTGCCAGCTGTTTGAACCAGGCCATCCTTGTTGTTGTGTCTCAGAATCTGTGACGCAAGTTTGATAAAAAGAAAAGATATACCAAAAATGTTGTTACGAAACTGCCCAGTCAAAAGGCTGATGCTGGCAGATGGTTTGAAGAGATCCAAGTTTCACATAGCTGAGATTTATAGCTTGTTTACGACTGCCCGGCCACTTCCTCGTACGGTTTGAAACTCCACGTGCTTGCCCTTTGCTTTGTGGTTCCTTCTCCAACAAGTTTCTTCAATAAACGAAATCTCGTTCTATATTTGTTTAGGCATGAGAGAACTACTCGAAAACGCCGCCTCTTCAGAAGGCACAGACAGGTCGCCACTTGACTTCAGGGGAGTGCTGCGCATAATCAGCCCAGGTAAACAGAAGGATATAACCACTAGATACTTGGATAATTAGGTACCTAACAGGCATCAACGAATGCTTCAAGAAAGATATTGTAAATGATTTGATTTGTGTATGCATGTAAAAACTAGCTCTAAGCCAAAAAAAAACAAAAAAACACGCCATATCTATGATTCCCAAATGCGTAAATTCCCAGCCACTGCTTTCTATCCAGTGTAATGCTCCTTTCGCGATCTAGTCAAACATCTCTCCCCCTATCGTCCTTTCTTGATTATATCCCTGGTATAAAACTCCAAAAGCAAGCTACTTTTCCTATGCAGAAACACTATATACAAGAAATCCGAGCTCTGCATTCGTGGCAAGCGACAAACAATGAACTCACGCTCTGATTTGCGTATGGATGCACGTTTATGCCAAAACGCCGTTGGCCTCAAGCTTGCCCAGCTCCATGTCTTTTACTGCAGCAGCCACCTCAGGCTTCCTGCTTGGGAGGGCAGGCAGAGCTTCGACCTCCTTGCGAGTAATACTCAGCTTATCCGGCGACAGCCCCATTGACTTGAAGAATGAAATAGCCTCTTTCCACTCATGCTGCTTTCGATCTCCAGACCACTCAAGTTCCTCAGCCATGACATCAATAACACGAGGGAGTGCGCGTAGAGCATTCTCAATATCAAGGAAGGCGAGACGAGTGCGTCGAGAGATTACATCAGCGGCTGTGCAGGCGGCTTCAGCGCGGACGCCATGTCGAATTTCCGCTTCGACAAAAGGAAGCGATGGGAGCAGGCGGGTGGTACCGGAGTTGGAGGCTGATAGAACTGCCCAGGCGCGGTCACCATAGTTGCGGGATAAGTGCTCGGCAATGTCGGCATCGATGTGATGAACTTCCATGAGCTGTGAGGCAAGAGACGTCGAGTAGCCGTGAGCTCCGACGAGGGGCACATTCTTGGTCAAACAGCTGCCGGTAGATTTAAGGCCAGGAAGTCCGGCGCCACTGATATCGTGGAATGACACAGCTGAAGGTGCAAGATCGAATGTCTTGATAGCTTCGTCGACGGCATCCTCAGCCATCTGGCGGTAGGTGGTCCATTTACCACCAGCACAAGTGAGAAGACCAGATGGCGAAACAGTCACAAGATGGCTTCGTACGAGGGACTCGGTGTTCTTAGCCTTAGGGTCCCGGACCAGAGGGCGAATACCTATTTCAAGTTAGCTTTATTAGATCTATAGAGGTCGGATTCCAATTTGATACGTACCAGACCAAGTTGCCAAAACATCAGATTGGCTCAAGTGTGAATCAGGCCGCAGAAGCTTGTTGACCTCCTTGAGAATAAACTTGACATCTTCTTCCTGTGCAACCGGCTCTTTTTCAATCTTGCAAGAGTTATCTGTCGTGCCAGCAACTGTATATCCTTGCCAAGGCAGCACAAAAATCACTCTTCCATCGGAAGTGGCCGCATCAAGCATACCCATTCCATTCGGGCATAGACTGCCAGGAAGCATGACGTGAGCACCAGAGGCGGGAGCTACGAGAGCCTTGCGGGAAGGGTCGTCCATCCGTTCGATAGCATCGGTAAAAGGCCCGGTAGCGTTGATGACACCCTTGGCGCGCACAGTGAATTCTTTGCCATCACCATTGCCCAGGGTATCTTTGAGGGTTGCGCCGCGGATTCTGCCGTTTTGATCCTTGTCCAAGCCCGTTACTTCAACATGATTCAATACAGTCGCACCGTATTGTTGAGCGGTAAGAGCGATAGAGACGTTCATCCGAGAATCGTTGTGCTGGCCGTCGTAATAAACCAGGGCGCCAACCACGTTCTCCTTGCGCAACAATGGGAAGTTGGCTGCGGCCTTACTCTTGCTCATGAAGTACGAACTCTCAAGGCCCTGTGAACCTGCGAGCAAGTCGTAGGCTTTTGTGCCGATCCACATGTAAGGAGCCTGCCACCAGTTTTGAAGAGGGAGCAGAATAGGGAGCGAGTTAGAAAGATGGGGAGAGATGGTGAGGAATGTCTTGCGCTCGTGCAGCGCCTCCATAACCAACTGCAGCTGGGAGTAATCCAGGTTCATGACGGCCTTTTCAAGATACCGCACGCCGCCGTGGACCAGCTTGGTGCTCTTAGAGCTGGTGCCCGCGGAGAAGTCATCGCGATCCACAATAGCCACCTTAAGGCCGCGAGTCACAGCGTCAAGCGCAATTCCAGCGCCAGTCGCACCCGCGCCGATGATGAGCAGGTCGTACTCCTCGAGACTTTCGTTTGCTTTGCTGTGCCGTCGTAGATCGGCGAGCTGTTCGAGCCGCGATGGGACGGCGGGAAAAGATGGCGGAATAATGCGACCATTGCTATCGCGCTTTACCTCTGCGATCGGCTTGTGAGTGGTATGCGATATTCTGCTACGAGCATAAAGAGCAGCGCCTCCAGCGGTGGCGGCGACTGTTAGGCCCAGGAGAGGCCGTCGAAGGCGCGAGAAGCCTCGAACCATGGTGACGAGGTTCGTAGAAGATTAGCAGAAAGGTGCACAATTCTGCAGGTAATCTATATTCCTCGAACAACAGCGTGTTCCGTGAGGTAGAGTGATGAGTGAGGCTTTAGGCAGAGAGAAGTCGTGGGGGGCAGAGGGTTTGTTTTAAAGGCTGTAGGAAGCAAGGGCCAAGCGGGATCGGCGACAAGGAGATAAAAAGAAGTAGGTTTCGTGGACTTCCACGGAAAGCCAAAAATGGATTATAAGCGCGAAGAAAGAAAAGTCAAATAGGTTTTGCGTCAGATGAGGTGACTTTGAGAATCAACGTCAACTGAGCTCGGTGGATGGTGCCGACGTGGGTCAAACGAGATTTCGCTTGATACGACGATCAAATTGGGGGTCCCTTGGCCACACTGATTCGTGGAACGAAAGGGGCAAGCTGGGCAAGGACGGCGGAGAAGAGAAGTTGTTAAGGCTGCATAAGCTATAATGAACTCGTTGTTTTTCTAGTACCGTGCCTCTGGCCATGGAACTTTCCGCGTGGTGGCTGGCGTCCTGAGCCAGGGCCTCGTGCTCAGGGCAGCTTTTCCTTTCTCTTTATCCGTTGGAGCCTCATAACCACAGCCTCAATCAGTGTGATGTCACGGCCTCGGAAAACCACTGGCATCGCAAGAATCCTCGACTTTCTTGGCTGCGATCCCGGTGCACCCGGTTCGGGAAGTGGTCTGCGTCGGATTCCCTGAAAGGGTTCAGGTTGTGCCTTCAGGCCAATCACGCTGCAGGCCGTCCTCCGGGATACGGACCTGCGCGGGTCGATGCTCCAAATATGGCGGCGTCGGAGTGGAGCTAAAGGCCTGTCTGGGGGCGATTCGGGCTTGGAGAGCCGAGGGCGATCAGCCACGCGTCGCAGCAGAGCACCTGAGTGGATGGAGTTGATGACTTATTCGGCTGTGGCTTGCGAGATGGCCTAGCATGTGGGGCTATCGGTATCAATTCGGTATAAAATCCCCGAGATAGACTCTGCTCAAGGCTTTTAGTAAGAGGCCAAAAGAAATAGAAGAGTCACGATGTGCCACGCTTTCGCCAGCTTCCACCATTGGCGGAACGCGAACGCTCCGGGCTGTTGTCTTGGTAGGAGGGGTTATCCCACCAACTGAAGAGGCGCATCCTCGATTCTCGATCAATTGCTTTGCGATAAGCTAAAAACCAGACGATCTCCTCCATCACCACATCATCACGTCAACCAAGTTAACGTTGCCTGTGTTGTCTCGGCTGAGAGAAAAAGCTGTCTCGAAAGTGCTGGTCACATGTCAGCCAATAATGCAAGCCGAAAAATGCAAGCCACATCCCGCCGTCATCAGCCACAGTTAGTCAGGCAGCCACGATCCCCTCTAGCCAGATGCATCTAGACCTCCAAGGGTCTTGCTCCTCTATCCACCAAATATTGACGCCAATGGCAAATAACGGGAATTTTGGTGCGCTCAGCTTGTGACAAGCCGCCGCCTACCGACGAGACCGAGACCGAGACCAACGCTGTCCTACCCATGGCATTCAGCTGTCCGCGATGGCGAGTACAGGCGTGTATAGCCTCCCATTTCTGTCAGCTGAAACTCTGCGTTACCACGCATCATCTCGTGTCATCTTCAAGAGGTTGATAAACTCAGCTTCGTTCAGACTGGCCACGAGTATTACTAAACTCTCTCGTCCAATCCCATGGCTCCGCACCGGGATTTACGCGAGAGTGTCAAACCGTTTTCCTCAGCGTCTTCCGTTTTCTTCATCTCAATCCCGCCTCTATTTCCCGCCAGAGCACAGACGCAGGGCGTGTGCATACGCGATACCAGGTGTTGCGCAGAGGCCACCTCTAAAGCGAGGTAGTATCCTACCCGTCCTCCCGTGCAGCTCCACAGACTGAAGCACGAGGCCAGGTGACCATGTCCTCGGTCTGCTTTGTCTTTCTCTTCCCTTGCCTCTCAACCCATATTCGGAGAAGCCCGCGCAGCTTTTCTGACCAGTCGCGGATCTCACACCGCAAGGGTTGACTGAGAAAAGAGGAAAGAGTCTTGGCAGAATGGCTGGAAGATATCGTTTAGCCACGCTTGGGCCTGGTAGTGCCAGGCCGCGTTGTCAGAATCTCGCGATAGCGGCATCAGCCTCATTGACGTGCTTTCTTTGGTTTTTGAAACTATTACACCAATGCTTTAGTAGTGCTCAAGTACGAAGCAAGCATCGGCGAGCCACATCATTGGCTCTAGGGAGACTAGGAAAAGTTTCTGCTTCTCCCAGATAAGCCTGGGTTTGAATATTCAGCCCCTTTTCATGTAAGCCACTCGAGATGCAGTAGCTCTGCCTCATGATATGTAGGGTAACGGCTGCAATTGGACCCTTATACTAGCTGAATTCTCCGAGCATATCACATACCCAGCTTTCATCACATTTCATTTCACTACCTGTACCGTCTTGCATTTGCATTTCCAGCAAACCGGTCCAGCTGCACAATCACCCCAGCCTTGAAGCTCCCCCATTTGAACACGTACCCTTGCTCCGCCGTTTCCCCATTTCAGGACACTCGGCAGATATCATATCACAAACCTTACAGTCTCTCATTGATACCCAACGGCGCTCCCTATTTTCTTGGTTATAAATCATTATTACTACAAGGTGTATGCTGCTGTCGCTCGCTAAAGTACCCTTTGTTATACTTGTACAACTGACCATACTCCGAATTCCATCAAACGCATACCCGAAATCAAGAAACACTTCATCAGCCCCATTGCGATATTTTCTTACCCCTTCTCCTTTCTTCTATACATTGGATAATATCTTTCATCACCCCGGTTCACCGTATTTTTCCCTGTAATCTTCCCGAGACCATCTCGTTCTGTTTTCATAAAGCGTTCAGTATTTGGTAGGAGCCACTAGACTTTTGTGTCAATGGCCGAGGGGCGAGTGTTGGACCACACGTTCTTGCGGGGCCGGAATAGGCGTGTGACACCCAGCATCGGAGTGTTGATAGGGCTATTTCCCGTATAGAGGAAAACATCGTACAAGAACCCGCCAAAGGCGGTGCCGAAGAATGGGGCCACCATGGGAATCTGCAATGCATGGTCAGCAACAGCGAGTTGTTTACACAGGGGTAAAAGAAATCCGACATACCCAGAAATAGTAGCCACCGGCAGACCAGACCTCGTGGCCATATCCGATCATGTACGAAACCAGTCGAGGACCAAAGTCACGAGCGAGGTTCATAGCATATCCCGTCTCCCAGCCAAAGCAAGCGCCGATACCGAAGATGAGGAAGAAAAGGGCAAGGGGCATCATGTGTGCAGCATTGACATTGTTGGGGTCGACCAGGGCAAAGATGCAGAACATGAGGATGCTGCTTGCGATGAATTCAGAGAAGAACATGCCCGTCCGAGTCATAAAAGGGGCAGGATATGTGCAAAAGATGCCGGCTGTGGCAGTAGAGCCAGTCACCGTCCGGATACCAGCGCCGCCCTCAAAGGCATCGAAAGCTGACTTATAGTTGCCATACACGATAGCGGCACCAGCCATGGCTCCAAGAAGCTGCGCAAGGGCGTAGACGGGCAATTTGCGCCACGGGTGGCCGCGGTAGAGACAGTTGGCAAAAGTCACGGCTGGGTTGAGGTGGCCACCAGATTTACCACCAACAAAGACACCAAACATGACGGCAATTCTATTTCGCCAAACGTCAGCAACAAAAATTCCTCAGAAAGAGGTAACTACTAGGCCACTTACCCCCATCCCCAGGAGATACTCTGGTAGTCACCCTTGGTTCCACCACTCAAGACAACCTGTGCAACGACACCATCACCGAAGAGAATGAGCACCATTGTTCCGAAGAATTCAGAGAAGGCGTCCAAGCAGTATTCGCGAATCCTGCTCCAGGCCAACTGCTCTTCTTCCAGAGAAGGAGACATTAGCTCCAACTCTGGTGTATCCTCAAGTCTTGGATTACCCATGTTAGAGTTGTGAGGGGGAAGATGAAGAGCAGCAGGTTTATCGATGGAGATGTCTGAGGTCTCTGGAGAGTTGGTGATGGACATGAAGAATGAGACGATACTTGGCAAAGGGATAGACAAGTATTTACTTGTAAGAGAAGGGAGGGAGGTGATGTTAAATTATACTTCTTTTTTCCCACCGACGATGGCCGGGCTAGCGATATGGGATACTACGCGGTAAAGGGACGGACAGGATATTTTACGTTTTTCGTGGGGCTGGCTAGCATGGCTTGCACGCCCTGCTCGTACCGCGGTTGAGGCTGGCTGGGATTAAAGAAGAAAGATCGGGTGTGTCGGTCCTGCAGACGCAGACGCAGACGAGATGAGGGGGTGTACGAAGATGGCAAGATTTCCACAGCTGACAGTCAGAGATTGGTACAGATCTGGTCCCAACTACAGCTTCATTGTCTGTGGATCTGGAGAATCGAGAACACGTTCTTCCCCGCCTTTACTATGGGGAGGCAATGCGAGCTTGAAGGGCCAGGATATACGAGAAGCGAGTGAAAGCGCTAGAGGCCTACGAGTAATAGCTTGGGCTCAGGTGATGTCAATGTTACAAGTGCTAATATTGCCCGGACGGGTGAGGGGAACTGGGAATCGCATGATGGGTGTTAAATGGCAACCTAAAGCTGGGGATTCGAATGCATAATGACGGGGCCGTCGTCTTCGCTTTTTTTTTTGGTCTACCCGCGCACCCTCGGCGGCTTACACCGAATCAGGTCACACAAACTATTTTCATGGCTAGCGAACGAGGATGGCTGGCTGGCGGGCAGCGGGCGTGGCCGAGACTTTGCGCAGTCTTTTTGGTGAGAAGGGTGGTTCGACGTGAAATTCATACCCCCTCCCTGTCTAAATTAGACAAAAGGATGACTAGGGCTTTGTGAGACCCTCGCGGGGGAAACAAAACGCCAGTCTGGTCTGAATCCGCGCGGCGTCGGACCTGGCCGGACGCAAGAGTGGTGTTAGCGCAGAGAAGCGGAGTGAGACAGGACAATGGCTCTCTGTCAAAGAAAGGGGAATCTGGCGGTATCGGGGAAGAAAAGGGGGAAGAGGAGCCCCCGCGAGGATATAAAAGAAGACGAGAACGAACAAAGATACATTGAGCGCTGCAGACCTGCAGAGCACGACGACGCACAAGCATGAAACCAATCTCAGAAACAACAGGAAAAGTTGTGGACAGATCAACTCGGCATTAAGCTTCTGGGGCTTGCACATACATGAAGCAGCCTAGTGCTTGGTGCATGGATGCAGCGGCGCGCATGTCCCCGTTCAGACACGGCGGCAACATCGTGTGTGTGCACAAATGCCAGGATTGGGGTTAGGGCCATGCCGCCTGGCTCATGGTCGTTCACCGGGGAGGCCGCTTCTTAACCGTTTTCAATTACTATTTCATTAGTAAAGCGCTTGCTGTTTGACGACGGGCGCTTATCCGTTTTCTAACCAGATGGGTGTGCTGCCAATACGGCCAGGGTCAGGATGCCTCCAACCTCCAGCCACTTTCGGTATTGCAATCCCAAGCTGCAGCCCCCACCCTCGCTATTCTTTCCGATCAAGATCCAGGCGCTGGCTGTTTTTTTCCCGAGCGTAGCGGCGTTTCTAGCTGCGTTCCAGAGCCTAGGCGAGCGAGACAGCGAAGCTAGCATAGGGCTTTATTTGGGCTGGCGAGGCGCCTCACCGTGGTCACCAATAAGGTCGGGCGGGAGAGCCCGAGACGGGGATTGGGACGATGCATGTATGTGATAGTGGCAGCTTTATCTGCGGTATCTGATCGGGACCCTGAATCCAGGGCTCGGGTTGCAGAGGCCCGAAATAGAGGCCCCGGCAGGCCGCAGCCTCGCGAGATGCGGGGATCCTTGCCGTAGTGGTGCTATTTTTTTTTTTCCTCGTGTGTTTTTTTTCTATAATTTGCTACCAACAACGTAGACTATTGAAATTGCTTCGGCCGGGAAGAGCAAGTCTATTTGCGCATGGCTTGCTGGCTTGCTGGCTGGCTGGCCGTGCTCCTGACTAGCGACTGGCACATGTCCAGCTGAATTGGCGAGCAAGTTCTATGACATCTACGAACTCGGCCGAGTCAGTTCCTGATGGATGACGGTATCTGCCTCTGCCGTGCCCGTGGAGCAGCCAAAGCGAAGCCCAGTTTAATTCTCAGCCTCTTCAAGTCGTAGACGTAATTTCCAGTCCTCCACGTAATCCCGTATAACTAAGCCTCTGCCAATCTCCTCCACCGGTTCGTCCCAGGCCGGTAACGTAACGAGTCTCTCATTGCTCGCTCTAGCGCCCGACGCTCGGCTCTGCTGCTCCTCGTGACCGGTTCGCCTCCACAATCTGGGGAATGAGGGGTAGCTCCCATGTGGCAGCTTTAGTGCTGAATGCTAAGGCCTAGAGCCTCCAGGCCACTCGGCTTCCCTTCCTAGGAGCCTCCATCCTGCTGGAAGAAGTTTGTCCGGAGGCGCTACCACGGGCTAAGCAGCACAAGCTTTAGGGCCCCCAGGGCTATCAACTGGCACTAAGTTTGCCGTGCCTGCGAGCGAAATTGAATGCACCTATCCTCGGAGACGAAAAAGGTTCCTGGTCGCTTAAGCGTAACCGCACCTCGACACACACTCAGCTGTTCTTATATTATACCTCGTAATTTCCGCTCTCCCTCTCTCTTCTTTTCTCCCAATCTCAATCATATTCGCAAGCTCAGCTCTTTCTATCTCTCGGCCTGTTTTGCCTGTATAATACGACTCATTTCTGCCCCTTTTTTCTCTTCTTTTTTTTCGCCACGCAAGCCACACTCTCCGTATCTCGCAGTCTTCTCTCTGCCCCTCCGCACCCCCTTCTCCTATAAACGCAAACAGCGTCCCTCGTGAATGCTCTCTTCCCTTCTTCCTAAAAGACTCAAAGAAAGGAGATTGCGGAAATCAAAGACTATGATTCGACCTACCTTTGTTGGAGCTATAGACCAGGGCACCACAAGCTCTCGGTTTCTCATCTTCAGCCAAAAGGGCGACGTGGTTGCGACTCATCAGCTAGAGTTTACGCAGCACTATCCTCATCCTGGGTAAGTAGAGTTTTGTGCATGCCACTTTGATAGGAGAAGAAGAAATCGGCTCATCGTTTTTGTTTAGCTGGCATGAGCATGATCCCGAGGAGCTCGTCTCCTCTGTAGAGGCCTGTGTGGATGGCGCTGTTGAGGAGTTTGAGAAGCAGGGCCACACGCGTGAGCAGATTGTTGCTGTCGGCATCACTAATCAGCGTGAGACTACTGTTGTTTGGGACAAGACCACCGGCAAGGCGCTGCACAATGCCATTGTCTGGACCGATGCTCGATCTCAGGAGCTGGTTCGCAAGCTGAAAAATCGCATTGGAGCTGGTGAGCTGACCAGCCGGTGCGGTCTTCCTCTTTCTACCTACCCGTCAGTCAGCAAGCTACTGTGGCTCCTTGGAAATGTAAAAGAGGTCAAAGAAGCTTATGAGCGCGGTCATCTTGCCTTTGGCACAGTCGACTCCTGGCTGGCCTACAGGCTGAATGGTGGCACAGCCCGCAACATCCATGTCACAGACCCTTCCAACGCTTCACGGACAATGTTTATGAACCTTGAGTCGCTGGATTACGACGCAGAGCTCATTGATTGGTTCCGTCTGGACCGAAACAAGCTCAACCTGCCAAAGATTGTGCGCTCTTCAGATACCGAGGCATACGGCTCTCTGACTACCACCTTACTAAAGGGCACTAAAATCACGGGATGCTTGGGCGATCAGTCCGCCGCATTGGTTGGTCAGAAAGGATTCACAGCCGGTCTCGCCAAGAACACATACGGCACGGGTTGTTTCTTGCTGTACAACGTCGGCCCCAAGCCTGTCATCTCAACACACGGCCTTTTGACCACAGTCGCTTTTGACTTTGGCGAGGGCAAGAGAATGTATGCTCTGGAAGGCAGTATCGCCGTTGCCGGATCTAGCGTCAAGTTCTTGGTCGACAACTTTGGCTTTATTGAGTCATCATCAGATCTCAGCGCCCTCGCTGAGGAAGTAGAAGACAACGGAGGCTGCACTTTTGTCACTGCTTTCAGCGGTCTCTTTGCCCCTTACTGGATCGATGATGCCCGAGGTACCATCTTCGGTATCACATCCTACACCAAGCGTGGCCACATTGCCCGCGCCACTCTCGAGGCCACATGCTTCCAGACACAGGCCATTCTTCGAGCCATGGAGAAGGACAGCGGAAAGCCGCTGACTGAGCTCGCCGTGGACGGTGGCATGTGCAATTCAGATTTGATTATGCAGGTACGTCGAACTAAAACACTTTCGTAACAAAGGAAACACTGAGCATATTGAACTAACCATTTTTAAATAGACTCAATCTGATTTCACCGGTATTGCCGTCAACAGACCGGGAATGCGTGAAACGACAGCACTTGGTGCTGCCATCGCCGCAGGACTGGCGGTTGGTGTTTGGAATAGCTTCGATGATCTAAACAACGTCAACAACGAGGGACGGACCATTTTCAAGCCTCAGATTTCAGAGCAGGAGGCCAGCAAGAAATTTGCTCGATGGGAGAAGGCAGTTGAGATGAGCAGGGGATGGCTGAATGAAGCATAATAAGCATAATGAATAGTTTACGAGGCGGGAAGCATGTAATGAATACCAAATACTGTTAAATCTACGAATTAGTTAATAATACTACAAGCGGTTCGCGTTCTTTCTAAACTATTGGACTACATGGGCCATCTCGGCCGAGACTTTGAAGTATAAATCACATGTCGTGAGATTGTCGTACTTGCACGTACGACGCATGCATGGCCTGTATCATGATTTGCATCGTGCATCATGCATGCATTGTGCCTTGATGATACGTTGAGTGGTCTGCCACACAGCTTTCAATCTGTTATCTCAAACTCAGGCACCGCGGCTCGGGATGTCACCAGATGATACGAGATTTGTTTTCTTTTTTTTTTTTTTGTCTTTTTTTTTCTTGCACGTGTAAGAGCCTTGACTCGTGAATACCGACTATATGGCTTCGTGGATACATTCCCGGAGGATCACCGAACCGTGCCTGGACCCTTGTGGGTTTCTGCACCCAAAAAAGAAACATTGCACATCTCACTAAGAGCTTCGGTGTCCTTTTACCGGATTTCTCCAACAGCATGGGGCGTGGCTCGGTCTTGAAAAAGCCGACGACTGTGGAGATCCAAGGCGGACCGTCGACGAAGGGATTCACTAGCTATGGAGACGGCTCCGTTTCTCGTTTCTGCGTAAAACGGAAGCAGTGGGCGCTAACGTTGCGTACCCATCGTGGTCATGCTGGAAGAGGAGTTTTTTCTGCTGCCTCGCCAGAAGATATCGGCTGATCGCTTTCCCTGTACGGCGTAGAGCGCGTTGCTTATGGGCGTTTGGCATCTTCTCGGCCGCTAGCGAGCATGACGATCCGGGGTCGCGTAGGAGGAAGCTCTGGGGGAGCTCCATATTCTTCGAAGAGGCGGCGATTATTTGCCTCTTCGAGACGGAGAGGGAAAACGGTGCGGCGATGCAGACAGATGTTCCCCGAATTGGCAGCAAGTTCTATACTGTACGCCGAAGAGCCTCAGTAAGCCGATTTTTCAATAATTTTTCAAGTAGTGCGTTTTTTCGGGCTCGCGGAGGAATTATACGAGAACGGCTAGCTAGGGCCCTCATCGTGAGTGGCCCTTCTCACCAACTTCGTCCCGCCGACAAGGGGGTGTATAGCCGCCGCTGTGCGCTAGACAAAAATGAGATCTAGGAACTGAGGGAAACCCCGGAAGCGAGTGCTGCAACTTAATGGCTTCTGGGGGGTAACATGCGGAGAGAGAGAGAGAAGCATGGGTATTCCGATGGAGGGACGAGGGGGAAGGAAGAAGAAGAGAGGAGTAGAAGGAAGAAGAGGGTGTGAGAATGATGCGTTTGGGAGGCGAATTGGGTGTCGTGGAGGTTGGCTCGTGATACCCTGCCCGGAGCATACCCTCGGCAATTTGTCATATCAGCAGGATGAGGCAAGATTTTGAGATTTGGTGATGCACCCCCCCCAGTGCTTGCGCTGTTTGATTTTGGACAAGTCCGATTGATTAGATGAATTGATGCCGCGGTGGTGCTGCAAGCAGGAATTGTGCAATTGCTGGATGCAGTTAACAGCCTGGTGAGAGTGGCGATGGGCAGATCAATGATGAATTGCATGACTTATAGCAGCTGCAAACTTGGTTTAGATGACGGTTTGTGTTTCTCTTCCTGGCTTGTGAGATCTGCGGAGGGATTCAAGCTGGTGGCACATTGGTTCTCAACTTGATCCCAAAACAAGAACCGAGAGCGGGAGAAAGGCCCGAATCACCGACAACCAAGAACTTGGATTTCCAACCCCATTGCGCCCTGTTTCGGAGCCCGGCCCTGTCCTGCCTGATCTCATCTTGTCTTATCCTTCAACTTGATACGGCGCGGCATGCCGTCCGCTAGTCCGTCAATCAGTCTCTCTCTCTCTGCTTGCCCGAGTGTCCGCTCAATTGCTTCGGTACTTGCAGCGAGGCACTTAGTCATGGCTCATGGATGTTATGCTCCTAAACGGGAGAATTAACGTGTAGTGCCAACACCACAGCACAACCCCTGCCCTTATCGAGCTTAGAGGTGGCCGCCATGAAGCCCTGGAGCTGCGCTAAGAACAGCCCGCGAAGAGGCCTGGAAGGCCACTAATACAATCTCCAAGCAGCGGTTTTGGCGTAAGCAAGCACGCCTAAAGGGAAACGTTCCCCACCTCCGAAACCGCGGCAAAGCAGGCCTGTCAGTCTGGAGCATCAAACCACCAAAAAAACGCTGGGCCGCAGGCAATCAAATCGCCCCCCCTTTGAGGAATGACGAGATAACTCCCTCTTCTCTGCCCAGATCACGTTCGCAAGAAGGGGCGTTCGTTATCAAAGTCTCCGGATGCGCGACACGGAGGCTCCAGGCCCGGCAGCGCTCCAGACCGGGTCGGTGGCGGTTGAGGGCCAGCAGCAGCTGTGGAATCATGCAGAGCCTCCACCTCCTGCTGGTGTCTCGCTATCCGTGGCCGAGGACGATGCAAACTCGGCGTCGAGTCACGATGATGGCTCCAGCGCGGATGAGACGACACCTGCTGTAGCCTCGTCGTCGCAAAACGGCTCGGTCGCGACCAAGAAGCGCAAGAGGACCAAGTACCAGAAGACTTCGTATGTTATTGAGTTCCTATCATCATCATCATCATCGTTATCATCACCGCTCCTGATTGTCTATCCGTTATCTTATCATCACTATCGGCACCATCATCATCATCACTCGCTCTTATGGAGGAATGTGCAGTGGATGAATTAATATGCCGTCCCCTTCACATCTCAATCTGACTAATCTGACTCGTGAATCATCAGATGTGAGCTCTGCAAGGCGCGCAAAGTCAAGTGTGACCGCGCCGAGCCCGCCTGCTCGTGGTGCGCGCGGCATAACCGGGCCTGCGTCTATCTCGAGAGGCAGAAACCGGGCAGCCGCATCGGCTTCAGTCTGGAGCTCGAGGCCAAAGTCAACCGCATTGACGCTCTGCTGCAGAGCCTGGGACGGCGCGTCGAAGAGCACATCGCCAACGATCACTCGGCCGCTGCGCAGTCCCAGAGCCTATCGCCAGCTCTCACCAACCACCTTCCCTCTCCCAGTGATGGCTATCATCAGGATGGCTCAAGGCTTGGCCCTGTGGGAGCGGCGAGGAGCACTCCGACGGCGAGACCAAGTCTTGCTGCCCCCGTCTGGGATGCAAATGGCACCGACGAGTATCCAGACGGCCGAGTGCCATCAAACTCATCCGTAAACAACTCCTACGCTCAAACATATCCGCCTTCGGGATTTTCAACGTCTCGGAGAGGCCCCTCATCCATAAGTGCCGCTAACGACTTTCCCCCTCACGATATTGTCTACAACATTGTCGATCTCTATTTCAAACATTGCAACCCCTGGTGCCCTATCCTGGACCGCAAAACTATATTCGGCATCTTTTTCGGATCAACGTCTTTAAACGAGCCCGATCGCGTCCTTTTACATGCAATCGTCGCAACGACTTTGAGATTTTTAAAGGACCCTCGGCTGTCTCCGGAAATGCGGGCCCACTACCATGCGGTATCGAGGCAGATCGTTCAGAGTTACGCCATGGAGAATGTAACCATTGCAGCTCTTAGAGCTTTGGTTATCCTTAGTCTGGACGAATTGGGCACCTCAAATGGGCCCAAGGGATGGAATATGCTATCCCTTCTGGCTCAGAATGTAAAACAGCTCGGACTGTGCGAAGAAAGCAGCGTCTATTTATCCGTTCAGGCTGACAACGTGCCACATACGGGATCGATACGACGAGTTGTTACTGGGCGACCGGAATCGTGGATTGAAGACGAAGGACGCCGACGGATTTGCTGGATGGTATATCTACTCGACCGATACGCAACAATAGCGACAACGACTTTCGACTTTATGCTAGAGGATAGGAAGATGCATCGAGTGCTCCCGTGCTCTTATGACCTGTTTTCTAGGGATGTCCCGGTCGAAACGCGTTCTTGGATTTCGCCATCTCAGCAGTACGGCACTACTGGGTATGCGGTTAATAAGCCAGAGAATCTGGGGAGCTTCTCTTACCACTGCGAGATTTTGAGGATACTCAGTAAAGTTCATAATTTCCTGAAGACACCGGTCGACATCACATCATCAGCCGACGTAGCCAGCTGGCGGAATACCTACCGATCACTAGATGGCGCCCTAGATGGCTGGCTGAGGAGTCTGCCAAGCGACTATAGCAAGATATCAGCGCTATGTCACTCTGACCCTGGGAGCCGAGTAGCAAACTGGTTTATGTTGCACGGTGCATATGTCACGTCTGTGGTAAGGTTACATTCCTCGGCTGCATATCCTACGGTCAGATCACACCTCTTCGTTCCGTCGTACTACGCAATGCAGCGTTGTCTATCTGCGGTCCAGAGCCTGGCGGATATTGCGCGAGACGTTTTTGAAGCCAGTGGTTTAGATAATCTTGGCCCTCCTTTTGTATTCGGCCTTTGGGTCGCTGCCCGGCTATTACTGGTCCACGCAGCATCGATAGGATGCCCTGTCGATCCCAAGATTGAATTCTTCATCGAAATATTGAGCCACATTGGACAATACTGGGAGGTTGCCAACAACTATGCCAAGATATTATCTAGAGCTGTGCAGAGAGGGCGGCAAGGAGATATGAACTTTACCGCTATGCGCAGGTGAGTGCTGCTAATACAAAGTACTCCTATAATCCCGTTTTATACGTCTCCCATGCTCACAATATTGCTCTAGGAGCGCACATGATTTAGCAACTTTGACGTCGTCAACGAGACAATCCGGCGCAGAACCTACGTCAACACAGGTGACGTCGCTGAGCGAACTCGACAACATTGACATCTTCGACTTCTTCAATTATCCTAAATTATTGGAACCAAGGACAGGGAATGGCCAAGCATGGCAGACTCAGGGCGTTAACGGGCTGACGGGAGAATCCATGAGGATGCCAGATCCAGAGTCGGACTGGCTGGGGTACACTTCACAATATCAGTAACATTTAGAGGAGGGAAACAGACAACTTTACCAGGACTTTTTTTGGAATTTTTAGCGCGAATGAATTTTGTTATGAGCAGCGATACCAAAAGAAACAGAAATGTTATGTTATGTACGCGTGGTTTAGGGCGTTGCGAATTGATGAGTTGGATTTTGGGGATATTATTCTATGGAACATATTCAGTGATGAGATGTGTACAAAACTTAGTTGCTATTATATGCTTCGCTACTGGCCTGATACCTTTCTGGCAGCAATAGTATTTGACCTTGTATATTTTGTCAATGATAATTATTCATCATTGGTTGGTAGGCGTGACGTCTAACTTGTTACTATTACCACTACGCTTTGCGATTAGTTAGATTACATACAACAGCATGCTTTTGTAGGGGTCTATTAGTCTAGTTAAATTATTTTAAGTATGCAGACATCTCTTTTCTGTCCTGTTTGTTTTGCTATCAAACCGTCTATACCGAGCAAAAGGTGAAATGGAGAAATCATCATAAGGCTGGGGAATAAATGATAAACGCGAACCCCAACGAGTGAAAAGGGAGAAAAATGACTTATATCCCTCTCTCGCTACCGAAGAAGTCTCAAATGTTGCCGATTAAAAATCCACGACCCGTCTTTAGGCAATTGTTTTCTTAGCCGCCGCCAACAGGGACAATGTCGCCAAAGAGCTTCTCTCGCTTCATGAGAAGTCCGCTTATCATGTGGACGCCACCTCCTACGCAAACAATAATAAATGCCTTTTGCATAGCTTTCGTTATAGCTAATATGGCTTGATCTTTTAGATCGCCGGTAATTTCTTCAAAAATGGTACTCTGGGCTCCGGCAATGGCATTCTGAATATCAGAAGCCGTGAAGTGAAAGGTACTACCGGCCAGCACTTTGGTCAAGTTCCTCGTGGCAGTGGATTGAAAGACTTGACCAGCGATGACAAGTGCGATGACACTCCCGCCAATTTGAGCAACGTTTTGCAGAGAAAGTGCGTCACCCATATGCTTGGGATTCACTTTAAGTGTAGCGACAGCATAACCAATCTGGAGAGTCATGCCGGATCCCACAGCCGCAATGACGGTAAAACCATATATATAATTCGCGGGAGTCTTGGGATCGAGGTAAGCTGTGAGCAGTGCGCTGCCGAGGGTGATGAAGAAGCCGGCAATGATGTAGATCGGCATGTAATATCGGACTTTGGAGAGAAGATGGCCGGCAGCGAGGTTGAAACTGACGGTAAGGATAACGAATGGAAGTAGTCGGATGGCGGCCTCAATGGCGGAGTCTCCATGAACGAACTGGAAGTATATTGGGATGAAATAGACAATGACAAAAAGTGAGGTGATGTTTGATGCGGTTCCAATGTACAACAGGACCTGAGATCGAGATCGCAAGAGGTGAACTGGGAACGAACGATTTTCAGGAGTTGTAAGAATAGAAAAGGTTTGCTGTATGCCGAAAATAATTAATACAACCACGAATACCACGATAGCGGCAATAGTCCGACCATCGCTCCACGCCCATTGACCGCCAGCCATGGTAAATGCCATGGTAAAAGAGACCCAAGTACCAGCGCCAAGGAACAATCCAAGGAAATCGATCCGTTTTGTACGCTCAAAAACAGAGACAGAGGCGCCATCAACAGGGTGAATGGCTGGAAGTCCAAAGAGATAAACAGGCGCGAAAGCAGCAGCAATAATGAGGTTGATGTAGAAGGCCCAACGCCAAGTAGCGCTGGATTGAACAAAGGAGCCTCCAATGACGGGGCCAAGCACAGCGCCTATACCCCAGCAGAAGCCCGTTCCGGTGATGTATACACCCCTCTCCTTGGGAGTCGTCAAGACGGTAAAGTAGTTCAAGCATCCCATGAAAACGCCACTACCGCCAGCTCCAGCAATGACTCGTCCAACGATTAAGGCAGACATGCTCGGTGCCGCACCGCAAAGTGCTGAACCAGCTTCAAAGAGAACTGTGGACGCAACGAAGACCCATTTTATGTTGTAATTCGTGTACAGGACGCCGTATAGAAGGATGACGGAGACAGAGCCGAGAGGGAATCCCGCACCGATCCAGGCAAGTTGTTCGACGTGTCCGAAAGCTTCGACAACGGAACTTTGAACGTCGGCTGCGATGGTTGTATCGAGGCCGTAGATGAAGATGGAGACGTAGAGAGCGATGTTGATGAGGATCCAGCGGAAACCGTGGATAGACCGAGTTTCGTTTGGAGTATCGGTAGAAGCAGAGGAGGGACAATCATTGGTGGATACGGGGAGGGTTTCTTTTTCGATGTTTGGAGTATCGAGATCCATGATGACTTGCTTATCTTAAGAATCTTTATTTCGATGTGTATGGTTTTGAAAGCCTTATCAAGCGTTGATGGTATTAAACAAATGTTGGTAAAAAGGAGCGTGTGAAGAGTAGGTAACTAATACACATTAAAAATATATAGAAATTGCACAGACTATCAATCCAACATGATACTAACTGAAGTTATATATCCCCTTTTAAATATCAATGCTGTGAAACAAGCCCCGAAAGACACCTCCCCAAGCGTAGAATTTGTCAGCTCTGTTCATATTTCCGCCTAGTACTTGCGTAATCAAGCCCTTAAATATCGTATAGAGCAAATAAAGAAGAAATTTTCACCAGATATGCTTTCAAAGCCTTCTTCGCAGTACCGAAACCCATTTCCATACCGTGATATGCGAAGCCAAGAACACAGTAGCCAATGAGATGAGTTTCACGCCGACTCCGTAGTCTAGTTGAGTGGCAGGTTTTTGCGCCTACTGCCTTTGAGGCTAGGCCTGGCTGGGGCTTAGCGGGCGGGATAGCAAAAACTTGCCCTGAGAGGAGCGCCCCTTATCAGCGGTGCGCGATGTGATGAAGCAGAGATGAGATTCTGGTGCTCTTTTTTGCGAAGTACAATAGAGGGTTTGGTTAATAATCTGGAGATTGGCTTTAAAATCTGAGTGTCAAATTACCTTGAGTTTATTAGATGATGTGGGCTGAGAGATTCGGTTCGGTCCCATGATGGACGTCTCTATATGGTGCTCACATAATAAAGGCACATGCATGCCCTCTTAAGCATAAGCATAGATACACGTACCTTTGGAATATATGCAGGTCGTCTTACTCCGGTTTCCTATTTAAGCCTAAGCAGCGTGTTTGTATCTAAGCCGGCGTTTAGCTTTCCCCTACCCAAGTGGCTCTTATTGCATACCAGAGATGTCCATTGCGTGGCGTATCATTTTACCGGAATTTAGAAACCCCTTCTTTTTTTATTTACACTTGATCCTCAGCAATCCAGTTGATGTACGAATTTGGGGTGGTCACTAGATGGTCATTACAGCTTGGTGGGCTCGTATATCTCTGTATAAAGGCATTCCGTCATAAACAATTGCGAGGAAAGAAATGAAAGCCGTAGTTTAACCAAGATGACTTCGTTAAATTAAAGGGTCTGTGACCTGAATTGTTGTGTAGCATTTAAAATATTAGTGATTAACTCGAAGCTCGGGTGATCAGAGATACATGTAAGCTGTAACTAACTTTATTTCGCTAACTGGCGGCAACGTAAATGAATCGCTAAGACACCTCACCAATAGATGGATATACGGACTACTGGTACATCTATTATCAATACGAGCGTCAAGATATTGATAGATAGTAAGCACTAATATACATAATACTTCGGTTACAGCATCACTTAGTATCGTTTGTGAAAAAATAGCAGTTTATATGCCTTTATAAGTTATGGAACCTAATTGAAATCGCTAGCGATCGTAGCCTTAATGCTTTTGATTGTAGCTGTAAGTCTTTCTAACAAGGAGCCATATACGTGTCGGCTCTTCTCTTGGGCCCAGACGTACTGACTCCAGGGGGCTAAATAGATGCTAATCACACAATAGCAAATGAAGTAATTGGAGATATCCGCGCCTCTACCAGCGTCCTACCTCTCGTGATTTTAGAAGCTTGTCTTCCAAATCATACTCATGGTTTTGTAATAATACTCATGGCTTACTAATTGTTTTTCGTAGGAGACGAAAGGAGTATACGTGAGGTAGCTTTTATATGGGCTGCGGTTCTTTAGAGACGACATGACTGGCAAAATGTATTACCAGCGTAATTTTGTTTCAAAAATGCAAAGATCTTTTGGAAATGAAATCGAAACTGTAAATTAGTGTAGGACGAAAGTGAAGTACATTAAGTGAATTGAATTAGATTGAGAGGTTACCTACGTCGAACGCGTACGGACATTGATAAGTAACCCATTTGATTAAATTACCAGACGGATCAGATCTCATTTGGAATATTTTATATGTAAAATAGTGGAATCATCTTAGCCAATGAGAATTTTAGTCTAAACCTAACGATTGAGACGATTGATAATGAAGATTATACCACTTTTCATCATCAAATCGGGGGTTTGATTAAGCGCCTAAGTGATCGGCACACAAATTGATTAAGAATTCTTTTTGCTTGCGTGAATTAGCTCTAAAAACCTTTAACTATTGATGAAATAGCATAAAAATATCGAGCATTATTTGCTTTGCGCCGTAAGGGAGTGGACATGAGACACCATCGCTTCACCTTTTTTGTGAGAATAAAGATATCTTGTTCGCAAATTGTTAGAAAAGGATGGTCTACTGGCAGTAATATATCGTCCTTAAGCGTTTCACAAAGGAAATTAATGAATGCTACTATGTGAACGTGTATGGTGATTGCGGTAGCCTCGACTATCATGTCTCAGCAGGGTGCTTTACGACATTTGGCTGAGAGTTTGCAAATTTGAACGGCAAGTCTCAAACTGACGATCCAGTTCGCCTGTCGGTCTGAGCAGCTGTGAAATGTGATTCACAAACCGCCCCATTGTGGGAAAATCGGCTAAGTGCTTGGCCATAGACCCTGGCTGCATTTTTCTGTCTTTATAAACGGCCTCATATGCGACACGTCGATCTCTTGGTCCAAAATAGAGATGTCAGCTCCAAATTTACCGTGTTTCAATGCAGCTCCCTGTTTCTCACTTACTTTAAAAGACAAGTACGCCGCAGATCACACAAATAGGGTCCTTGAGGCACGAGACTGAGTTCTGCATGTATGCACTCGGACTGACTCGCCGCAGGTCACATTCATAGCAAGGCGGTAGTTTCCAGTAAGCCACGTGCTAATCAATTTAAGTGGCGTTTCCGGACAACCATGTAATCTGGAGAACAGCACGAGATGAGAAGAGGGTGATCGGTAAGCTTACACCAACACGCAACATGCACATGCACATGCACACAAATCGGGGAGTTCGGAACGTGACTACGTCGATCATTCTCGTTTGGAATGCAACTCACGAGAGGCCAGCTTGCTAAGATATGGCTCCGGTGCCATTGACCACCGTTTTAGAAGCCGAATTTCGAAGGAGTGGGCAAAGTGGGCTATCGGCAGTTGCCTGTTAAAACGATGCGCATTTTGACCGAGGCGATCTCGTTCGTTTCGTCGTTTCGCGCTTCGCGTAGCGTGCTAAGAGAGACATCTCCATATATGGCACACCGCCGGATGCTTGGCGTCTCTCGGATCCTGTACCGACCATCCAGCAGCTCTTGTTTCGTGGTGAGCCATATGGGTTGATGGGTCGGAATGGTCGGTTAGCACAGAGGCACATTAGGCACCAGAATAAAAATTGCGGGCATCTGGAGCATCAGCCCCATATGCTGTACAAACGACAACACACGTTGGGACAACTCTGAGGAGACTCCACGGGGAATGGAGAGCACTGGGGAAATTCGCAGCATGGCGGAGAAAAAAGGGGTAGAAAAATTATCGCCATGCGGCCGAGCTGAGAATACTTCTTCGTAAAACTGCAGCCTAGAACAAGGGAACTAGCGTAAGCATCGGATGGAGAAAAGGACGGACAGGATGATGGTACAGATGGCTCGTGTAGCCTTAGCTCATGCAGATTCTCTATGAGAGACAGCTGGTTTCGACGAGAATAGCTGAGACTCATGATTGATCGACATTCGCAAGGGAAGAAAACACTGGGTCGAAAGCATCAAGTGAGAAAGAAGCCAGCCAAGCAGACGGGACGAGAAAGTCACCACAGACGGGCGCCGTTGGCAACAGCTTGATCGAGTGTGGGTGGCCAAACGATTCATTCTATCAACTAAGGTCATGAAGTCGTCAAGGGGCGATTCTTGTCAAGGGGCAAGAGTAGCATCGGAACTAGGTATTACAAGTATGCCGTGTGTGTAGATGTGGTTTGCAGATTGCTGATTGAGCCGATGATTATGCGATGGGTAGAAGTTTGGTGCCACTGGCATATGTAGGTACGGTGTCGGGTACCTATCGCCGCCATCCTCTGCGGGCGAAGTTGCCCCAGGCCGAGGCGAGGCAAACCTGGACCAAAACTATTTTTTTTTTTTCAAGACCCCTTCTAGAAAGAACTGATCCACGCTGTTTCATGTACCAGACTCTGTTCCGCTGCGCGACAACTTAACAATCCGACTTCTGGAATTCCAGTCCGCCAAAGCTCCTCGAGGCTCCAGGCGGCCCATCGCACAGCAAAATGCAAGTTCAAGTATCACGACGACTCCAAGCACTGACTCGGGCCCCACGATGACTCCATCTTCGGCGCCTTGTCCACTTTTCCGCCGGCACTTAATTGGCCGTGGCGCGTAAACGCTCCGGCTGGTCCCATCAGCCTCCATCACGCAGACGTCATAGACGAGGGATCAGCATCAGGCAGAAGCTTTTCGAAGACCCATGAGGAAGAAATTTCGCGATGGCGTCGAATCTTTTTGAACATGCTTCGTCTGACCAGGTGCGGCGTGGCAAGTAAATGCCTCGCCAATGCAAGGGCGGCAGCGGATGCAAGTCAGAGCTGCGGGCAGGATGTCGGAGGCAAAGGTTCTCGTGTCTTGCTGTCTCTGGATCTCTGGATGGCTGTGGATATGGGCCGCTCGAGGAAGCTGTCGATATGAAGCGCACGCACCTCGGACGGCGCTGGCTCTAAGCACGCGAGTCTAATCTACGGAGGGCATCGATCGATACGGGCTTATGCAGGCTTTGCTTTCGGCCTGCTATTGGCACACGCTTCCCGGCCCCCGATCGAATCTTGCACCCTGCTAGTTACTTGTCAAATGCCGTACTCCGACCCCCTGCCGCCACCACTCACAGCGACGGCCTGGCGCCACTACCGGACTGGACATGGACCTGCTTGGCAAACTCGAGCGCGCCTTTGACGTCTGTCGAGGCTAGCCTGGCCTAGCGAACGGGACCTGGGACTAGTCCTTTGCGCTGGCAAAACAGGGAAGCTTGGAAAGCACTGTGAAAAAAAGTGGCATGTTCGAGGCCATAGCCCATGGTGATATTATTGCAACGATAGCATCAAAACAATGTTTGCAGCTGAGCTGTGTGGTCTAGAACATCGTATGGACAGACACAAGGGATAGAGATGGAAGAAGGAGGACTATTCTTAGCTTTTACTCTGGCTGTGTGTCTCTGCTTTGAGCATGGCCGAGAACGTGCGAGGACTCCAAATTGCTGGACCATCCGTTCTCACTGATTGAGTCGTGTCTCAGCGTGCCCTTGTTGCTTGGGATACCGCCCCATGCAGCCGCAAGCGACCTCCAGCATTCCCCAATCGTCGCTCCTTTTCGGAAACTGCCAAAGCTGGGGTATCGAGTACGTACTTTTTCTGCGAGGGCAGTATAATCCGCGAACGGCCGCAGAGGCGCTGGGAGGAGGACGATTTTCGACATTCTAGGCCTGGGGTCGCATCCGCGTGCGTAAACTTCGCATCTGCATTTACACTCTGCGATCTGAGCTTGTGTCGGTTTGGCCGAATACGTTGGTCTCCAGTCAGTAATACTACTAGGCATGTATAAATCTCCATGGCACAGCAGCTGGATGGGGCATGGACGTCATGTTGACTAGTCTCGGTGGGTGTGGGTATTCTTACTTTTGCAGCGACATGGTGAGACCCGGAGTCCCCATTATTTTCTTTTCGCCGCAGGATAGGGACCATGCGTTCTTGTTCTCGGTCGATATGCGATTTTATTTTATAATACTGGTCCGACCTACATGAACCCTGAACTACTCCATGATTCTGAATGCAGCTGAAGTTAAATACCCAGGCTCGCCCTCCACAGCAAACTTTTGCTCCCCTCCTTTTCCCACACTCATCCTCCGCACTCTGCCTTCTTCTATTTCTTCTTATACTCCTTCTTCCCCAGATCTTGTCATCCAATCTCATGTTAGTGGTTCCAATTTCTGAGTAAGCTGAAGAAGAACTCTTGCTGCGGCGCATATCAATATGGCGGCGCCGCACCACACACATTTCTCTGAGGACCCTCCTCAGGTCCTGAATCAAAGGGATCTGGACCTTGCCAATGAGAGGCTCAATGCCAATGGCTCACAGGGTGGTGAGGGGTCCAGCACGGACAACATCGAAAAGCAGGAAGACATCAACCTGCCTACTGGCACCGACAACAAGCTGGAGAAGCTAGGTACATATGACAAGTATGAGATTACGGAAGATGACTGCTACGAGGAACTGGGTTACTGCTTTCCCAAATGGAAAAAGTGGTACATCCTGACCGTCATCTTCTGGGTCCAAGTATCAATGAACTTCAACACTTCACTGTATTCCAATGCCATTCCCGGCATCTCAGAGGAGTTTGGTGTCAGTGCGCAGGCGGCACGATGTGGTGCTATGATCTTCTTGGTACTCTACGCTTTTGGTTGTGAGCTTTGGGCGCCCTGGTCCGAGGAATTCGGCCGCTGGCCCGTCTTACAGCTCTCTCTGTTCCTTGTCAACATCTGGCAACTTCCTGTCGCGCTGGCTCCCAACTTCGCCAGCATCATGGTCGGTCGTGCTCTTGGTGGTCTTTCTTCGGCTGGTGGCTCCGTCACGCTGGGTATGATTGCCGACATGTGGGAGGCCGATAACCAGCAGTATGCCGTCGCATATGTTGTCTTCTCGTCCGTCGGTGGATCAGTCTTGGGTCCCATCGTCGGTGGTTTCACCGAGAAGTATCTTGATTGGAGGTGAGTAGTCAATTGGATGCATACATTTCTTCACGCTTGCTGACATGAATTTTTAGATGGTCTATCTGGGTTCAGCTTATTTTGGGTGGATTCGTTCAGCTGCTGCACTTCTTCACTGTTCCTGAAACCCGTACTACCATCATCATGAACCGCATCGCCAAGAAGCGCCGTGAGGAAAAGAACGAGAACATTTGGGGACCCGATGAGCTTGTCCCGTTCCGCGACCGCTTTTCTGTCAAGGAGGTTCTCACCACTTGGGTCCGTCCCTTTAAGATGTTCCTCACTGAGCCCATTGTCTTGGTGCTTTCCCTGCTCTCTGGTTTCTCCGATGCCCTTATCTTCATGTTCATTCAGTCTTTTGCCTTGGTGTATAAGCAGTGGGGATTCGGCACCGTTGAGATCGGACTGAGCTTCATCCCAATCGGTATTGGCTACGCCATCGCCTGGCTCCTTTTTATCCCTGCCATTAAGCGCAACATCAAAGAGCGAAAGGCTAAGCCCAATGATGAGCGCGCACAGTATGAATCTCGTCTTTGGTTCCTTCTGTACACTGCCCCCTGCTTGCCGATTGGTCTCATTGGCTTCGCTTGGACTATTCAAGGCCCTCCTATTCACTGGATCGGCTCTATGATCTTCGTTGCTATTGTCGGTATTGCAAACTACGCCATCTACATGGCCACCATCGATTACATGATCTGTGCTTATGGCCCTTACTCTGCTTCCGCCACTGGTGGCAACGGCTGGTCTCGAGACTTCCTGGCTGGTGTTCTTACCATTCCTGCAACTCCCTTCTTCACCAACATCGGAGCGTCAAGTGGAAAGAACTTGGAATACGCCAGCACTATCCTCTTCTGTATCGCTTTCGTCCTAGTACTCGCTGTGTACGTTATCTACTGGAAGGGCCCGGCCCTTCGTAAGCGATCGCCCTTTGCCCAGCGACTTGCCGACGCTCGTGCTGAGAACACCAACGAAGGCCGTCGCGGCAGTGTTTCATATGATCCCATGCGCCGAAGTAAGTTCTACCAATCAATGCATTTTTAATATCCAAAACTAATTCAAATACAGCCTCCACCTCATCTGGTACCGGTGCTGCTCGACCTCAGCCTGACAGGCGATACAGCCAACAGAACCGCTTCTTCGGCGAGAGTAGAGTCACTCCCCGTGGTACTCCTAGAGGCACCCCTGCTGCTAGTCGTCGCCAGTCTCTTGCCAATGTTGCGAGAAAATAAACCGGTGTGCGTGACGAGGTATATATATGTGTGGGATAGAATATAGAAACTTAGGTCCATTTTTTGTTTTGTTTATTGCAGAGCGAGCTGGTCTGCATATTCTCTGCGAATTTGGCTTTCGAGATTTGTGGTAATATCTTGTATCATTATTTACGTCTTAATTTCTTTTTTGTTTTTTATACCATAGCCATTGGATAAGACGTACGTTACCGATATTCCAATGTTAAAATCGTTAAACCACATTTTATCCATCTTCCAATATATCGCCATATCCAATGTCGTCTCTAAGCTTGCAGCCGGCGACCTGAGGCCATAAATGTTGAGATGCCACAGGCACGCCACGTTTTAAACGACAACTTGCCCAAATTAAGTTGATAATAATTGAGAGGCATTCGAGATCCATCTGTAACGAAAACAGGTTTGCGGTTAGAAGTGGAGACTGTGCTAGAATTTAGCACCTGCGCTTATATTCTGACGATGCCTCAATGCGTCTCGTATAAGTGATCTTCGTCATTATGTGGAGCCGGCGGACGCCGCCCAGCTCGATCTAGACAAGAATAACTTTACCAAATCTGAGAGCTAAGGATCCCAGATTGGGAATATCAAGTTTGTCTCCCGAGAGCCAAGTAGATAGCATAGATCTACTCGACCCACTATCGGAATGCGGTAGAAAGACGTTATCGTCTAGTAAAGACTGGTTTGTACCCAACATGGTATAAAGAGCCGGCGAATTTTGCAACCCACCTAACCGATCTCTCGCTGGAAATATAACTCGCCACTATCATTGTCTAATGTGAAGGATATTACTTCTTTTGACCGATATAGTTTTCTAAAACCACTTGGGTCGCATATTAGGAGACTTTTATTAGCTATCGGTGCTTGTATTATCTCAGAACGATTGAAGGTTCGGTATGGTGGTCGCTTGATCAATGCAATACTACCCAACCCGGATGAATCCAATGCCCATTTATCTCATTTTTAAGTCAAGTGATTATTACTTAGAATTTGATTGGATGAAATTGCAGATGTATTTTATTTATGCGGATAAATGGACAAGTATCTATATTGCATTACTTGACTGGCAAATGAAAAGTGAGATTTGTAGGCGAGTCTTTTTGAAGGGTCACATTTTAGTGAAGTTATCCAATATAGCTGCAGAACTTCCCAATGTAGCAATTGGTTACATGAAGAATGGCGCAAGAGAGAATTCAAAATCATGCCACTTCCCTTCACCAACCCTTTTATATAGGCTACTCACTTCTTGACTCGAGACGCTCACATATATAGAATATTCTAGTCGATTTCACCATGGCTGATAGCACAAGAGATCTGATCCAAAAGCTAAATGCAGCTACTGCAATCGATTTTGACAACGATGACGCTGCACGACTAGAATTGGCTATGGCGGCCCGTAAGCTCTTTCATAGGTTGGAGACAAACACAGAAAAGGTCTTGCGATTCGTGAACGAAGAACCTGTGGTGTACCCCGCTATCCAGGTTTTCATTAATACAGGGCTATGGGATGCTTGGACAGCTAGTGGCGGAGGAGAGAAAGACGTTGACGAGTTGAGGGCAATTGCTAGTAAAGATATTGACCCAGAGCTGCTGCGTAAGTAGATTAAACATCGCAAGCACTCATATATGAGCTGCTAATATCCGCATAGAACATCTTTTGCAACTTCTTGCTTCAAGTCACATTATCGAGGAAGTCGGAGAGGGTCTTTTCAAGCCGACGGTCTTTTCGCTCTCTCTTGGCGATAAGAGCACTCTTATTGCGCCAGCGCTCCGAGTAAGGTATATATGTTGAGCACACCATAAAACGTGACTTCCAGAAGCTGATCAGGAAACTACTTGATCCCAGAACTGATCATATTATGCATTCTTCTATTCACTTCCCCGAATTTTTGGCCAAGACTGGCTATCGCATGCCATCAGATGACACTAATAGTTGTTATATTGATACTTACCCCGAGAAGAAGGATTATTTTGGCCGATGCAAGGAGAATCCTTCGTATCAAGAGAGCTTCTCTAGCCTTCTAACTTTATGGGGCAAGCACAGGAGACCATGGCCTCAGTTTTACGATACTCAGACACTTGTCGAGGGTTCTGATTTGAGCAATGGCAGTGCACTAGTTGTGGATATTGGAGGGCATCATGGCGCAGATCTTTTTCACGTGCTTCAGAAACATCCTGATGTTCCTGCAGGATCACTCGTGTTAGAAGATTTGCCAAAGGTTATTGCTTCTGCCAACATTACTACAGACAGGATCAAAGCTATAGGACATAACTTTTTTGAGCCACAGCCAGTTAAAGGTTAGTCTCTAAATTCGATATAATCTGCCATAGTTGTGGGTTTTTTTTTTTTTTTTTTTTTTTTTTTTTTTTGGGTTTTTTGTGAAAGTATATAAAATGCAGTCCGGTATAAAAATTTAACCGTTTTATTAATTTCGGGCCCAAACAGAAAGTGGTAGAAATTTTT
>JAJKFY010000222.1:612165-822766 GCA_021066465.1 Trichoderma asperelloides | reverse complement strand
TTTTCTTATTTCCAAAAAAACTAAATACAGCATAAAACAATATGGAAAAAAATTTTTTTAGCCACACCCATTTAAAGGTTTTTTTTTTTTTTGTTTTTAATTTTTTTTTTTTTTGGTTTTTTTTTTTTTTTTTTTTTTTTTTTTTTTTTGGCTTGATGCTGACAGTAGATAAAAGGCAGTCGAGTATACTACTTTCACGCTGTTCTTCATGACTGGCCAGACAAGACAGTGGTAGATATTTTGAAACAGGTCGCAGCTGCCATGAAGCCTGGTTATTCAAAGGTGTTAATTAATGATATAGTTCTACCGACCGTGGGAGCTAGCAGCTACCAAACTGCGTTGGATTGTTTCATGCTGCAAATATCTGGCAAGGAAAGAACAGAGGCTGTTTGGAATAAAGTGATTAGCGAAGCCGGTATGAGGATTGTTAATATCTTGCCAGATGGCCGTGGGTATGAGAGCTTAGTTGAAGCCGAACTGCTATAGCTGGAATTATTCGTATATACAGCCCAGCGGATGATGTGAAAGGGGCGACAGTGGTAGTATAATACTCTTGGCTGTCAGTTAGAATCTTATCTTGACTGTGTCTTTGCAAACACATTCTCTATTTTGCTCAAAATGATATATTATAAGTTAGGATGTTTCTATTTTCTGAGCACCTATGATGCATAGTCCGGGAGACGCTAAGACTGCTTTGAGAGAGATTGAATCTAGGGCTTCTTTTCTAATTTTTCTTTACCATCAACAAGACCATCGCTACTTCTCCATTTAGCATCTCTTCGCCAGGTTTGATGCCAGCTTCGTGTAAAAGGCTTTCGATTCGCCTTCTCAGCTGCCTTACTACATCTTCTTCTGTCCCGACTTTATCTGGGTGAGCTTCTCTCCATCGAGTTACTGGGCTGGATGTACCCATTATTTTCTCAAACTGCTCTGGTGTAACCGGACCTCCTGTGCGAATAAGATCATTCTCCACGCCCTTTTTGTCCTTATTCCACTCTTTCCGAACGAAGCTATCTTTATCAAACTCGACTACCGGGATTTCAAGTGTCCAAGGCAGTGGTAGGTCAATATAGAGATCGTGAGTCAATCTGTTACCTGCCCTCGCCCATGGCCGTAGCCCATTATAGAACTCTTCAACGGCGGCTTGTATTGCAGCCCCGTTCGGCGTCTTTGTGGTGTTTATCTCCGCCCCAGACCTTGTCCAAATCGCAACGGTACCGTCAGGCTTTAAGATGCGCGACGCGGCTTTCCAGAAGCCTGCCATGTCGAACCAGTGGGCCGCTGTGGCAGCGGTGACCATGTCGACGCTACAATCGGAGATTGGCGGCTCCAAGTCGATACCAAGGGCTTCGGCAGATGACACCTCAAAACGTATAGGCAAATTCGCTGACTTGGCGGAAGCGCGCGCGGTGTCAATCATGCCCTCCGAAGGGTCCAGGCCGATGGCATTTTTGAAGAAGGGAGCCAAGTCTTTGGTCGCTTGGCCAGGGCCGCAGCCGACGTCAACGACGGTATGGAGTTGGCCCCCGGTAGAAGTGTGATGATCAATGATGATTTTGAAGAGCTCTGGAGAATACCCAGGGCGCACTATTGAGTAATTCTGGCCCTGTGCCGCAGTATACGCACGAAAGATGTCCTCTGTAGTTTCCATAGTTATGGCTTTATAACAAGCTGAAGGTAAAAGTCGACGGTGTTAATGTTGGAGATGCGCCTAAAGTTGCAGCCTGATCATGGATTTATACCTTGACGAAGCTGGGGTTAATAGCTGCCGAACCGGGGACCGAAGCTATACCAGACGGTGAATGAACCCCTTGAAACTATTTTTAGTTGCCGAATCGGAAACCGAAGCTATACCAGACATTGAATTTATATCTTGACGAAGCTATTTTTTGCCGAGTCGGGGTCCGATCAGTGTTTACAATCCCTGTAATAATCTTGTTCCGCCCCAGCGCGTCGTAATCTAGTTCCCGTCTAAGCATTATTCTAAAGTCTTGTTCCTGATTTTAAGAGTGCATCAACCCAAAAAGAATTAGCGGAGCCTTTCAGTGACAGCTGCTACTTGAGAACTATGACTTGACTTACTTAACCTGAACTAAAACAATACCTTTGAGCTACGGGAAACACTGAGAATATGGATGAAAGCGCATTGTAGTGAACGCAACCCTTCGCTTGTTGGTAAAGGCATGTATCAATTGCGCGATGTTATGTGCGTGTTTGAACGTCTAAGTAATGGCCATACAGCTTCACATCTATACGCAAACAAAAGAATAGGATGAAATTATATCTGCTTGTTTAATCTAACTTGCATGGAATGGGACCACCTTGACCCAAAATTTAATTAGCAAAGTTCAAGTTCATAACGACTTGACCCTTAACATGAGTTCTCGCTAGCAGGTTCAGCACCTACATGATGCTCTCATACTGCATAACGGTGTGCCAAGTCTATGATGGATATCATGCATATTTACATACCTCCTTATTCAAATTTAAAGGAGCAGTCTGTGCTAATTTGTTTTATGTTCACTTTTTTGGACAAAATTGCCTCGTCCATGCCTTTCTAGAATGCTTTAATCTTTCAACATGGATCAAAATACTGTCAAAGTCTCATTGCCAAACTACATTTTGACAGCCCACGAGTCAGCTTACGTTCCTCTGCCTCTCCCTTTTAGTTTCCACTCTTAGCTATAGGCTTATGCAGAATTAGGCAATTATCTTTCGAGAAAGTGGCGTCGCTGCATTTTTCGCTACATTCGATTCTTTAACTCTGGTCACGGTAGGCAATTATGCAATACGGACCGAATTTAACGGCATATGCCGAATACCCAGTTCGTACAATTATCCATACGGAAACTCCACTGGCTATTTCTCCATGAGAGAGAAAACCGAGCTAGTATTTTACGATTGCCAATATGCCTCGGCACGCTGGTGGGTTATTCAACCCGAGCTATTCAATAAATAGCATAGTCTCGTGCCTCATATAATGGGTACTTCACTCTCTACAGAATACATATTGCCTATTGTGTTATTTTGCTCCGTCGCTGGCCTGACAAGTCCACGGCAGGTGAACTACCCCAGATTTAACTTATTAAGCTTAGAAATCCCAGATTTGGGCAGTTGTATATGACCCGATTCTGTGTAGTACGTGACTAGTAGCGCTACGGTGCGGTGAACATACTCTCTCCGCCGCTACAGCAATAGAACTAGCATATGCGGGGGTGATCTTTCCTCCGCGAATACAATACTGTGGGCTATGGTTTGTAAATACAATTTTGTTGGGAATCAGGGTAGGATTCTGCGGAGTTCTTGGAATATATAATGAGTAGACTAGGACAACATCTCTTGTTCGATTGAGCTTGAGTAGCTATCTTGACACAACCAGAAATTTACTTTGGGGCCTTATTCCCTGTATAATCGTCTTTTAGTTAGGTGGCATTACTCTAACCACGATGGCACAAATCCATGGAAACTACGATCCCAAGTTCGAAGAGCTACGGAGGCTTTTCCAGAAAAATCTGGATTCCAAAGCTGACGTTGGAGCCTCCATCACTGTGAATATAGACGGCAAAAATGTTGTCGATATTTGGGGCGGATACGTTGACGAAGAATGCACCCGTCCATGGGAGTCTGATACTATTGCCGGAGTCTGGTCATGCACGAAGGGAGTCACGAGCCTTGCTCTTTTGATGCTCATCGATCGCGGCTTAGTGGATCCCAACGCAAAAGTTGCTCAGTACTGGCCGGAATTCGCGGCCAATGGGAAGCAAGATATTGAGATCCGACATCTCCTGTCTCATACGTCCGGCCTTTCAGCATGGGAGGACAGGATAAGCTTTGAGGACTTGCCCAACCAAGATGCTCTTGCAGCTAAGCTTGCAGCGCAGAGTCCTCTGTGGGAACCCGGTACAGCTTCAGGATATCACGCAGCCACTTTTGCAGTGTTGATAGCCGAAGTCTTGCGACGCGTTACGGGCAAGACGTTGAAACAGTTTGTCGCCGAGGAGATTGCGGGTCCGTTGAACGCAGATTTTCAGATTGGCCTCTCGGACAAAGATGTTCCTCGCACGAGCAACTCCATTGCGCATAAAGAGAAACCGCCAACTCAGGCAATGCCCGAACCAGACTCAATCTCATTCAAGACGCTCGCCAATCCTGTCTGGAGTCCAAACTTCGTCAATACTGAAGAAATCCGAATGGCAGACCTCGGTTCTTTTAACGGATTTGCAAATGCTCGCGCATTAAATCGGATCTACTCTGTCCTAGCGCTCGGTGGTGGAGTAGACGGGGTGCAGCTGCTGTCTGAAAAGACGATTGACCTCATCTTCCAAAAGCAATCGGACGGCATAGATTTAGTAATGGGGCAACCTGTGAGCTTTGGCATTGGGTATGGGCTCGGAGGTCGAGGCGCTGCAAGCTTTATGCCAACTGGGAGAATTGGCTTTTGGGGAGGCTGGGGTGGATCAATATTCGTCTTTGACGTCGACAGGAAACTCACAATTACATATGCTATGAATCAGATGTCACATAAGATAATGGCAAATGGGAGAGATGGAGAGTACGTGACGGCTGTATATAAAGCTTTGGGAGTACTGGAATAGTGGCTCTTCGCCAATTCATGGAGTAAGTAATACTCGTTACAGACAACTAAATTAATTTTACTGTCGAAATGAAAGGCTAAAGAGATGATTGCTTTTAAACACATTATAAAATTTCCATAGTAAAGAGAGGCGTTTGATCTTAAAAAGGGGGGTGGGGGGTAATAAATGTGGCGACCAATGAAGCAGGAGAGAGATTGACAAAGAAAGGAAAAGGAGAAGTTTTACTAGTTCTACTTGGATCTGATTGTTTCATCGCGAAACAAAGGTTTAGAAAGATGGAAGAGCAATTAGATAGTATAGAAGAGATTGCTAAGGGCACCGATTTTGCCTAAGGTGAGTGTATATAGGGTGTCTAGATATTCGATACGGAAAAATGAGCCCCTTGATTAACAAAATGCAAAATTAAGGACAAATAACATTAAATATTAAACTATTACAATATGTAACAATAATATACAAAAAACTTTCTTCTCAATTCACTCTAGCGTAGAGGTCAATTACTATATGAGATGCTACAGAGTACGCATATGAAGAGAGTTCAAATGGATATACGTAAGCTTCGTTTTGTATAAGATCAGGACCTGAATTAAATTAATTTGTCATGATCAAGGGAACTCACCTGTAGACTCAACCTAGAAACAAACACTTAAAGACGTCCCAAGCACAATTTAGCTTAGCTTAACATGCTTTATCACTGTAATAGAAGAGGGAGAATCCCTTATAAGCAGCTGTAAAGGGAGTTGGCACCCTTTCTATCTGTTACAATTACTTAACACCCATTATAAATTATATAAAGGTAGCTACTATTAGCTTATATATATATAACAAGGCTTCGCAGTCTACCTTCCGATTCAGGAAGGAAGCTAGGATAAATAGTTGTATTGGGCTGGGCTCGGTTGCATAGGATATAAAGAGAATCCCATTCTCTTTACAAGATAAAAAAGACAACACGCGTTCGCTACGCAAAATGGCCCCTAGCTGCGGCAGCGCCCTTGTTCTAGAGAAGACAGGGTAGTGCCGGCTGGATTAAATGATTCCGTGACATGCTCTCGCTCCGTGGTGTCAATAGCGGTATGACAAGTTGGTTTTCCGTGGATGTGTGTGTTGCGTGTAAGCCAATTCAAAGGCGCGTCCCCGACGTGTCAACCAAAAAGAGAAAATTCGCGCGTCCCTGGTATCTAATGTAAACAGGTGTCCGCCCTTCTTTAAGACGATGGAGGTCGAGTGTTGCCCAGGGACTAATACACTATATTCGTGTTAGTTATTAGATGGGAATTCCCTGGTATTCGTCATATCCGAGGGCGAGGTTCATGTTTTCTGATTACAACAGTTAGCCAAAACAAATCTGCAGTTGTTCGTCGTCGCTGTTCAAGTCTTACGCAAGCATTGTGTTGCAGCGCCCTTGTTAAGGTTGTCAATCGTGGCGCAGACAACCACACGCTTGCCTGTGCTGTCAACAGCAAATCCGCCAATCTCAACATGGTGCTTATCCTGGATTGCCTTGACAACTCTTCATAGCTATTAGTACAGGAAACAATCTGTCACTCTAATAGGAAACACATACGGGGCTTCGCCAACGACCTTAACCAGCTTCTCGCCAGCATATCGCTCCTGGTAGATCTGACGGATCTCCCGAGAAGTCATCTCCTTGTTCAGTGGGATGCTGACGGTCAGGTGAATACCGCGGAACCAGGAGGCGCTAGACCATTGTTAGTCTCACAATACACAGGGTGGGGGGGATATGGCACGTACACATGGGGCATAAATGCTGTGGGTGCACCAAGATGGTGGCTGATTTCTCTTTCGTGAATATGTCCTGTCAACGAGTCTGGTCCATGTTAGCTTCCTCCTTCCTGGAAGCAGAGTTCTTGCTAGGCTCTTACAGGGAAGAAGGTTGTCCTTGAGATTGTTGACGTCGTTCTTAGGAGAAGGCTTTGTGCCTGCGCCGCTGTATCCAGAAACTATTTCCAGTTAGCTTCCAAGCTTCGTCATTGTCAATATGGAGTCGCACCGCCGAAAACCTGAGGGCTTCCTCCAAGATGCTCCAAGATGGGCGCCAAGGCAAGCTGTGAGCCAGTAGAGTAACACCCAGGGCAGCTGATACGATTTGACTGGGCAAGTTTGCTTCTTGGCTTTAATTCGCAAAGTCCGTAACTCCAAGGTCCATTCTCTTCAAACCTGTAGTCGGCGGAGAGGTCGATAATCAAGCTAGAAGACTGGCCGAGAGCATCCACGAAGGGCTGGCAGACACCATTGGGAAGAGCCATAACCCAGCAGTCGACCTTGCCATCCTTATCCAGCTGAGCGACCTCCTCGGGGGATAAGCTCTCATAGATGATCTTGCGCTTGGTATAGCCCTTGAGCTCTTGACCCTTGAGTTCACGAGAAGATACATATCGAAGGTCCATCATGGGGTGTTCGTTAAGAAGATCGATCAAGGCTTGGCCTGTGTAGCCGCGGGCTCCAATGAGGCCAATTCGAGAGGGGGTGGTATTAGAGGCATTCTTGATGCCTAGGGGAGGGTTTGGGTTTGTGTTGACAGCGTAAGACAGCTGGTTGGTAGAGGAAAGACAACGAGCTTGCGCGAAGTTGATGCTTTGGCCGAGTGAGACCTTGGGCTTGGGCGCGATAAGAGACGAGACGACTCGGGGGCTAATGCGGCGAGCGCCGAAGCGCATGGCCGAAGCAGTGGCAGATAGCATAATTCTAATAACTATTGAGCCCAATTGGCAGCTAGGGATGTCAAACAAAGAGGCTTGAAGGACGTGCTGTACGATGTTGTCCAGCTGGGTTACCCAAAACTATCCTTGACGTGGGTGCGAGGATTATTTTTGGAGGTGTCTTGTTTAGTGGCTATCAGCGGCCGAGATCGGGTCTGGGGGCTGAGTCATCACCCCCAGCCTGTGTCGATGGAGGCACGTGACTTGCGCACCGGCCTTGGTGTAGATAGAAGTTTGTATAAATACCTAATAATTAAGCACTAAAACTATTATATAAAAGTTATAAAAAATAAATAGTAAGAATAAGCTTCTTATTAAATTGACGAAAGATAAATTATATTACTCATACTTGAAATATTAAATAGCTTAATATAATGTAATACATGAGGTTAGAGACATTACAATTAAGCATGACGTCTTCGTCTTTAAACACAGGTTGTGCACGTAACTGAGTGTACCAGTTTCTACTGTGTGCGGTGACATAATAAAGTTACACAGCTGCTCATAAAACTCCAAACACTTGGGAGATGCGTTGTGATACGTACTGACAGATACGTACGAACAGGCAAAGAAGTATCCGCAATGGCATTA
Source organism: Trichoderma asperelloides (assembly GCA_021066465.1). Taxonomy (NCBI): domain Eukaryota; kingdom Fungi; phylum Ascomycota; class Sordariomycetes; order Hypocreales; family Hypocreaceae; genus Trichoderma; species Trichoderma asperelloides. The sequence continues at coordinate 814,860 of JAJKFY010000222.1, read as the reverse complement.
GGGAAGGCGTTACAACCTGGTCCCTTGTAACAGTAACATCCCTTGTAAGCAGCTGGTTCCATTAGAGTAATTGCTACAATTGCGACTATTGGCCCAATCCTTTGCCCTGAGGCTAGCACTGGCGGCATTGATGCATGTCGCCAGTCGTCGCCTATCACGACGGGGCAAAAAAGAAAAGAAGAACAGAAAGTACCCCCAAGTCGAAATACGTGTGCTTACCTCATATGAAGCTGAAATCCTAGCATCATACAAGAGCTTCCTACGCATTATTAAACATTATTAAATAGTAAGCAGTAGAAGCAATTCATCAATTGCAAGTGCTTAAATAATTCCTCATGTTTTGCTCTCTGTTTGCCTCTGTCCTGTATGAGGCCTCCGCTGCGGTCCAATTGCAGTTAGTATCTAAATGTACGAGATCGGCTGAGAAGGCGGCTCATTGATGCCCAGCGTATCTTCGGGCGGGGCCCTGCCAACCGACCGCCCTCACACTTTAATGCATGCGACTTTCGGAGTTTAGACAGCCCTCGGACTGCAACCAATACTAGATGGCGCGGCAGGGCTTGAAACGAAGTTTGAAGAATCTCCAAGGGAAGCTGCCAGGATGGCTAAGATCCGAGGACCAGCATAGCACACCAGACTCCAATTCTGCTACGTCCCAGAAGCAGAAATTGGTCAAGGTCCAATCCGATGAGGCGCCAATCAAAGAACTTTGGAATGTAGCATATGAGAAGCTGCGAGAAGAAGATGGCGCGCTCATCAAAGAGTATGAGAGAAAGCTCCAAGGGAATATGGTCGCCGGGTTAGGCACAATGTCAAACGCCAGCATAAGAGATCGAATGCAGACGATTTTGAAGTACAAAATGGATGAGGTCAATGCCAATACATGGAAGTTGAAGTTCAGAAGCTCTGAGGTCGAAGTCAGAGATCTCGTGCAGCCCATTCTAGGGATTGTGAGTTTGACCAACGAATATGTTACTGACGCCATGAGTCTACACTCTTCTACATCTCTAGCTTGGGCTGGTATTAGTATATTGCTGCCGGTAAGTTAAATTGCGAGATACGTGTAGCTAGAGACAACTTATTAATAATAACTCTAGCTCTTTATTAATCCATTAACGCAAACGGCATCCTTGGCAAAAGGGTTAGAATTCATCTCAACTCTTATCGCTCAGAGCCGAATGAGAGAAGAGCTCTACATTCGTCGCTATGGGTCAAAGACTCACGAGGACCAACCTTTTCAACACTCTCACCGCGAGTATAAGAACGGTTTAGAGCGGCTCTATCGACAGATTTTGAAATTTCAAGCCAAGGCTTACTGCTACTTTACTGACAGCTCCGCATCTCGCTTTTGCCTAGATATTATGAAGCAAAATGATTGGGATCAGCTAATTGATGAAATTCGTGCACAGGAGGCTATGTTTGCTACATTGTGTGTGATATGGCGCGATATTCAGTACGACAATGAATGTTTGGCGGCCGATAATCGGCACAAGGAAGCAATGAGCCTCTGGTTTACCATAGGGACAGACGTCTCTAAATTAGAGCGGGCTGTTCAAGAATCACAAGATCAGAAAGACCGTATCGATCTGCTCAAATGGCTGTGCAATATCGACCACACCGAGCTTTACAATATTGCACGCCATAAGCACATAAATGGCACGGGCGAGTGGCTCATAAATCGGAGAAAGATATTCAAGGCATGGGAGAAGAGTATCGCGCTCAAGTCTTTTTTATGGCTCCATGGAAAAGGTATGTCTGTAGAATAACTGCGTGTCATTTTATGTATCCGTTCAGACTATCTAACAGCTTTGTAGCTGGCTCTGGGAAGTCTATATTAAGCTCTTCTGTAATCAAGCATCTACAGGATCAACTCAAGACAAATGCTGCAAATGTACTCGCGTATTTTTATTTTAGCTTTAACGACTCTCAGAAGCAGAAAGTCGATGGAATGCTCTCATCACTCATAAAACAGATTAGTGCTCGTCGGCCACATATACCACAAGCTGTCCAAAGCCTTGGCGAGTATAAAAATGGGGGCGGCCGTCCGGATACAGAAACGTTAATAGAAGCGCTAATCGCCTCTATGCAGGGATTTTCAGCTGTGTATATCATTATCGATGCCTTGGATGAGTGTCCAATGATTACCGACGAAAGGAAGAAGCTCCTTAATAGTTTACACCATATCCTGAAAGCAGCGCCCGATAGTCTTCACATGTTTTGCACTAGCCGCAAGGAGGTAGATATAGATAAGGCCATTAGACCTTTGCTATCCAAGCCCTGGGCAGAAGAGATCGATCTATCTTACCAAATTGGGGTTCTTAGTGATATTGCGCAGTATATCGATTCCATTTTGGCCGATGCTGATTACGATACATGGCCAAAGAGTATTAAAGAAGAAGCAAAAAGTGTGCTGATGGAGAAAGCGGATGGCATGTAAGTCACGTCTTAGTTTACCAGCAATAATCTCGCTCACTGCCAATTAAGGTTCCAGTACATCCACTGTCAGTTCGAAAACCTACAGAAGTTATCCTCTGTGGATGCCGTCCGCAAAGGCCTCCAAGATCTACCCCGTGGACTTGATTTGACCTATAACAAAATGCTCCAAAATATAGATGAAGCTTTCAAACCACCAGTTATAGCATCACTGAAATGGCTTGCCTGTTCAATTGAGCCCCTGGAGATTGGTCTGCTTGCCGAGATCTTCGTACTACCATCTACGCCTGATGATGGATTTGAGGAGATTTCTCCCCTATTTTCCCCAACAGACGTGCTAAAGTACTTTCCTGGACTTATAGTTGTCCAAGGAGGCAATGCTTGGGAAACCCACGGAGAACGCAGAAAGGATCTCCAAGTTCGACTGGCTCACTTTTCAATCAAAGAGTACTTGACATCTGACCGAATCTTTCAGGGCCCTGCATCTAGCTTTGCGTTTACGGAGTCTGATGCTCACATGCATATCGGACGCCTGTGTCTCGCCTATCACTTGCATATAAGCTCAATGACAGGGATATCGAACTTCGATCAGCATGACAATTATTACAATAATTACAAGAAGAAATTGATTAAATACGCATCCCGTAACTGGGCGGAGCATCTCGAAACGATACCCCACGCATCCTGGCCACCTGAAGTGTCACGAAATGCTGTTCTCTCGCTGTCAATCCGCAGCCAGAGCCTTGTCACTATTGCTGGCGATTATTTCCCAAGCGAAATTTTCATTTGGCGACCTCATTGTTATACTGCCTTGCGCGGCTTCCGCCAACTCACTGAAATCTTGATTTCAGGTGGTGCCGGTGTTAGCAAGTATCTCACGCAAATGGATTTAGATGAGGGGCTCCGTCATGCGACGGATAATCGTCGAAAGAGCGTCACGAAACTCTTTTTGGATAATGGCGCCCAAATGCACGACTGTTTAGCAAGGGTAGCAGAGCAAGGAGATGCAGCCATTGTAGGTCTTTTACTGGACCACGGCGCTGAAACTAATACACTTGCTGGTAAATTGGAATCTGCGCTGCGAGCTGCGCTATGGGGTGGCCATCTTGATGTGCTCAAGCTTCTTTTGAGTCGTGGAGCCGATGTCAACAGCCCATTCAGAAAGACACAATACAAGCCCAAATCAGGGCGTCTAGGGAGAGGACAATCACACACTGCAGACTGTCTGCGTTTTCTGTTCGACAACGGCGCCGGTGTCGATATGGATGCTAACAGTTCTCTAACAGCGGCACTCTATGTGTCAATACGTTTTGGATACAGGAAGGTATCCCAACTGCTGCTCGACCAAGGTGCAAACGTGAATGAACTGGCTGGGCAGGACGACTACCCACTCCAAACGGCAATAGCACAACCCGATCCTGATGTTGAGTTCATCAAGTACTTACTTAACCTCGACGCAGATCCTAACGCTCAGGGGGGTAATTTTGGCACAGCTCTACAAGCTGCGTGCGCTCATGCATCTTTAATCAATAAGAAAGAGTTTGATGAAGTCATAAAGCTTTTACTTGATAAGGGCGCTGATGTCTCTATTCAAGGGGGCGAATACGGCACGGCATTACAGGCGGCATGCTGGAACCACTTCGTCCCGAATTATATTGTACAGATGTTGCTAGAGAAAGGCGCTGATGTGAATGCTCAAGGAGGAAAGTACGGCAACGCCGTGCAAGCAGCCTGCCTGGCTAGATTTGATCAGGCGCGCAATCTAGAAGTACTGCAGCTGCTTCTGAACCATGGCGCTGATGTGCATGCCACAGGCGGCTATTATGGGACGGCGCTCCAAGCAGCCTGCGTTGAACAATACAGAGACATAGTGCGCTTCTTGATCAATCATGGCGTTGTTGTGAACGCACAGGGTGGACAATATGGCACAGCGCTTCAAGCAGCTTGCGCAGTTGGAGATCTATGGATAGCGCATCTCCTGCTTGATAACGGAGCGGATGTGAATGTTGAAGGTGGTTACTACGGCACTGCATTACAGGCTGCCTGCGCAGGAGGTCATACTCAATTAGTACGTCTGCTTCTCAAACATGGTGCTGATATCCATGCGCGAAACAATGGAGCTTGGCACGCAGCTACGCAGTCAGACAGTGCGGGTGATGACCTGGTGAGACTATTGCTTGAGCTGGGTGTTGATGTGAACGATCCGCATGGCTCCCACGGCTCGGCCCTCCACGCTTCACTGCGGCATATTTGGAACAGCAGTGCATTTAATAGGGATGAAGATACATGTAGTACTACAGATTCGTTCGATGCAGCAGACGAAGATAGCAGTGATTGGAACGATGCAGGGGGTATACATCTCTCGGTCGATTGGGCCAGCAGGATTCGACTCTTGCTTCGGCATGGTGCTGACCCCAATCTTTTAATTGGTGAATACGGCACGCCGCTCCAGATGGCGTGTACCGCAAATTCAGACTTACTACACGAGAGCAGAATTGTGTATTTTGGTGCCCCCGGGGCAGAGCTTCTTTTCGAGACTTGCCCCAACATCAACGTCAATGCACAAGGTGGAAAATACGGCTCGGCTTTACAGGCAGCAGCATACTCAGGCCAAACGGCCTCCGTCAGCTTGCTGTTGAGCAAAGGAGCCCATGTCAACGCCCGAAGCGGGAAATATTGCAGTGCCCTAAACGCGGCCGTTATTGGGGGCAATTGGGATATTGTTCAGATCCTGCTCGATGCTGGTGCAGTGCCTGACTGCCACATATTATCAGAGCCTAATGAAGAGTGGCTCCGATGTGTGCTAGAAGACAAAAGCGATGGTCAAGAGAGTGTGGAGAGGTATAGAAAGTTTTGGGAGGTACAAATGGCAAGCTAAGTGGACAAGGGGAAGGCGAAATAATAAAGCATTTGCAATTCCAACTGCCAGTTGCTGCCTCTATTGCTTATATAAATTGATTACCCTCAGGCGTCTCTAGCTGAATTAATACTCGGCTCGCTCCAGACGAGAGTCGATACAGATGTTTTGACACAATCTCTACACTATATATGTATCTTAGGAGTTAAATCAAACCATTGCCTCCTGTAAAAAGAAGTCGATTCACCAGCTGGTATGCTTACCTAGAGTATCAGGAGTTACAAACATGCTATCAAGTCGGTACTCTGCAAACGCTAAAGTATCTCTCATCATATTATAATCTTGATGTACGAGCACGTTTCCCGCTATGATAAGCTATGCAACCGATCATTAATGTAATTCCATACTTTTCACTGTGGTGCTTTTTCTAATCCTCAATAATAGCTACCTTATACTATGTTTTCTACTCCGTAACTGGTACTTTCGCTAATCGTTGCCTCCTGCAGCTCTTATTATACATTGAGCTGCAACGGTAACCTAAGCGATGCTACCCATCTACATTTCTCTACCCCGCGTTTTATATGACCTGACAAATGGGTAGTAAAAACAGGGAAGTGCAAACAATCTGCAAATGATCAGCATACATAAGCTACAACTATTACGCGCACTACAACGAACTTGCAGTATAGCTTTCTTTACACTATCAGTTATTCATAGAATATTTCCTTTACTTCTTCTCAGTTTTCTCATCAGATATCTCAGAGCAGCTATTTGTTATAGTCAGTGAGAAAAGTATTAAACAAGAGGATATAAATGGCTCTGCCAACTCATCGTCGAACGAGCATATACATTAGGAAGGGGTGTAATCAGCTATGAGAAAATATGCTTTTAATTCACTATTGTACGTGAATATTTCTCTTACGGTCCCTCTTTTACAAATACCCGCTTGCCGGGAATCAATGGATTTTATGTCCGGACAAAAGTGCATCCTACCTAGATCCTGTAGGAATTCATTCGCTGTTTTTGGCTGAAGCATATAAGTTCACAGATAGCGAATTGTATGACTTGTATCTACAATCAGCGTACAAGCTTTTTCTCTGTATTTGACCTTTTACAAATGACTTTATTTTTCAAATAACCATAGAAAAGCATCTAAACATGGTTTCGTGGCCAGCGTTTTCACTGGATAATCTCAAGGCCACTTCTGGGCAGGCTTACGAGGGACCACCACGAAATGTAGACCCTATCCAAGCGTACAAAGTCAAGCCCGAGCTTCTGCCACCAAACTACGAAATTCAGGGTACGGACCCGGCTTCCAAAATTCTCTTTGTAAATGTAAATATTATCGAGTCAAGCGGTCGCGAACCTTACTTAGGTTCCGTGTACATTCAAGGTTCGTGCCTAAGTTTTGCTCAGACTGTTAAAGCAAAAAGCAACTAATACAAATAGGTGAGCGCATCGTACACGTTGGAAACACCCCTAACGGAATTGAACTGAAGAGAGATCCGAATGTTACTGTATGCGATGGAAAAGGTCGCACTATCATGTCTGGTCTCGGGGATGCCCATACACACATGACTTGGAACGGTGGTGATATTAATCAGCTTGGGAAAATGAATGCCGAGGAGCATTTACTGCTGACAGAGCAAAATGCGAAGTGCTACCTAGACTCTGGTTATACTATGTAAGTATTCCATCTTTGTACAAATCGAGCCTGTGATTAATTACGTGCCGCTAGGTGCTTTGGTGCCGCGGCTGCAAAAGATCACCTCGACATAGCTGTTCGGGATGCTATCAACGCTGGATCCATCCCCGGGCCGCGTTCCCTTGCAAACGCGCGTGAGATTGCCAAAACAGATGGCGAACTGAGCCCCGATATCAGTTTCATGGCAGACAACGTTGATGGTTAGTTTAATAGCCTAGTAGCACGACATTTTACTAACGAAGAATTAGACTTTCGCCGCATTGTCAAAACTATTGCAGATCTTGGCGCTGATAATATAAAGCTTAGTATGTCCGGGGAGGCTATCACTGAGATTCGTTCGGCCGAAGACTGCTATTACACAGAGGAGGAAACTAAGATAGCTACCGAGGAGGCGCACAAGTTAGGCAAACGCGTTTGCACCCATGCCAGAGCCCGGGAGTCTGTTATCCAGTCCGCAAAGTACGATGTCGACGTTATTTTCCATGCCTCGTATACATGTGACGAAGGTACGAATTAAGATTTAGTCTTGGATTGTTGTCTGTTGATGCTAAATATCGGAGATAGGCATGAAGCTCCTCGAGGAGAAGAAGGACCATATTGTTGTCGCTCCTGCAATTAACTGGCTCTGGGCGACTCTCTATGATGCGGAGCCCTTCGGATATAGCTTCAACGCTGCAGAGACCATGGGCTATAAGAGGGAGACTGAAATCGCTGTTGCGGCATTAAGGGAGATGCATCGCCGTGGAATTATCGTTCTTCCAGGAGGGTGAGTTGCCCTATTACATTTCTATTCCTTCGGGGCAATTGAGTAATAGCCAACTCTATACTAACAACGTGAATGCAGTGACTATGGCTTCGCCTGGTGTCCGCATGGTACATATGCACGGGACCTCGTGCATTTCCACAAGTTGCTAGACATGACTACACACGAAAGCATCATAGCTGCTACTGCGGGAGTGGGAGCTTTAATGGGCCGCCCACATGAGCTCGGCAAGATTAGGCCTGGATACTACGCCGATTTGATCCTGGTTGATGGAGATCCTATTCAGGATATTGAAATCCTTCAGAATCATGATAAGTTGAATGTCATCATGATCAATGGGCGAATCCATAAGGCCGGGCCTAATGATTTCATCAAGAACTAAAGAGTCAAAAAACAAAGTAATAGCAAGCAATATTCATGTTGTGATGAACGGACCAAATTTGAGTGTGCCACTGGATAAATGATTCAGTGGTTGACATAATAATGAGCAAATAATTTAGCACATGATCATTTTTATAGGATTAATTTTTAAATGAAATCGCAGTTGCGTATAGCTTTGCATCTAAAAAAACGCTCAAAATCGTGACAGAGAATCTCATACAAGGGATATCACTCAGTGGCTTAGTGGCATCAATATAAGGAGTGGACCATTTATTGAATTGATGCATTGATACCCGCGGTTTGAAAGAGTACCATTATTCGGAGAAACTAGAGAATACCTGAATATATAGGGAAGTTGGTTGGAATAGAATATAACGGCGACGTGCTGCAGAGGATATCTTAAGCAACATGGTTGAGGGACTTCGGTGAGACGCCTGCAGGCAAAGGTCAAACAAATCCAGCTTAAGGTATATACTTCAAGCCTCCAATGAAAATTGGTTATCCTACATAGACGACGGTTTCATGAAACGGAGTTTTTACTACATCCGATAAATTTTAGAGTCCCTTGCGGAGAGTGTCTTTGGCCTATATCCGGAGCGTGAGGACTTAATAGCTCGACCTCGTGTGGGCGGGGTATTTGATATGTGTACTTAGTATGCTTATAGCATATCTGGATTAAATGTGTTGCTGAAAAGGGGAAAATCTGCTGACAATACAATTGGTTGAGCCTTAAAAATCTTGATGGGCACTACGAAGTACTAGTGTTCTTATTCGCCCCTCGTATCTCGCGTAATGACATGGAGCACAAGCAGAAGCCCCTTGATTATGAGTATCGCTATTGGGTATAATGTCTTTGCTACCCGCATAGTAGCTACTAACCTAAGAAACATGGATATTAGGTCGGCTAGCTCATTGTACTATAACCAGTGACTTGTAAACGAAACGAGCTCTGTATAATATACTTTCATTATGAAATAGTATATAGGTATATATATACCAATATGTAATTTAATGAAAATAGTCCTCTACTGTTAAAACAGGGTGTTTACTCTTTTTCTGCAGAGATACCTCTTATGACTCCCCTGGCCAGCACCTCATCAATCATTAGCTGTGTAAATGCCGGATGGATCGATCTCTCCAGTGGAGATGGTCAGCACACTAGTACGCTTTTGTCTCGTATACCCGATTTGGTATACGACAATGACCGCTAACAGTTGATGAAAATATACTGTGTCTCATACTTTCTTTGACTGTAGTATTGCATATCGGAGATATATCTTAAGTAGGATGCTTGCCGAATTAGGTATACGAGAGAGTATCACACCAAATGAGATATGGTGCTTGAAGAAACTGGAGCCCATGGTTGAAGAATTAGATATAAAGTGAGGTGTTGCCATTAGGAATCCTAGAAGACTTCTTTTTCAGCCAAAAACATAGAATTGCATTGATTTGTACGCTACTATACACTCCATAATAAATCATGTCCGCCGCCACTAAGAAGAAGTTCAACAACCTCCCTGCGCCTGCACCTCCAGCCAAAAGTTTGCTTGGCTATCATCGCCAGTTGTCACCCACGGCCGCAGTTAAAGTCAGTCCTCTCTGTCTCGGAGGCATGGGATTTGGAACAGCATGGGAAGACATTATGGGTAGCTGCGATAAAGAAGCTTCTTTTGCGCTGATGGACTACTTTTATAGCCAAGGAGGCAACTTCATTGATACGTGCGTTGCTCAAGTCATTCCAATCCATCAACAAGAAAATTTATGCTAACTTCCAATGTTCCTAGAGCCGGAAACTACCAATGCGGAGAGTCAGAGGAAATCATCGGCGAATGGATGAAAGCACGAAATAACCGAGAGGAAATCATCTTGGCCACCAAGTATACGTCTGCTTGGCAGTTGCACAACCAGGACACAAAGATTCAGTCTAACTATGGTGGAAACAACAAGAAGTCTCTAGTGATATCTATCGAAGCGAGTCTCAAAGCACTACAAACATCTTACATTGATTTGGTTAGTTTTTGTCCCCTTTTTTCTTTTTGAGACGTATCTTGGTCCGCTGAATGAACTAATTTCGAACGTGTATTAGTACTATGTACACACCTGGGACTTTACAACTAGCATCCCGGAACTTATGCACTCTCTGCACAATCTCGTCGCGGCCGGAAAAATCCTCTATCTAGGAATTTCTAATACCCCAGCTTGGGTTGTCGCCAAGGCCAACGAGTACGCTCGCCAGAAGGGACTAACTCAATTTTCAGTCTTTCAAGGGCAGTGGAATGCTGCTGAGCGAGAGATCGAGCGCGAGATTGTTCCTATGTGTATTGACGACGGCATTGCTCTGGCGCCCTTTGGTGTCCTAGGAATGGGTTACTTCCGCACTTCAGCCCAGAGAGAAGCTGAGAAGGAACAAGGAGCTAGAGAGGGCCGCAATGTCCCCTTCGTCGACAAGCCCCAGAAGACTGTCATGGCTGATACTCTGGAGAAGCTAGCTTTGGCTCGCGGCACGTCTATCACCAGTATAGCCTTGGCCTGGGCTAGAACCAAGGCCCCATATGTCTTCCCGATTGTGGGTGGCCGCAAGATCGAACACCTCAAGGCCAATATTGAAGCACTGGGCATAGATCTGACTGATGAAGAAAAGAATGCAATTGAGGATGCTATACCATTCGACTTTGGATATCCTCAGACATTTTTGGGTGGACCAAAAGGCACTCAATATGCGAAGGATGCTTGGACAACGAAAAGAATGGGACACTTTGATTGGGTATCGCCACCGCAGGTACGTTGACATGGAACTTGACGCCTGCTATCCTACCTATGTTAACAAATTATAGGCACCCAAACCTCATCCTTTATAAGGTAGCGGGACTCCAAAGGCTATGCCATTAAATGTTTGTAGCTCATTAGCGATCTGCCACTTGGAGAATAGGCTAGCTACACTATTATCTAGACAACATTAGAATTCAGAATACAAGGTCACATTATCATTTTGACAGTTGAAGCTAAAGCTATCACCAGCTAACCAATCATCCATATTCGTGCCGTTGAGTTCAAACTATCACTCCAACATCCCTTCGCCAATGCAGCCATTTCCTACAGATGGCGCGGACTACCGCTACGCGTATGTAATTAACCGAACAAAGCCAAAGCACTGTGTCAGCATCTTGGCCGCACTTCATCATGCCGCCCTGCCGCTAGCGAGCTTCAACCGGCGAGACTTATTTAAAGAACTATTCACTCTTCTTTCCATACAGAAGTCAATCCGATAATTGCAATTTACTCTTCTTTTACTGTGTGTCGAAGCAATGGCAGCGTCTCCCACCGGAAACTTCGGGGTATTTGCCATCTCAAAAGCGGGAGAGAGCCTAAAACTTACGACTCCACGAATAGACGATCATGGACGTGAGATACGCCAACGGAGACGACACGTCAAGTCTCGGGCTGGATGTTTGGCATGTAAATCATCCAGAGTCAAGGTAAAATGTCAATCAAGCTCAATCTCTCAATACTCATCAAAATTTTCCAAGGAGAGAAGGACAAGAATTAACTGGCAGTCTTACAGTGCGATGAGTTGCTACCTGTTTGCGCGAGGTGTTCAGCCAAAAGTATACCTTGTCAGTATGATTTTAGCATCATGTCGATGTTGCCAAACCATCCACGGCACCAAATCCACTATCAGAGATCTATCAATAGCTCCGCCCCAAGATCTCTTGGACTAGGCCTTGATATGACAGTCCTACAGCTCCTGTACCATTTTGATCACCACACCGCGTCGACACTTGCCTTTGGTGCCCGTGTATGGAGAGATGGGGTGATCCCTCTGGCACTAAATGTTCGTTGTCCAAGGGCAATCTTTTATAATTCGATAAATGCTAATGCTTACTAGGATGAGGTTGTTATGCATGCAATCCTAATGATATCCGCCTCTCACCAGCATAGCATCTCGCCCGATAATGCTGCATACATCAAAGCCATGGCCTATCATCTGGACCTTACTCTCTCTGGTTTCAGGGGTCTCTTGGCACAAGGCACAGAGAATTGCAATCATGATGTAGTCATCGCTTGCTCTCTCTTGCTAGTCCACTATGCTTGGTCCATGCCCTTCTTTGCATATGCAGACGACAAAATCGCCATGAGAAGTGAGCCAGACAGGCTGCTCAAATTTGCTGCAGGTCTCAAAGCAGTAATCATGAGTACGAAACAAGATGAAAGCTATCCTGATGGCATTTTCAAGTCTCCCTTGTCCAGCGCTACGATCCAAGGATTCCAAGACTGGGAATCAGCTCTAGTTACTAGATTCGACTTTTGTGAATATTTCTTTGGTGCTCGGCCAACCACTTTGGATGGTTCTTTCGGATGCTGCATGCACCATGGATCTTACAATGCTTTTGATCGACTAGCTCCTCTCTTAAAAACTATGGACGCTGTAAGGAACGGTCATGCCATCCATCACTTGATACTTCAGATACGGATATATACCCTCTTCTGGCCCTCCAAGGCATCAAAAGCTTTTGAAGAAGAATTTGCCGTAAACCAAACTGAAGCATGTGTTGTGATGCTTACTTTTTATGCCACCGCTTGGTGGCTTCTTTCCGAGAGCGTTTGGTGGGCTAAAACTCGAACAAAAGTGATGGGCGAGGCCATTCTTGAATGTTTGGACAAAAACAACAAGGATGAGAATTGGGAAACAAATATTGGGAATATCCGCCACTATTTTAAATTTACGCCAAATGGCACTGGTGGTGGATGGACAATTGGAGATCCGGGATACCACCCAGCGATCGAGTTTTAATAAATGCGTTAGTGGTATATAATCAGGGATAGAGGTGTGACATGCATTGCATATATTGATTTTTATTATCTATCTTTTTCTAGTTCTAGCAAAAAATTCAGACCCTATATGCATTTTAAAGGTCAATGTGGGAAACATACCCACAAAAAGACAAAAATATATCGAAGCGACCACGCCAGGAGTCGAACCTGGAATCTCTAGAGGAGGTGATTCTCAACCGAAATCTAGCGCCTTAGCCATTAGGCCACGCGGCCGATTGATCTTGTTGTTTGGAATGCGCATTCTTGATATTCATAAATCCATATGCAATCTACTGGCCCAATTCCAGAGAAATCACGATATGAGGGGGATATAATCCGCGGAGATTTTGCGAATATAGGCTGTGGGAACTAAGTGTCGGAAATTTTCTGCGTGGCGGGTGGGCAATGCGGATATCATACAGTGCCTCGTTGATAAAGCTGTGCCCGGAGCTAATGCCGATGCTGATTGCCTATTTCGGCAGTAAAGATGGGCAATCATTTTATGCCAATATAAGAAAATTAAGTATGTGACCTTTAAATTTGGCCTGCCCTTTGAGGTAAATGGCAAGAGGAATAAGGGCATAAGTACGGGATGTGGAAAAGAGAAGGGAGAAAAGAAATATCGTTAACACTGTATAATGATTCTAGACACAGGACTCATCCTCAATAGACTCAGCTTAATGGTCTTCTACATTTTCATCTCTTCCTGGGTACATGATATCTTGAACCCATACAGCGCGGACAAGGTTGACAAATACAAAGACAAAGATAATGACCATGCAGATGCTCATTCCTGTAGTCACCCACTGCATACTGGTACTGGCCAGCTCTTTGCCGATAGAGATTGTTGCTAATGTAAAGCCTGTATTGGGAAACACCATAGACCACCAACCCAGATGAAAATACTTTGGCGGCGATGAAACAACAGCAACGACGGCAATACCGAACCACCAAAAGCTGAGGGCCCAGAGAGAAACAGCCACAGAAACTGCAATGACCCTGATGACACTTTTCTCGAACGCTAGCTCTTGGATACTGCCAGGCACTCCATTCGCCATGCCAATCAAAGCCAAGGCTGTGAATGCTGGTGGACCAACGCACATGAAAAGACCAGGGCGATGTTCTCGGTTCGGAAGACCAGATTGAATCAAGCGTCCAATCATGTGCGAGTACATCAGTATGGCAACCGACATCCCAAGACCTTGACATGTCAGCCCAGCGACGAGAATTGGCATAGCGGCGATATCAGGCTGTGTTGATGCTATGACAGACGCAATCGTCCCGGAAAGCATAATTGGAAAGATTGGCAAGATTAAAGTTGGCATAAAGCTCTGGAGATTGAGGCTATGAACCGCAAAGACGTAGCTGTATTGACCAATAGCTAGCACAGCTGTTAAAGCGACGTATATCCAGAAAGCTGCTTGTATAGCCCATTTTAGTCCTTCATGATTGTCTGGTATGGCATATCTTTGGGTACTTGTGATGATTGTAGCGACGGAGAGAAAGAAAGTCGGGAAAAAGAAGCCTTCTCGTGGGTGACTAAGGGAGCGGATCATTTCGCCTGTGTGGAAGGCAAATCGAGCTGCCATGGTCATTGTAACCAGCGAAAATATGATAATGTTTACGATATAAACCACCAAGCCAATAGTCTTCAGACCATTGAATTGATTAGGCTGTGCAAATATGAGCAAGGATAGCCCTCCTGTGCTCATCGGTAGAGTATACCAAGCCCACGTGAAGTGTTGGAGTCTCTGTCGTATAGATAGCTTCGGCCTATTTGGATCGTAGATATCGACTGGTTCCTTGGTAATTTCCTCGTCGTCTGCGTGCTGCTTCTCGTGTGTTGGCGTGTTAGTGCGAGTCACATCGTCAGAAGGCACTCGCGTGTGGTTGGTGGCGCTAGTTCTGGGCCTTGCTCTCTCAGTAGCGTCGTCGCTAATGGGAACAAAGAACTCTTGAAGTTCTTGACCCTCAGGCTCGGATCTTCCAGGAGCAGGTAGGTTGTCCCATGTTAGAGACTGTGCTTTATGAGCCATAATAGATGATGTCGTGTGGTGTCGAGCAAGCGACGGCTTGGAGAAAAGAAAAAAAGTATACTAGTATCTAGTATGCTGGAAAACTCTGTAGAGTCGAAAGGTTGGATTGATGAGCTTTGAACACGTTAGGAGATTTCACATCTAAATATTCTAGAACATCCTTCCTAACCTTGTTTGCTTTCCGAGCGCAGGTGAAGCCAGGGCCCCAGCAACTTCCCGATATGTATCTCTTAGACGGGTGGCGGTACAGGGAGCTGACGCAACAAATGCAAAGCCCGGGTGCCATAATTAGGTATCAATAGGCAGCGTGCCTCATTTCGGTAGATCAGTTAGCTACAGTGAGTTACATTGGCTACCTCTGTGTGGCCTTGTCACGTATCAAACATCTTGGATATGCCAGCCAAGATGATGTATGGCAGAAGTCCCCGACCATAGCCCCGGCACTTGCGCCGCTCTTAAAAGCCGATCGCACTAATCGAGTGTGGAAAGGGAGCAATCAATTTGGCTAGCGAGTCAATCTGCCGGTAAATTCTCAGGGGTTGATACGATCTTCAAGGACTAAAATAATGTCCGTATCATACCTCGGAGCGAGGTAAGAATTCGCCAAGTCTCCTATCACCCTACCGCAGTGGGGCCTTCAAAGATAAAGTATAGAATAGTAGGTATTCTGATGAATTTATATGATGATCAATTGTGCAGTCGCTATGGGACAGGGAAAAGCTATTTGAGCAAACTCATGCGAGCTTGATAAATGGGCGGATCCCGTGGCCACTCAAGGAACAATATCTATTTGATAGCGCGCATATATTTGTGTCATCATTGACCTATGCCTATATAAAGTCCAATATCTAGTGTAATTGCTTCTATTTAAAAAAAAAAAAATTGAAATAATTTATGAAAGTATTCAGTGTAGAAGATAGCTCTATACCCTTACTTTGCTAAGGAAGTTTGTAATACTTCTATATTCGTTAGTATAATTATCTTCTAAGTATGCTTGATACCCACACAATAAGCTTGGCACCTACAGAGATAAGAAATTTAGCATGGTCGTATGCACCTCAGAAACTATCCTGAAGCGCGGTATTGCAACAATGGGGCATGCAGGGGCGGCATGAAGTTTGCTTTCAAGGTTAATCCTAGCGCTGTAAACGGAGAGCCCGCAGATATTTTTCTAAGCTATATACAGAAGAATGCCGCACATCTGCAACCAAAAAAAAAAAAAAAGAATCACAGTCCAAGGCTTCACTCTATTCAAGAAATGCGTTGCGATGGATTATACTGTAAGCACAAGCATGTACTTGGTTCGAAGTGATCGGCAGCTTGGCCTTGGGCATCGGTGAGCCGATACCCTGGCAGTTTGATAACAAAAAGGAAGCCTGCGCAAACCAACAAGTAGGAGGATAAAAACACTGAAATTTTATCTCTTGGCGATACCTATTATCGCCTTAAGATACATACAATGAGCCCAAGTATGGAGCCGTAGAGATGTAAATGAGACAGCTTACGCGTTGCTATTCAGTGCCAAGCAAAAGCCGCGATAGCAAGCTATCAAGACGTGCAAGGATGCTGAGTCAAGGACATTTGCGGCAGCAAGCTCTAGCGCGATAACTATAATGAGACAACTGAGACTGACATGCACCGCCTCTCTATATTGTCCACGCATTGGGCCTCTACGATGTCCAAGGCTTGTTCGTCAGCCGCCCCCCCTGTTAAACATAGTAGTACATCGCACATTCGATCTGGCGCTCGCCACGTGCCAAGATCAATTAATGACGATTATCATCAATTCGCAAGGCGTATTCAGGTTCTTAGAATGCCTAAGGATCCCTTCCTGTAAGGGCGACTAATGCCGCTTCACTTGGAAACTGTAATTTCGGTATACAGATCTGCATAGGTTGGGTCTGCTAATTTTCTTTTTCTTATCCGTAAGCGATATGCTTAGCCTCTTGAGAGTTGCGCAACACTGGAAAGGGGAACTTTCAATGTAGCAAATATCACATCGCCGCTCTGAGCTCGTATATACGACAAAGCAAACAACTGGTATAAAACCATAGATCCAATCCCATGCACATTCGGCTTCCACTCCTAGGCGATGTTAATCGCTATAAATAGAAAATATTCTTCGTCGTTACGGAGTACAGTTGAGCTAGTCAAGGATTCTTTGGTGCCCCCTTCAGCCAAGACTGATGATCGACAACTAAACGTTTCAAGTGCTCATTTCATATTTACTTCTTGCCCTCAACTTCTCCCCGTACGCCCTGAAAATCCACGGAATCGGCGCCATGGCCAACGTCACAAATCCCAGAATACTCGTAGCCCACCCTGCGCCAAGACGCTCATACATTTGCAGCGCAAACAATGGAAACGCGGCAGAGAGCAGATACCGGCTGAACATCATGGCTCCCGAGGCCGACGCTCCGTACAACGGGCCATAGGCGTCCAGCATGAAGAGATTGGCGCCTGCATAAACAAGCAGAGAGGATAGCATAACAAGGCCTTGGAAAATAATAGGCACAATCCAGTGGACATGGAAATGCACCGTCCAGCCAACAATAAAAAGACAAATCGGCAACAGGATGCTCCCTATCAGAGCAGACATGAGTCGATTCTCTGACGGCAGCGGCTCATCATCATCATGGCCAAGCTGCCACTCCGACAGACGCTTTTGATAAGACTGAAGATCAATCAGAACTAGGGGCACCGCTGCAAGCGCCGTGCCGCACATGAGCCCCAGATACGACAGCGGCTCACTATCCATGGACCATCCATAGTAGGTCCGAAATATCCACGGGACAGACACAACAAACGTATACAGGAGGCCGAAGAGGAATCCGTTATACACACTGACCAGAGTAACAATCGGCTCGGTAAACAGCATGTGCAAGGGTCTCTGAATCAGGGTCGTGAAGAAATATCTAAACGCTCGTCCAGGCGACGTTCGCTGCGACGCGGAGTCCCGTAGGCCCAAACGCGTAGCCCGCCGCTTAAGAATAACCTTCTTGTACGTCTCGCGAGTGAAGCATACAGGGATATAAAACGCCACAGTGATAAATATAGATATCCATTGCGTCCACTGCCATGGTTTGACGAGGAGAACAAACCCTCCTATCAACGGGCCCAGAGCCGCTCCAAAGGAGGGCACGGCATAGTATCCTCCCAGACTGACACCCCGATACCGTGGCGGCGTGAAGTCGAGCAGCGTTGCCGGCGCATTGTTGATCAGGGGCGAGGCAAAGACGCCAGCGAAGAACCGGCAAGTTGTGAGTCCGCCTATCGACTTGCTGAAGCCAGAGCCAAGCAAAAATAGTACGAATACTGGAGTTGACAGCAGAAACACGGATTTTCGGCCGTACGTCTCCGAGAGTGGTGCGCCGACCATAGGTCCAAAGGCAAGACCAAGGTTATAGAGCGATAGGGGTAGAACTGCGACAGTCCGGCTGCAGTGGAAATAGGAGGCAACGACATCCTGTGCGGGCGCATACATTGATCCGGCTATGGTGCCAATCATGGCAAGCATGGTTATGGCAATGGTGCTGAATATCCGCAAAGAGGCAGAGAAGTTGCGAGGGTTGTCTGGATCCTCTGCACTGGTCCAATCGTAGGCAGCATTGATAGTCGGGGGGAGAGCGATGTTTGGCTCTTCATACCGGCTCTGTTCTTGATCATGGCCCCGCTTCTCATTTTGATGATATTGATCTACTGCTACCGGTGCAGTATCAATAGTAAATCTAGATATCGCCATCTCACTTTGTGGAGACTGTGGCGGCAACGTCGAATGGCCCATGTTGTCCCGTATACTCTGTAATCCAGCTATTAATCCACAGTGAACATTTGGAATCTTGTCATGTACATCTTCATAACAGCCTCGTGTTCCACATCCAAAGTTGTTTGAAAAAAGCACAATTTCCCTTCAAACAAGCTGCAGCAGGCTTTTCGCACACTAATCTTATGGCAAGGTCTGCTCAAAACTCCAAGTCATCGTCGGTGAGGGAAGCGAAAAAGGAGTAAAAGGTTTCAGAAGGGAAAATAAGCGCCTTTTAAACTGAAATCGAAAACTGTGAGATCTGCGCCTTCTCGCGTTGTCAATTGACAATGCAAACAGGGTTCCTCCTCTGACGTCGATAATTCATCGGGTTCGACTACCGAAATGCCGGCGTGATTATCGTTCTGTACCCGCATCCGGATTCGGCGCCCTAAAATTGCCCCGGACTACTAACTGGTCCGTCAACAATTGGTTTTAGCCGCGAAGGTTTTGTAATCAAGATGACTCAAAGACAATTTGGACACGTCCTGCTTGTATTCAGGTTATCATGGAAAATGATGAGAGGTAGAGGATATTCATTATATTAGGTATGTATATATATATATATAAATTGCTATACGTTATTTTGGTATCATATCCGTCCTTGCGTCAACAGAGAGAAAAAGAAAGATTTAGGCATCCACGTCGGCAGCCTTGCCAACACCGGGTTGGTTCTGGCCGATGTACTCGGACTTCTTGAGCATGTTCCACTTGTCTTCCTCGGAGTCGAGGTGGCGGAAGCAGAACCAGAAGGCAACACCACCAATGAAGGCAATGATGGCGACGGTCGTGTAGTTCCAGACCAACAGAGGGTCATCAGACAGAGGAGTGAAAGCCTCGCCAATGGCGGCGGAAACAGCACTCATGAACAGGTTGACACTCATGACCAGAGACTTCATGTTCTCAGGGGCCTTGGAGTAGGCATACTCGTAGGAGGTGACGTTGGCGAAAATCTCGGCAATACCGATCAGGATGTAGGGCAAGCACTGGGCCCAGACGTTGATGGGCGCGGGAGGACAGGCAACTTCCTCACCATCGATGATGGTGGTTCCGTTGGCACGGTTACCGCAAGGGCTCTTCTGGTAGATGTAGTATTGCATGACGGCAGAGGCAACCATGGAAAGGGCAGCAATCAGGAAACCAGTGGCCATACGCTTGATAGGAGTGAAGGCAATGCCAAGCTTGCGAAGACCGGGGTAGAGGAGGTGATCGATGAGGGGAATCATAATGACGATGGAGATGGGGTTGAGGTTCTGGATAATGTCGTTGGGGACGCCATGTCGCTCCAGAGTACCGGCTTGGATGGTGAGGTTACCAGTCATCTGGTTGTAGGACAAGAAGAAGATGGGGAGGAAGAGGAAGACCTTGCAGGCCATCAGACCACGGCGGACCTCATCAACCCAGGCGTCGTCGTAAGTCATCCACTTGGGGCGCTCGCTAAGAGAAATGCGCGAGGGACGAGCAGCATCCCAGTTGATCTTGAAACCCTTGGACTGCTTGCGAGCATACCAGAACATCTGCAGGAACTTCTGAAGCAGAGAACCGGTGGGAGGAGTGAGCTTGTACTGCTTCTTCTGGCTCCACAGAACGAAGGGGGCGAGCATGAACATGCCGGTAGGGATGAGGAAAGCAAGCCAGAAGCCGACATACTTCTCAACGTAGACCATGCTGATCTGACCAGCAAGAGATCCGATGTTGATAGCCAGGTAGAAGTAGAGGAAGATACGGGTGTTGGTCACAGCGGGATCAACGATGACGCGCTCGCCAGAGGGGAGCACCTTGACACGCATGCGTGTGTCCTCATTCTGGTCGGCAAGTAGGGGAGAGACGTTTGCCTTGAAAAAGCCAGTGCCGGTGCAGAGAGTGATGAGACCGATGATGAAAGCAGCAAAGGCACTGTCCTTCTTGACAATGACAGAAGGAGCGGCGGCGGCGACGAGGATAACGTGAGCGACGGTAGAGATGGCAATGGCAACGTGAAGAGTCCAGAAGCGTCCCATACGGGCATCAGCAACCCAGGCACTGTTTTCAAACCGTTAGCATCGAAGCTATCTGGGACGAATTGCACACAAAGCGATGACTTACCCCAGGAGAGGCATGATATAGGCCCAGAACTGGTTGAACAGGCTGATACCCATGGCAGCCTTGGGGCCCATTCCCAGGGCACCGGGAAGACCATCGGCAGAGGGGGCAGCACCGGTGGTGGAACCGGGAGGAAGAGGTCGGTTCACGAAGTTGGTGTAGAGGATAGAAGATCCATAGTAGGAGAAACGCTCGCAAAGCTCAACAAAGGCAATGGTGTACATGGCCCACTTGATCTTTCCCGAGACACGGCGCAGGGTGCGCATCTCCTCCTCGGTAGGGGTATCGTCGAAGACTTCCTCATCGTTGCTAGCGACGTCGACGTCGATGTTGGCAGCCGGCTTTTCGTGAAACTCCTTGTCGTCAAGGCCAGCCGCGTGACGGTCGGCCTCGGCAATGACGTCGACCTCGAGGCCGGCAGCGTTGCTCATGGTGAATGTAGGTTGAGAGAAGGCCTGGCGAGCTTCTGAATGGCGCAAGTTGTCAACCCAGGAAGTTGGAGTGGGCAGAACAGACGGGCTTCACAGCACGAGGAGAAAGAAGGGGAGAAGGGCTGCTTGTCAGGCCGCCGTCGTCGACTTATATAGACAATCCGAGACAATGCCGTAGGCACAAGTCGATTTCTCGATAAGACAGACGGCTGCAGTGCTGCACCCCCAACTCGACCCATGTATCCGTTACCATGTGCTGACCCGGTCTTGTTTCTCCTCTCCCTCTCTGCGTATCTGGCGTGTGGAGGCGAAACGAGTCGACATCCAGATATCAAACTCGGGCCAAGACCAACAGCAGCCGGAGGGCGATACTCGTTCCAGCAAGGTCTGTGGCAACTAAACAAAAGATCCCGGACCAGTGCCGGGGCCATCCAAGCACGAAATGGCCCAGGTGGAGGGCATGAGAAGGAGATGGATGTGCGCGGGCTAGAGCGAAGCGGGGAGGACGCATGGCGAATTGCCCGGATTGATGCTTGCACCACCACCAACTCGCGAGCTACTGGCAGGGCCCAGCCGCTAATCGGGCTGGCTTGCTGGATGCGAGGAAACACTGACCGCTTGCATCCAGGGCCCCTTGTGCTGTGTGCTTGCTGTGATTACTGGAGTGCGTGCTTGGCATCGCGCATGCTTGTATCTGCGTCGTTGCAACGTTGTGGCCACGGCCGGGCCTCGTCTTCGGTCATTTTACATTTGACGTACAATCCCTTCATCCATCTACATGTATGTAGACTCACGCGCATCCTCGGCAGTCGCAACTACATGTACATCATCTCTATCATCTCTCTCCAGGAACCCGGATCAGAGCATCAAACACGCAGTCTTCTTCAGCCTCCCGCACCCGTGTCTCACAGCGAGGCTCTCCATCTCCAAGCCCCCTACCCTAACCGATCCGGCGACTTGGCACGCCAGTCTAGCTGCCTGCTGCTCTCCAGCACACGACAAAGCCATGTGATGGCGGCGGGGCGGCGACCAGATAGCTCTGCTTGGCATCTTTAGCGATGACACAAACACGAATAATTCGCTATCTAGGCATTACTAGTAGTCGTCTCTCTCCGGCGTCGTTGTCTCGCGTCTAGGGCTTTTCCCCTAAAATAGACGTCTCACAGGCACCTGCATGCGGCGTTCCGCGATTGTGGCTGCGTCTGAGGCCCTTTTTTTTTAGAGACAAAAATTCTCCTGTAACCTCAACCTTAAGCTTGTTATGCTTTTTTTTCGGCCGAGCCCGTCGAACATGCAAAATCCCACCCAAAACTCGCCGTTCACTGAGCAATCAGCCGCCCTAGGCTGGTCCGGGCATGGTGAGCGAACGGCTCTCGACTCACACGCAGACCTCGACCGAGGCGCCACAGCACAAAAGTCCCTTGGACGCCGTCTCGGCCAATGGCGTCGCGCCCATCTGCTGTTTAAGCTCGCGGCTTAGCAGGTCGACATGCGAGCGAGCTCCACATATACGGATGGGACCCTCCGTTTCGCTGCTAATTTCAAGCCTAAAGTAAAGCTCAAATATCAAGGTTACTTTACAGTAGACGCTGCCCCATCCCGTAGCGCAGTCTGCATGGAGCTGGCCGTTATTGCTACAGACTCCATACTTGTATCCTTCGTACTGAGAATCGACATTCCAGACCGTCCAGATGCGATTAGCGCTGAGCGACGTCGCCCTGGACGCCGAGAGCCGCCGAAGCACGCAATCGGCGACGACGGCCAAGAGTCATTCGACTCAACCCGCAGCCTCGGGGGGGAGACGCTGGGAATCTCGAGCGGGCACACAGTTTATCGCGGCAGTGGGTGGGAGCGCTGTTTAGCTGCCCTCATTGTTCCTGAGCGCCTCCATTTGCCGCTGGACCAGCCCAAGAGCGGGTGGCGTGACGGCGGCGTCCAGCCCGATGAGGGAACCATGCTGCTAATCCTCGAATCCTGCAGCGCTCTTGGACAGCCGGCGCGCTCCCAGCCGCATGGTGGTCGGTCTAAGGCTGCAAGATGGCAAGCCATGGCCATGTGGCTTGTGCAAAAGTCCTCTGCCAAGAACCGTCTACGGTCCCCGAGAGAACGCTACTCATCGTGATCGAGCCATGTACAGCATATCATGTACTAGCAGTAGTATTCACAGTTTCCAAGATGATGGAATGATGGGCGGTTGCCTCTTCCACCACCGCCATCAGATGGATGCAACCCTGGGGGCTCCCCGAGGCCCACAGCACCCAGTCATGGATGGCAGCCTTCGGTTGCAACATGTTTATCTTCGCCGTAATACGGGGTTTGTGGGCCGCTTGCCACTGGCGTTGCTCAGTTGCTCAAAACTCTCGTAATAGTATCACTGCGCTGAGCGTTGAGATGGAGATGAAAAGCAATCTGTTAGTCAAGATATTGGGGAATATCTGGGGAGAACACCAGTCTCCTGGACTTTGACGGCGGCATGAACTACGAAATCTTGATTACCCCATACGGGGTAGACGAAAGCATTGCTAAGGGTCCCTTTGTGATCGATAAACCCCCAACAAGCTTCAGCTGATAATTAAGGCGATGCTATTGCCGCCACCACAAGTTCATTCTGCCATTGAGCAAACACTTATTCCGCAGTTGGCCAGCAATTCGTAGACAAGACGGCCAGAGACGGCTAGCCATGGCTGTTGGGCGACTTGTGGTTCGAAGGATTTTCCACGGGATAAGATCGAGGAGAAAGATGCCGTTTTGGACCCTTTCTACCACACCATCTCAACCTGAAGAGCCCATCTCCCTTTGATATAGCCTGATACCCTCAGCTGCTTCAGCCCAGTGGGCACATCATTGCAATATCTCCTCGTCAATGCGGAAATTTGGACATCGCAGGACATGTCTTGCTTCTCGGAGTCACCTAACACTTAATTTACTGCGGCATGTGCATACGGAGTGCTCCGTTTCTTAATACTAGTAGTGGTAGTAGTACTTTGCATATAGGAGTAATATCAGCAGCCTGGTGACGCCTTTCCAAACGAAGCCAAAGGGAAACACACGCGCATGCCAAGCCTCCCTAGCACGGCTGCTTTGGGCCAAGTCGCTCGGCCATTTCTCATCCTGCAAGAGCGCCACGAGTTAGAAGCCTTCGACAACACTTCTAGGCATATCCGGGCTGCGCCAAAGGGTGGGGATGGCCGCTAATAATGGGGCGGCTAGCACTGGATGGTCAAAGGCGACGTTGTGCTCAGTATGTGCCATTGGATTGCCGAGAATAGCAAAAAGCAGTTTAGCAGTTCAGGTGGTGGTTTGCCGAACTTTTGAACTTTGCTATGGGTGGCGGCTTATGAGCAGCCACTTCTCCAAATCTAGCCATAGCTGGGGAACATTTTGGTCAACACCACTACGTTTTAGAGTTGAAAGCTAAAGAAAATCAATTCCAAGAAGAATATTCTGCTCGAGGCTGGAGCCGCGTTGCGTTGGCATTTATTCTGCCTGCTGTACCAAGCGGCCAGCATAAGCCTCTGAAGTCTTGCATCGCAAACAACTGCGCTTTTCCCACTTTGTTGCCATCTCCGTTAGCAACACGCTCGTCCCCACAACCGAGCTCTTGGCAATTGGAGGTGAGTGTTGGTCGAATGTGATAAAATGCACGGCACCACACTTTGTTAGCATTAGCGCCTAGTCGGTAACTTAGCATGCGACATGCTAACTCCGTCAAATTTGGTGTACAAAGTAAATTGCTATGCCGCGATGCAACGATGCTGAGACAACACGTATAATGAGTACGGAGTAGCTGGTACGCTTACAACGCCATGTATGTCATTCGTTTGTCGCTAACAGAAGCACCAGCTGGCGGTGGTCTTCAAAGTTCATCTGGCTTCTTTTCCGTCGGGGTGAGATAGATGTTCCGTCGGGGTAAGATGGATTAATGCCCTGAGTCAGGCAGTAAGACCAGTGCAGTAGCAGTACCAGGTTGCATCTTGTCTTGTTCGACCTCGAGCGCAAATGCGGGACGGCTTGAACTGGGCGGTATGTCAGTAAGGCAAAACTGCCAATTAAGGCAAATCGCATAATAGCTAGTCTCTCTGCTGGAAGCTACTCATAGCACATGCTACTATATGAGGATGCAAAGGCGTAAAGATCCCCCAAATATTCCAAGTCGTCCATTTTTTCTTCAGGGAGCTGTACACCGGCAAAGTCTTCTCTTTTTGGCGTAAGAAACTGAGAGTGAACGGCACCTACATCGTTCTCAACAATAGTGTCTGAGGGTTGTAAATCGTTATGCACGAACTTTAGCTGTTTTGCTCCTCTGTCTAAGCGATTCCCAAAAAGGATCTCACTTTCGGAAGACGAGATATTTCGGTTCGTTCTTGGATTCGGATCCGATACGAGGTAAGTTGGCTCAACTACCGTTGAAAGAGGTTGCACAGTGCTTCGCTCGTCTATTATCTTTCGTGTTTGCTCCTTGAAAGAAGATTTCTGCGTGGGGGAGAGATATGGCCATGCTCCATTCAGTCCGACGCTAGGAATCCTTTGCTGAATAATGACATATTTCCCTTTAATATATAACACTATTAGCATTTTATATATTACTGGCTTTCGAAATGAGCTTATCTTTCCACTGAAAAGGATCCGAGTTACTGGTATGTTACTGGTATAGTATTAGGAACTAGCTGTATTGCTGCAGCCTCATTCTTGTCTGTGATAGAATAATATCGAGATGACTCTGATCCAGCATCTCTTGTTCCTAAGTAGCATGACTTAATCATTATGCTACCGAGAGTGAACATATCTCGACCCCCAAATGGACTCTGATATACATAGCGTGCCGAATCGTACTATTAGAGGCAACCATGTTTATTTTCCTCACTCTCTCTGATTTGGTATTCCACGTAGTGGCTTCATAGGCCGCATAACCTTCACGTACGTGCGTACTTATGCAATATTTGGAAACTACTAATAAATGTATATACTGATAAACATATGCAGAAAACACTTCAAAAACACATGTAACTTGCTACTAGCATAAGTGTGCAGTTATTTTACCAGTAATAACAATAGTATTGGGATCTAATTGCTGTAAGAACAATAATTTAAGGGTCTCTCTCACAAATAATGCCACTGTATTTATGTAAAAAGTGCTGAAATTTTCCTTTGGTAGGAGGCCTTATTTGCTTACATACTTGGTAGAGTATGACTGCAGCGTAGTGTAAGGCTAATTGAAGTACACAACGCAAACATTGAAGATATTCCGGCGTGTATCCTGTGAAAGATAACAATGGCATAGTCGTGATACCTCAAGAATATGGGCAGCAATACTACATACAAGAATGCTAGTGCTGAGTTCTCAGCAGAGGAGTATTAAATAGAATAAAAGCCCCTGATTGCTCGGCTCCATGTTCATTCATACACAGCAATGATGTCGATTACTTTCTCCTCACACTCAAATCTGATTTGAATTATTCGATAATAACTCTCCCGTTCAAGCATAAGCACGTTATCAACAGCCACTCCAACTTAATATACCAGCCTTCTGGTTGATTACTGAAACTCCTGGGCTGGCGACCACTTGATTGTGTACTTTGCGTGATCCACTTGTAGGCTTCATTATATAAAGCATATAAAATCGGACCAGCAAGTAACTGTCACAATTGAAACAATGTTTTCTGCTCCTCAGCGCTGATTGTTACAGGTACTTCATAGCGGGTCGCTGAGCAGAGGGGGAAAGGCACTTAGGAGTTTGGCTCCCAATGCGGAAAAGCTGCATGGTTCCACACACCTTTTCCGTTGATTTTCTTCGGCAGAGTTTAACACGAAAAGCCGAAACCTCTGCTTCCTTATCATTCATCATACAATGGACTTTACTTTATATATGTATTACCGTATTCAGTCGAATTAGACTATGGATTCTGATGCAAATCCCTCCGTCATTTACTACATTCGGTCAAGAGATTACCTAGAATAGCTGATGTAATATGTAATACATTACAGAAAGACTCACAGTCCAAAATTTCAAAGGAATACGGTATTTGATTTGGTACTGACAATCTTTGCAAATCCCAGCTCCTACAGTATGATAACCCACCTCACCAATTAACCAGTTCTTTTAGAGGTTTCCCCGGCCATCGGTGGGGGCACGGGCAAGAATCGGGCCTTTGCGCCTGTAATCATCGACATGTAGTACGATGGCTGCCCAATTTGCAATGGTGCTACCACCTCGACATCGAATTGTTCCAATAGGGCTGATACAACTTTGTACACCACCATCTCGGCCAAGTTCTTTCCCGGACAAGTCCTTGGGCCGCCACCCCAATTGAGGCTGTATCGTTCCATAGGGCGCACGTCAAGAGAGTCGCCACCGAGCCATCGATCCGGGTCGTAGGCCTCTGGGTTTGTGCCCGTCACAATGTCTGCATTCCGATGCAACGCCGCTGGGTTACACCCGACTGTCGTGCCTCCCGGGATAAAGTGCCCATGGATATGCAGACCATTATCAGGAACTCGACGAGAAAGTGACATGGTCAAGGCGGGATGAAGTCGCATGGCCTCTCTTGAAGCTGCGCGCGTATACTGCAGCTGAACTGCGCCCGCATATGATGAAGGATTCTCGGCGCTCCGAATTTCTTCTGTTACTTTCTTTTGGACCTCGCCGTGTGTTCCAATCATTGTGAATATAGCTGTCAAAGTTGAAGCCATTGTGTCATGTCCCGCGCCAAAATTGGTCATTCCCATTTTCCTAAGATAAACTTCCGTGAATTCAGGTTTATCTTTGTGGAGTTGAATGAGGTCTGCCATTAGATCTATCCGGCGGTCTTTACCAGCATTTGGGTTCAAAGCAGATTTGATTCTCCGCGATATACGCTTTCCCACATCCTAAATTCCTAATGAGTCAAGACTTGTTTCAAGAAAAGGGAAATTTCAACGGTTATACTGACAGGAAAGAATGATCTGAAGTTGGGTGGAGCAGGGAACTTCAAGTTCCAGACATCTCTGAATACCCATTCGAACAAATTTGTACCCATTGTCAATTTAGTCAAGGTCGGGAACAGGCCCATGACACTCTTCCGTCTCCAAGCAAGATAACTGTGGCCGCTTGATCCCCAGTCAGTTCCAGCTTTAATCAATCCCGGAGACCAAGATAAAACGGAAGCTCCAAGACACTCAACCGCGATGATGTGCATCCACTCTTTCAGGTCTAACTCGGCGCCATCCAAGGCTTTCAGTCGTGTAATCACTTGGTTGATAACACCGTCAACTGCCGCTTCAAACTTGATCACGTTGGATATTTGGTAGACTCTCCCAATCAACCGTCTCTGGAGTCGATAGCGCTTCATGTCTCTTTCGGAGAGTAGATCTAAGCTATCGGCAAAATAAGGACGCAAGAAGAAATCTATTTTTGGCAGGATTAGGCTAGTTGCCACTACACATGGCGCGTCAGTAAGCAGCTATCATTATGCTCAACACACCAACATACAGTAAAAATCACTCTTTTCAAATCCTTTGGTGCTACCTTTGAGAGCAGTAAGTATCCATATGCCAAAGTGTTCCATTGGTAAAGACCTAAACGTACTGTAGATCTTGTCAAAGGCCTCCATGCTGTTGAACCAAAGTTCATCGGGGCCAACCCGCACTACTTCTCCATACTTCCGGTGCAGTGTGCATGCCAATTCGAGCATACCACCGTTTCTAGCGTGATATGCATGCCATACATTAGAAATGGCAGCAAGCTTTGGGCCTGGAACTCGTGCGAGTGGATGGAAAAATAACCTATACAAGGCAATTGACACGACGCTTAGCAGCAGCAAACAAATGCCAGAGCCTAGAACGCAAGCGGCATTCCATATTAACCCGGATCCCATTTCCATTCGCAAAACATCTAGCTGGCCGCTAGTAGAACCCAAAGACAAGGCAATTTTAATCGAAGCTATTCATGGTTTCATCTTCCTTGGGCCACACCGTCCAGCGTAATATTTTTGAGCAGCTCTATGGTAAAAAATTGTGGATAGTCCAATCGTTATAACGGGGGCTATTCGCTAATAGAAGTTTACTCGACTACTACTTCAGGGTAAGTACTGTACTATTCCTGAGCACGCAGATAATTCACGTAGTAGTGAACTTTCAAGTATCGCGTGCCAGAAAATTTGTTGTTAGATACAGAAACCATGATTCCACATTAAATGGCAAGGTTTCAGTCCAATTATGTTCCCTAAATATGTAGGATAGCTTCAACAGAAGTAGGACAGTTTGAGCGAGGACTCGTGGTGTAGATGGCGCTAAACGCTAAAAGAGATGCCAGCTATATGTGTACGTGGACACGCAGTAATTATTTCAAGTACGCGTAAATTTAAGCAGTGTAAATACATATAGTAGTTCCTGAATCATCAAAGATATAGTGCCATGTTCTAAATTTAGAGAATACATGTATAGAGCGGCGAACTAGCTCAAGATCCCTAAGCTGCAAAATCTGAGTCATAAGGCAAAAACTTCGTGCTCTATATATTCAAAAGGTATTAATAAAGGTCTAAGATAATCGCTACGTGGTATGCTGTATCAATCTTGCGGCATGCTTTTAGAGTATGAGAAATAGGTATCTCAGCAATTGTGGTCTAAATGGTCTATCATCATATCATCTCATTTCATCTTCATGGAGCAGTTTCCTCCTTCTTTTTCTGTTTGCGCTCCTCTTTTGCCTTCTTTTCAGCCCGCCATTTGATGCCTCTTGCCATGATAAGAAACAATGGAAGGGCACAAATTATGTAGACGAGACCAATCATCGTGAAAGACCAGCCTACACCAATAGCGTTCATCAGAGGAACGATTGCCGCACTGGCCCCGGCTCCAACCAAACATCGAGTGAAGTTGTTCGCAGCAGTTGCGGTACCAGCTTTTCCAGGGTGGATGTCGACGAGCAATGTGTTGGACGTGTTGTTGAAGCCAATCATGCCCATGCCCATCAGACAGCTGACGATACAGGGGACCGAAACATGAACTACACGGTCCATGGCCCAGCCCCAGCCGATTAGAGAAAGACCGCTGAGGCCAAGCAGCGGAAGCCCAATTTCCAGTCGCACCCGCTCAATGGGAAAGTTGGAAAGATCCTGTTGGCGGCTGCGGTCGAGAGGGATGCCGAGCTTCTCGCAGTGTCGTTTATAGTTCCAGTTGATTCCAGGACCAACAACCATGGCGGCAAGAACTGAGCCAAAAGCCAGTGGCAAGTACATCAATCCCACCTTGATTTCATCATACCCATACGAGTTTGCAAAAAGAGTGGGCATCGCAGTGGCAATGCAGTAAAACCCGGCAAAAATGAGGCTACTGGTGCCAAGAAGGAGCCCAGTCTCCTTCTCCAGCAGCATGAGCAGAGATCCCAGGATATTGGGTGGTTTAAACTTGAACGCATTTTTGGCCGCAGGGGCATTGCGATCCTTGTTCCAACGTGAAGTTAAGATCTGCCAGCCTGATCTGTAAAGTGGTGGTGGATAAATCGAACCATCTCCAACGATGTGACGGCAAGTCTCGGGTAGAAACATGGCAATAAGGAAAAGAGTCACTCCCGCGAATATAGTCAGGAACCAAAAGATGGCTCTCCATCCGAGGGTCTGAGAGAGGGCACCTCCAATGATGGGACCGAGAGCTGGGGCGAGAACTACAGGCACAACAGTGAAGCCGACGTATTGGCCTCGTTCGGCGGACGTGATGACATCTGCCACGACGGCCATGCACAGTGCCACGGTGGTGCTTGAACCAGCAGACTGGAGACATCTTAGGCCAAGAATAGCCCCGTAGCTGGGAGCAAGAGCAAGGCCAATGTTGGCGCCAATGTATATTACGAAGCAGATAATATATGCCGGCCGTCTTCCACCACTGTCCGCCAGAGATCCGATGAACATGGGAGTGATGCCCTGAAAGATCATGTAAGTCGTAATGGTAAGATTGATTTTGGTGCTTGAAACATGAAGTTCATCCGATAATTGTGTTAATGCCGGCAAGTAGATCTGAGCTGATATAGGGGAGAAAAATGCTGTGGAAGCGGCTCCAAGAGCCAACATTCGTTTCTGCCATGTTGTGAATATCGAGTATGGAGGCGGTACTGGCTCTTCAACCACTACGGGCTGTTTCTCCGCATCGGCCAGTTCAAGTGAGAGCCGATTCTTCTCCGATTCTGAACCGCTTTTTGTGTCAGAAGAACTCATGATGATGAGGAGGATGCTGACAACCTCATCCTTTGTGAGGTTTTGAGAAGAGGAAGATTAAAGGTCAGCATTTATAAACAATTCACGGACCGGGAATAAGAAGGAGGATAAAAAATTCAAGCTGCTACTCCACGCAGGCCAACATTATCGGTCAGTGGTCGGCAGCAATGAGCCGTGAAGATCTCGCCGGGCTCGGTGCCGAAATCGGCAAATCTGAGTCGGCGACCGAAACAGGTGGTGATATATCACCATGTAACGCTTTTCTTGGCCATGTTGCGGTCAACAACGTGAAAGGGGGTTTTCGCATTCTGGAGAGGCTTTCTTGTAGGACGATTATACACCTGCGATGCTGATCTAGTAGGATGCAAGCTGCGCAATGGACCAATTACATTTGGTGTTTTGAGCTTTAACGTCCTATTTTAACCGTGCTCGCTAGCTCCATGATCTGCTCTATACAGTATTTGCTGAAACAGGCATCATAATCCGTAGCATTGAGGCTGTTTTGCACAACATTTCATTCCTTCTTTATTCTCGTATTTTTGTCCAGCCAAAGCCCGTATTTTTCTTTCTCCCGTATCGACTCCATCGACTCCACCGCTGCGATCTCGATTCTTGGGCGTCGCGGTACTTTGCTCCGGTACCTGTTGCGCCACGGCGTGGAAAAACCCCACACTCCGTGGCAGTAGCAGCCATGTGGCCACTCAGAGCATACCTCGATGAATGAGTAGCTCCAGTTTGCCAGCTCTCTCCTGCATAGGGGTGATAAGAATTGAGCTTCAGTTCCACAACCGTTGTCGCCGTCAAGATGGTGAGTAGGGAAATTGGATGTCTGATGTCATGTGCATTTTCCCCTTTAGCTAAACAAGTGCGCTAGAATGTCGCATACAACACGGTTCTGCGGCAGAGCAAGGCCATCCGCAGTGACCTCTCCAACATCCAGTCCAAGAATCCACCCACGCCCGCCGAGATTGGAAGCGTGTCTGTGTCCCTGACATCATTCGCAAAGTCGCTCGACGAATACCACAACCTTGCGCGCCAGGAAATCGTGCCGAAGAAACAGGAGGAGGCGTTCGATCGTGTTAAGAAATTCCGCGAGGAGCTCTCCCAGTTCCGCGGCGACCTCGATGGCCTGAAGAAGGCGAGAGAAGAAGCACAGCACAACCACAACCGATCAGAGCTGCTGGGCAGAAGACCGTACAATGCAACACCAGAAAACCCGTATGCCAATGCTCCCGCAACGGCGACGCATTCCTCTTTCCAGCCTCGGCATCACAGCTCAAACAGCACGTCGATGACGACTGGCGCTGGCGACGAGTTCCGCGAAGCGCATGCTTTCCGAGAACAAAACTTCTTCAGCAATACGAACCACGCCTTGGACGATTTCATCGCCAGAGGACAAGCTGTGCTAGGGGACTTGGGCCAGCAGCGAGAAACACTAAAGAACACGCAAAAGCGGCTGTACAGCGTGGCCAATACTCTAGGCGTCAGCGGTGATACCATTCGCATGGTCGAGCGCCGTGCCCGAGAGGACAAATGGATTTTTATCGCAGGAGTGATTGTATTTTTCTTATTTTGCTGGCTAGTTCTTCACTATTTACGATAGATGGGGACGCAGCATGTGGGAGAGGCGCCATCGCGTTTGGGTATGGATATGAAAAAAAAAAATGGCCATTCATAATTTCTTTCAGAGCTATCAAGAGATGATAAAAAGTTTCCTCTTCCTTCCAAGGCATACGATACTCTAGCCGTCTTCCTCGCCGTCGAGATTGCTAAGCGCTATCGTGAAGAGGACGTCCTTGGTCGTTTGAACCTCGACAATCTTTGTTTCTGGGAGAACGTGGTTGCTAGTGCTGAGCTTGCCACCCATCTGGGTTTCCCAATCAGTCACATCCCACTCCAGCCCTTTGGTTGTGATGTGGCTTGGCTCCTTGAGCGGGATGATTCCGACGTGCTTGCCAAACACCTCTTCCTCGCCATCCTCTCTGACTTGGATACGATGCGTGCCGGTCTTGAGAAGGAACGTCAGGCTGGATCCTGAGAGAAGATAAATGCGGCCATCTGCATACGCAGGATCGGATTGGAAGAGGTAAAGGTGGTGGAGTTGACTGAGGCCTTGGTCGATTCGCCCGCCAATGCCGCCCAGGGCGACGATATCAGTCCCGGCAGGCTGCGTTTTGCGGATCCAAGTGATGGCCTTGCCAAAGTCGGTGGAATATTGGTCGGGATCCCGGATGATTTGAGCAGGGGTGTGCTGCGAGGTGTAGAAGTCGTGAACCGATGGTCTCAGTGAATCCAGATCACCAATGATGACTTGCAGGTTCGACTACAGATTTGTTAGATGCTGCACCTATGTATCACGATAGTTTCTCAATAGCTTCAAGTGGGGATGAAAAGGAAAGAGAAAATGACAGAACAGAGATGGTGGCTTCATGATGTGACATGATGATACATGATACTCACAAATTTGCCTTGGAATGATGAGAGCTCGTGGAGACGATTAGCGCCTCCATCAGCCGCTATGCGGAGAGAAGCTGTGTCCAGGGTCAGCTGTTGGTAGCTTGGAGGGGCAGCGAATCCCATTTGGCGGGCATACAATTTCTCCAGAGCTTGCGCAGGTTGCTGCCATTCTTCAGAGGCTGATTGAGCACCAGGAGGGCAAAAGTCTGGCTGCGGTGGTCCTGCAGGAACTTGTTAGGCTGCCACTCGAAGACCGAGTCCATCGTGAAATGCTGCCGGCCGGCTGCGATGCGCGAGTAAGCAATGAGGGAGGATTTGGCTGGGAGAAGAGAAGAATAAAGACGGCAGTCTCTCAACAAAGTCGCATCACTTCTTTGACGAAGGGCGCTATTTATGGAAAAGTGAGACAAAAGGCACAGACGGGCTCTGCTCTCTTTCTCCTCGATTTTATGGTAAAAGAAGCGCAGAGCTCGGTCGAGCGACCTGGACTTTCAGCTCGTAAAGGAGCTTGTGATATGACGGATGGCCTGTGACCTCAGTCCAAGCTCACAATTCACATCCTTTGCGACCAGCCCCCCCTTGTACCATCACACCAAAAACAAGGGCTGCAGGTACCAGCGCCCTTTGCTGCGGCCACTTTAGGTTCGGCTGCAGCAGCGTGGATAAACCTCGGAGCGGAGCCAGATGCTGGGGAGATCTGGATGCATTGCTCGCCTGTTGATCGTTTGGTTTGGTAATTAAACGTGCATTGAATTTCTGGTAATGACTGTCATCTGGGCAACGTGCTGCTGACCTGAGCCAATCCGCTCTCACTACAGCTTTGAGTAATCAGCATTACTATTTGGTCCTGGGCCCGCGTGTAATGGTGCAGAGCACGTGTCGAGCGTTTTGACCACCTTTCCTAGAAGACAGCCCGTTCTCCAATATTCTCGAAATTGCAGGTAATTTTCCTGCCATAGAATATCGCTACAATTACAATTACGGGCGCATATGAGGAATGCCCGTGCTGCTTGCTGCTGAAAGAGGACAGAGACTCTCCATCCCAAGGCGGCCTACATGACGGACAATTGTCGGCTAAATGAAGCCAATTTTTTTGGGCTTGGCGCAAACGCTCTACAGAATTGGAGATAGGCTCGCGCTGACCAATCTTGGCCATTTTGTCATGCAGGCCATCTTTTTTTCTTCGATTACATATCCAGCCGCAGCCATTGCTGTTCCTCCCCTCGCCCACCTTCCTCCTCTTTTCGCCCATTGATTCTTCTGCCTGTCTCTTTATATAATAATCTAGCCACAATGTATCGTGCAGCTCTAAGAAACGCCTCACGGCCTGCTGCCAGCAGTTTGCGCACTGCCGCTGTCCGGACGGCCCCTCGGCGATTTGCCTCAACTGCTCCCGCGGATAGGTCTCGATCATGGAAGAGTTCTGCGCTTCGATGGGGTTTGGCGGTTGCCGGTGTTTACTACTATAACACAAGCTCCGTCTTTGCAGACGAGGCCGAGGGTATGACCTTTTTTTCTTAGCTCCATCTATGTGTAAGTCTCTGGACTTTTTGCTGATTCCTGAAGCAGCTCATGCCCTGCCTATTCCCGCGCCTTATACCGATAACGAGCTGCCAACCGTCGATGCATTGATCGAGCAGAAGCGAAAGGATGCTAGCCCCAAGGCTGCCGAGCCGGCTGTCACGAAGACCGAGACCGCCAAGACCGACGACAAGTCAGAAGCTCCCGCCCAGAGCGCTGCTGCCTTTGGCGGATCTCCCGATGCCCTGGAAGAGGAGGCCAGCCAAGAGGGTGCCTTCAACCCCGAAACTGGAGAGATCAACTGGGACTGCCCCTGCTTGGGTGGTATGGCGCATGGTCCTTGCGGAGAGGAGTTCAAGACTGCCTTTAGCTGCTTTGTCTATTCTACCGAGGAGCCCAAGGGCATGGATTGCATCGACAAGTTCCAGTATGAGCAGCCCAGTTGACATATGATGATATTGAAGACATTAGCTGACATCATAATAGGGGCATGCAAGAGTGTTTCCGAAAGTACCCCGAAATCTACGGCTCTGAGCTTGAAGACGAAGAAGCTGAGGCTGAGGCCGGTGAAGCGGCAGCTGCTGCTCCCGCCACAAAGGCTGCACCCTCCGAGGCTGCACCCTCCGAGGCCCCTGCCGCACCCGTGGCCGAAGAAGACCGACAACAGCTCCGAGAAGATAAGATTGCTCAGGGTCGTCACTCTGATGCTGCTGAGACCGACAACCTACCTGGAGTCAAGTTGGTAGAGAGCTCAGTCCCAAGAGTAGAGGGTGAAGAGAAGGAGCAGAAATAAATGAAGTAATAGAGGAGGAAGAAGCAAAGAGACAAAATCAAAAACAAAATCAAGGTGTTTGGAGACATAGAAGGAGCAATAAAATGAAGGCAATCAGCGGGTTTAATGGGGGTTGCCTTTGATGTATATTACGTGGTCTGTATGATACGGGGCCCGATGTGTTCCAAACTGCATAAATGGTGCGCAAAAAATGCCATGGGGGGGTTAGAAGGCTTGCATCTATATTGTATAAACACACAAGACAATTTATGATATTCAACTTTTCAGACTACAAAAACTTCCAAGTGCTGTTATAATACGCTGACGCTGAGATTATACGCCCAAACTACCTAGCATGTGCCAAAATCCAATCTACGGCATGTAAAAGTGCCATGAATTCAAAGAAATCCAACCATCAAATCCAACGCCTTGTTCCCATCCCAGTTTCCAACCAAACCAACAATTCCATATTCCTCTGTTGATACCTGCTACGCCGTAGTGCTCACCCCATTTAGCCCAGGCTCGGGCATAGGCTCGGCCACGGCCACGGCCACAGGCACGGGCTCAAGGACAGACATAGGCTGAGGCATAGCCATGGGCTCAAGTTCGGGAACCTGCTCAGTCTCTGGCACAGGCTCTGGCACGGGTTCTGGCACAGGTTCTTGCGCAGGCTCTGGCTTGGGTTCGTAAAATTTCAGCATGAGGTACTGCGGCTCGCCCAGTCTCGAGCCCTGGGCAACTTGCTTGAACCCCAGCGACTTGTACAGCTGCTGGCCCAGTGAAGACGAGATGATCCATATGCCCTTCTTGTCCTCGTCTGCCCTGTCCATTCCCCATCGTGTCATCATCTTGCCGATGCCGATGCCTCGATAGTCGCCGTCTACGGAGATGGAGTTGAGGGCTATATGTAACTCGCAGTCAGAACGGCGCACGTAAACTTCACATCATCGACCACTAGAGAGCATGTACTCACTCCACATATCATGCCTATTCTCCCCCTTGAATGCGTCCTTGGACTTTTCAATCAACTCCATCACTTCATCATTGGCATCCAGCAACGCCCCCTTATCCAAAAACGGAGGCAGCCTCGCCAGCCTCAGCTCCATATCCTTCGCCTTCTCTTCCGCCGTCTTCCCCTTGTCATCCTCAAACTCTCCAGCACCGCAGCCGTCCGCCGCCGGGGCCGACCACTCGGCGCATCCTACGATAATCTCCCCTTCCTCGGCCGCATCGGCCAGCACGACGAGATAGTGCAGGTTCGGGTCGGCCAGCCCCTTGCGCATCCGCGAGATGTTCCACTCGAGCTGGTCCTGGATGCCGGGCTTTATACGCAGGCGCGCGGGGAACATGGCCTTGTGCATGGGACTGTCGAGGAAGGCGGCGACGTCGAGCGCTGCCATGGCGGGAACATCTTCGTCGCGGGCCCGGCGCAGCCGGAGGGAGCGCATGACTGAGCCGAGGCGGGATTTGGATTTGAGAGGCAGCATGGGAGATGATGAGAGACGGAAATTATTCGGGCTTTTTTGGGCGAAGGAATGCAGAGGCAGATGGGAGATATGAGAGAGGCAGAGGGTCCTAGCTTTATATAAGGCTTGCTCGGTATCTTCGGCTCACGCTGGTTGGCTACGGACTGCTCTTCGAGGTTTTAGACCTATTCTTTCCTCCTCCTCTTGCTTGCTATTCTCAGTCGATGGAATGAAATACTGTTTGGCAAAAGGATCTATCCATGGTTAACTGCAGTGTAACAGGGAGGATGAGATGAGATGAGACAGCTGCCGCGTGGGATGCTGACGATGACGTCACCATGCCTGATAAGGAAGAGGGCTCCTTATTACCTAAGGCAGTTAGACAGAAAATGTTCTAGCACGAATCTGCGAGTGGATGTTTTCCTCAAAACTAGTAGCCTTCATATTTCCATTTGCCGCGGGTTTGCCATCACAAATAGAGTGCTCGTATAGCTCAGTTGGTTAGAGCTTCGTACTAATACTTCGGGTCAAACGACTCCAGTGTTGGTGATGCGGAGGTCGCAGGTTCAAGCCCTGCTATGAGCAAAACTTTCTTTTTTTGAGTCGATTCATGATTTTTTCAACAAGGCTACCTACATACATATATATATCTATGTGTGCTTGACAGACAGATATCAGCAAAGCAGCTATATGCTGCCATTTTTTTTTTTTTTTTTTTTTTAACTTTGGTTGGGTCTTCTAGCTAGTAGTCTGTTTTTGCAGCGGTTAAGGATTCATTTGCCAAGTTCACTGAACTTCTGTGTTGCCCTGGTGGATACATGGTTAGTACGCCCCAGACAAATGCCCACACGCCAAAAAAAAAATGTTGCCAAGCTTCACTATGGAGTATTACGAGTAGATTTAAGTTCTTTCTTTTTCAGTGATCTATACCTGTCTTGTTAGAGCCGTGGAACCGGAGATCAGATGCAAGATGACGGTTGGCTTTTATGTGAATGCAAAATGGCCTTCGACTCAGACTGTTTAAGCAGCTCAATTGGGTGTCAAAAACAAGGTTCACAAATCGAGCTTTAGGGTAGTTCTTTGCTGTTTCTGCACATCGTCTGAGAATGTGTAGCTGTGAAGGAATACTAATCAGTTTCTGATGAGAATATATGGTATAAATATATACTGCTATTGAACGAATTTATAATATTATAAGATAGTCTAGTTGTGCGTGAGAAATCTTCACTAGCTAGCCTCACAGATGCAAAACTTGTTTCCGGCGTGAGACAAAAGGTTCATTATAATATGTATATATGTCCATTATTTTGTATATTTGACGGCCGCATTGATGATAACGGCCTTAATCAGAGTCGAGATAGAATCAACTGCCAAGCTCTCCCTTAACCCAGACGCCTAGTCCAAGAAAGACATCAACCGCAATTAAACAAACACAGAAAAAAAAAAGAAGCAATTCGCCCGCCCATTTCTTCGTCTCTTCGCGCAGAAGAATCAGTCTTTCCTGCCCCTGTAAAGATAGCGACCCAGCAGCGCTTCCACGGCACCGACGGCAGCTAGCACGCCAACGCCAACGCCAACATGCTTCAAGTCCAGTCGGCTCTTCTCATACAGCCCCCACGCGCGATAGCCCAAGAAGCCGCTAACTCCCACGATGCCGGCAACGTTGGCAATGGCAATGGCCGTGACGCTCCCGTCGGAGAGCTGCGAAAACTTGCGCGTGATCCACGAGTCGGCCCTCTTGGCCTTGCTGGCGGCCTTTCGCTTGGCGGCCTCGTTGGCCCGCGCGGCTTCCTCCTCGCGCCTGATGCGCTCGGCCTGCGTCTCGGTCTTGATTTCCTGCTCGAGGAAGTCTGATCTGACGGTGTGCACGCTGGGGAGATCGACGTCGATGAGAGAGGCTGTGGAGGCGGATTCATTGGGGATGATTTCGGGGGGTTGAGGGGCAGCGGCCTATGACATCATCAGCTATCAGGACACACGCAGAGAGGACGCACACAGAGCCTCGGATGTTTGGTTTGCCCCCTTGGAAGAATTGACAATTCGTGATTGAGAATGGTAATTGGAGCGGGAATTGAAAAGTCCATGTGTTGCTTACCTCTTCAGGGCTCTGTCTGGCACCCTTTGCAGCAGCGTCGGCGTAAGACACTATTGCATATTGTTAGAGGCCACCACGAATCTCACTCTGCTTCAGAGGGTCGCATGCTCACTCA
The DNA here is from genome assembly GCA_021066465.1 of Trichoderma asperelloides. Taxonomy (NCBI): domain Eukaryota; kingdom Fungi; phylum Ascomycota; class Sordariomycetes; order Hypocreales; family Hypocreaceae; genus Trichoderma; species Trichoderma asperelloides. The sequence goes on along the minus strand of JAJKFY010000222.1, from coordinate 774,945 downwards.
CTGGTTAATGGTTGATTGATCAATTGAATGGGGGAGGGAAAAGGCGAAGTCGCAGCAATGGAGGCGGAAGTGGTGAATGTGGCAATGGGATTGATTGATTGAGTGACGGGATGTTGATTTTTAGCTTCCTCTGATTGGAAAGAGGATTGCCTCGACTTTTAAGTATCGGACTAAATCGAGCCCAAACAGCAGACAGAGCAAGCAGATTCATGTGACGCAACGCAGAGTCACGCCAAAAAACCAACTAGCACGTCTCGGAGCTGTGATGATGACGTATGCGGCTCGACCCCGGCCGCGGCTTCGAGGCCATCTAAAGCCTGTGCTCGTACCGTGCCTTGGCAGGGAAAAAACCGGCCTCGATTACATCAATCCCCGGAAGATGCTGTTCTACGGGGTTCTAGGACAGGGGTTATTATGCATGTTTTAGATGGAAAACAAGCCACAAGGCGTGCTGGTCACGTAACTAAAACAGAGCCAGGGCCCAGCTGCAAGCAATCCATGGACTTGCTGGTGACAACCGCGAGTCTTCTCCTGGGGCAATCCACATTGCCATGCTGTCGCATTACTCGCCATCACGTCGAAAATATCGCAAAGTGATTCACGCGTAATAAGAGGAGGGCCCCCGCGACGGTTCGCATATCGATTGGCTTACGAGTGGTGGATACAAAATAGTAGTATATGGGTTGGATAATACTACATCACCATCGCACAGCGTGTTCTCTCTAGCACATGCCAAATGCGCCCCCTTCAAACGGAAGCAGATATGCTATCTAATTTTTTTTCTTTTCTCATGTTTTTTTTTTTCGTGGGGTTTTATGTTTTTCGATTTCAATTGGAAATGGTTTCATACAAATGAGCTATTCATCCAAAAATGACCGATAGCCTCCTCTAACTTCCACTCATCTTCGAATACAAAAAGAGCTTGTAGGCTTTGAAAGGTAGGTATATATAAGTTGAAACAAAAGAGAGAGAAAAAGAATTGGTTGTGTCAAAAAAGAAAAAGAGTAAAAAAAAGGTATAGGCAAGAAGTTGCTCATGAGAACAGTCAGAATATGAATGCAATAACACAACGCCATTCGGCCGTCCGCATTATATGATAACGACAACAATCTTCGCTGAAATGCAAATGTGATTCCAACGCCGCGAATCGGGGTATCATGGTATCTCTCAACACGCCTCTCCAAATGAGTCTCGACACCATCACGCCGCTAAAAGTTTAAAAACTCCAACAGTAATACTGCTCCGTCTGGTCTTTCGTTCAAAAAATCAGTTTCATGGTCCTGCCCTGCTATACAAGGTCCAAGAAGGGGGGTATCTCAAAAGTCGCTCTCTTCATGTCCTGGCGCCACGAAGCTTTTTGACCCAGTGCTGCCGCAAATGCAAAGGCATCTTGCAGAACACCATAGCCTTGTGCTCATCACTCAAGACGTTCTCTGATATGCTAATCTTCAGATCGGCATCCTCGTCGGCGAAATCCTTGAATAACAGATCGACTGCCTCTTCCCTCCACATACGTGATCTACTTGCCTTGGAAAAGTAGTCAAGCGCTTCTATAATCGTCTGAAGATGGGCGGCCTGGGTCTCCGGACGAGACCGAGTGTCAGGGGTCGATTTCGTGCCCGCGGCTGGGAGAGAAGAGCCCAATAGAGGCGTGGGTAGTAGAGGCGTAGGTGCGCTTGTACCTGCGCTACTCTCATCTCGATGGGACAGTCGACGGCGCTTTTCTGGCGAGGTTGGTAGTGCAGATTGTGACATGGTCGGTCCAGGCGCTTGCTGGGAAAAGTCGGCAGGCTGTAACGAAGCCATGGGCGAGGGTCGCTTCCGGCTTTGAGGCTGCGAGTCTTCAGGAGGTGTGAGCACCGTTGCCTGCCCAGCAGTCAGGTTGCGTGGTACAGAAGGCGCGGTGGTAGGACGTTGCTGAGCGCCTGGTCCGGACGAAACAGCTACCGGAGCCTGATTCTGGGAGCTCTTTTGCGGCGATGGCGGTGGGCCCTGCCCGTCAGTGCTGTCTTGTACTACAAGAGGTATCGCGTCGGCCTGCAGATTTAAAACACCTGTGCCCGGCATCTCCGTATCGTCGCAAGGCTGGCCGTCGGTCTTCCGCCGAGGCTTCATGATCCTCTTCGGCGCACCCCCGGACCCAACAACGTCCGGATACAGCACCTCCATGTATTCTTCGTGGTCAAAGGGCCTCCCCCTGAGGGCCCGCGACAGAGGCTCGCGCTATGTCAAATCAGCAAACCGGCGTCGGCGACAGGCGTGTGGGCGAGCTGCGGCCCAACTAACCTCGATGTGCGCTTTCCATGCTTCCTCGGTCGCCGTCACAGTCCTCGTCTGGGCGTTGTAGAGGAATTCCGGGTCTTCTCGCAGGCCTCGCCACAGTCGAAATCGCTTGCGGGCATTGTCGCTCTTGTTGATCAGGTGGCTTTTAGCCGGATAAGCGCCGTGATGCTCCTGGAGGGCCTGGGCGGCGCGTTCCCACGCCTCGGCCTTGAAGCTGCTGTTCTCTCGCATGCCCAGCTGCACGCTCTCGCACAGGCTGCGGAAGAAGGTGGTCTCGTAGGCGGGCGTCCAGCTGAACCTCGGCGCCCGGCGGTCGCGATCGACACGGCCGGGACCTTGAGCATCCTGGCCGGCGAGGTCGATGTCGTCTTCAGACATGGCGGGATCAGATCAGATCGGTCCCTAGAGCCGGGCGGCGGTCATCCGTCCCCGGGGCAGGATCAGGATCAGGATCACAGTACCGGGATTTCGAGGCTCGCAGGCAAACACGGCGAGACCCCCTTATCGGCAGGCCCGTGTGAAGCAGCAGCACGGCGGCCCTAGGGATATAAGTCTCGTGGGTTTTCGAGCACAGTCCGGCACGGCACAGCAGAGAGTCGGGTCGAGGCGCCTGCTGGGTCAGCGCCAGCCAGAATCGTGACCTGCCGCATACGGGCCGGTGGGGTGGTCGGGTTTGGGTCCCTTGGCGTCCACAAGCTCTGCGCAAAGGGGTCACGTGGACGTCCCTTTTTCGCCGGCGCTGCTCGCCAGTCTCCATCGCGCCGTGGCCGCCACGTAAACCGATCCAAGACGTGGTTGGCATGCACAGAAGTTGCACGGGAGACGGCGGCCTTCTGAAACCGCAGATTGACTGATGCTGGTCGTCGTCTGATGCGCTGGACGGGGGGCGATTATTTTTTCGGCGCTGCATGTACCCGGTACCTTGGCGCCTATAAGGGTCCGCGCCAGCTGCATGTGCACTGCTGCGGCTTTTTGACGAGCGCTAAGACGCTGGCAGTCCGCTGACATCATGGACTGTGACCACATGATTTGCGTCCTGGGACACCGCCAGTCCGGCGGCAGAGCGTTATTTTGACAGACAGCCCATGTACCTGTACCTATCTGCCAAGTAGACTACCGGGTACGAAACGTGGATTTATGATGGGCCGTCGATCTCTCATTATTGATATGAGGTACACGTATATGAGAACATATGACGCTTTGACTGACTCGTTTCTCGACATGCCACAACTACACGTCGCAAAAGGGTGAGTATCATACATATATAATTCTATTAAAAATTATCTCTGCCCCAACCTATCATCGGTACCTGCATGGAAAGCTAGTCCTTGTTTAATCAATAAGTATTAGGAATGATCATGTCCATACATGTCATGCATGCATCTTCAGATCGAACTGGGCTATCACAGGGTTCTAGTTTCATGTTCCCGCCACGCTTCCGATCTGAATCGAAAAGAGCATCTGGTAGACGGTAAAAGATCAATCTCGCTTATACGTATAATTCTTAAATCATTGCCACTGCTGCGCCGGCAACAAGCATTGCGGCGGTGACCAATGGCTTCGCAGCAGCCGCAGCGGCAGTGCTCAGCGAAGTCGTGCCTGTAGTCGACGCAGGTCGACCAGATGCCACGGTATTTGAGGTTACAGCTGCTGTAGTTGTGGGCTTTGCGGATGACTGAGCAGACGATGTCGCCTCCGTTGCTTCCGTGGTTTGAGTCGCTTGCGTAGTCTTTGGAGTTGTGGCAGCGGTCGTAGACGCAGAATTAGCTGTGGCCGCTGCAGACGCGGAAGAAGAGGCGGCGGAGCAAAACTGGATAGCAGCGGGGAGGACCTTGTCTATATTATGCGTGTCAGTTTGTTTAAACCAAATGCTGTTTACATCCATCTGCTTGGGAAAATTGAATCTTACCGACGGCAACATCCTTGCCACAGTCTTTGAGCACACACGTCAGCCCCTGGTTGTAGATGGCCTCGTAGTTGCTCTGAACACAGAAGCAGACTGCGTCAGTTACGGAGCAGTTGGTTGCCTTCTTAGTCGCATCTTCAAGGCAGTCTACGGAACACTGAGGAAAGTAGTCTGATAGACTCTGTGCGGCCACAGTCACAGCCATGGAGGCCGCAAAGAGGAGTGTATTAGTCTTCATGACGGTGAGTTGAAGAGCAAGTTGCCAAGGCGAAGAGCTTTTAGTAGGTGACCAAGTGAGGTGCCCAAAAGAAAACGAAAGGAAACAAAAAATGGCTTGATGCCGAGAAGGGGGTTTTAAATGATTCAACCTAACAGACCTAACAGGGGGAGACGCAACATATGTACAGGTAGCCCAAAGAGTTTTCTAAATCGCGCGTCAAGGCGCCCAGGCCAAGGGACTTTTGCCATCGATATCCGGCCTCTTGTCTAGAACTTTTCCAATTATGCCAATTAACCTTACCCGTTTGACAAGTGCTAAAGAGCAACAAGCGTCTTTCCAGCCGAAATCGCTCGCATGCTTATTACTCTAATTTCACATGCGGCTTGGTTCAATACTGCATATTCGCCGAGCCATGCCTTGGCAGTCACCGGCCGCAAGCTAAAATGGTTAAGTGCTGGAAAAAGTGTTGGCGCTATACGAAGCTGAGGCTGGGCGGCGAGCTGTGACTGGCGGGCTTGGTGATGTTGGTGGATATGATCTGATAAAAATTTTTATCTGATCATCAGATAAGATCAAGTTATTGGATGCCATCCCGGTCCTATACCCGCGGAGGATGCGCGAAGAGAGGGGCTGCGGCCTTGATCCCTGGCATTCCTACGCAGCACGGCATTCTTTGTGTTCATATCAACGCTTGTATGCCGCTTTTTCGTAACCCGATCGCTTTCCGAGAGGCATTTTCTTGGGAAACCCTGCCGCTTTAGATCGCCTTGGCCACACGCATTACTGTTTGTTTCTGTTAGCTCTACCACTCTGCCACGCTTGCCAAGACGTGCCGCCACGCACAAAAAAAATGGTACAGATATAAAAACCTGTCGGAGCCGGATTCTCAGCCCGAAAATGCCCTAGCTCGCCATCTGCCGTCCCCTTCTCCTCGGCTCTGCTGTGACCCTTTACTTCGCTGTAAGCGTTGGTTGAACGTGACGAAGCTCTACTCTTTCTTCACAATGGGTCTGTTTTCAAAGGCTGCCCCCGAGGGGGAAATAGCCACGGCCGTATCAGATATTGCCGATGAAAAAGGCAGAACACACAAGGATCCTGCTGAAATTTCAGAGGAGCCTGACTTGAGCAGTGGCGGGGATGAAAATGTTCAAGATGGTGTTCAAAAGATCGAAGCGGCGGCACAGGTCTGGTCGACACGGAGCATGGTTGGCGCCTACGCTATGTGAGACAATATCACAAAATCAATCAAACGTGATACTGTGCTAATGTTGGTACGACTATTACAGTATTTGGCTCATCTACTTCATCATATCGATCGAGGAGGTTGTCACCGGTGCTCTGACTCCTTTCGTCACTAGTTCTTTTCAGCGGCATTCATTGACAGCAGCAACTGGTATTATGTCTAGTCTTTTCGGCGGACTTACCAAACTCCCGTTGGCTAAGATTCTTGATACTTGGGGTAGGCCTCAGGGGTTGCTCCTTATGTTGTTTATCTGGGTCATCGGGTTTATTATGATGGCTGCCTGTAACAACGTTGAGACCTACGCTGCAGCCCAGGTGTTTTCGTCTATTGGGTACGTCGAGTCTTTTTCTTGCATTGTACTGCTGAGCTTTCCGAGTTGACCAACAATGTTTGCACCCCCTTTAGAGCCCAAGGCGTCAGCTACTGCATTACCATCTTCATCGCCGATACCACCTCCCTTATAAACCGACCTCTGATGCTTGCTTTTGCAACATCTCCCTATATCGCCACCACTTTCGCTGGTGGTCCAGTCGCGGACAGCGTCATTGCCCGTATTGGTTGGCGATGGGGCTTTGGAATCTGGTCCATTGTGACTCCGGTTGTTGTCGGTCCTCTGGGTGCACTGTTCATCTGGAACCACGTCAAAGCTCGCAAGCAAGGGTTGATTGCATCGAAATCTGGCACACTCACTCTTTCCGCTGTCAAGAAATACTGCATCGATGTGGATATAATCGGTATTCTCATCCTTGCTACTGGAATGGCTCTATTTTTGCTTTCTTTCTCCATCTACTCGTATCAAGATGAACAGTGGCGTGCGCCAATCATCATCGCTTTCATTATTGTTGGCGGCATTCTCATCATTACCTTTGTGTTATATGAGGCATATCTGGCGCCTGTCAAATTCATCCCAGTAAATTTGCTGATGGATCGAACGGTGTTCTTCGCGGGTATGATGTTCTTCTTCGTGTTTGCCAACTCATCAATCTGGGGTAGTTATTTCAGCTCTATGCTACTTGTTGTCTGGAACACCGGTATTACCAAAGCCACTTACATCAATAACATTTACCGCGTCGGTTCTTGCTTCGCGGCCCTCGTCCTAGCCTACTTTACTCGCCTCACTGGCAGGTTCAAGTGGACCGCGAGTCTGTATGCGCTCCCTCTCACGCTGCTTGGTGTTGGGCTCATGATACAGTTCCGACAGCCTGATCAGAATATCGGCTATATTGTTATGACTCAAATCTTTGTTGCCTTTGCTGGTGGTCCTATGGTAGTCGCTGGAGAGATGGCTATGATGGCCCCTTCGGATCATCAGCATGTCGCCGTTATTATGGCTATCCTTGACCTCTTCTCTAGTATTGGTAGCGCCATTGGATCAACGATTGCCGCCGCCATCTGGACTGGCACATTTAAGAAGAACTTGATTAAGAATCTTCCAGCTGGTACTCCCGTGGACGCAATCTATGGCGATATCTATACCCAACTTGGATACCCCGTTGGTACGCAAATCCGGCATGGTATTGCCATTGCATATGGAGAGTCTCAGCGCCTCATGCTGATTACCAGTGTGTGCTTCATCGTGCTTGGCTGGGGATGTACGTGGATGTGGCGCGACATTAAGCTTCGCGGTCTCAAGCAAACCCGTGGTAATGTCATCTGATCTGAGCAGTATCAAATACATCTGCCGCCCATCTTTGTTTACCTGGAAGCATTCTGTTCATGTTGCCGTATTTGGGTAGGTGGCAGGGGTGGTAGCTGAGCAAGGGGTAGCTCTAAAACTTGGGAAGTTTCTAAGTGTGATGGAAATGGGATATACAATATTAATCGAGGGGGAAAGAAGTGTAAAAATACAACAAGTAGTATTGTTTGAAAGGATTTGAAGCCTTTCAAAGCAATATTATGGCCAATTATATCGTGTTCATTATTTGTCTTATTCGGCATTAGAGAGGGTAATTGAAAGAGATATTAGGCTATTACAATTGAATAGCCCATTCAATTTGCAGAACATAACAATAATGGGAGCATCCAGTCTGTTTTCATCCAAGGGAGAAGCTGCTATTCCTCTCAAATGCAAGCGAGCGAGGCTTACAGCCTCTGGTCATCAATATTAGCTGATGATACATTCGAGGACCCGTACAAGAACCTGATTTAGGCATTGCTCCTATTTATAAGTCGACATCCGATGGCTCATAAAAAAGACCTTCGATAGACGAGGCACAAATAAAGGTCTGGCTCATATAAGCATGATATTAAAGAAATGTGGGTCTTAAGGTTGATCTTGTTCAGCGTCACAAAGACTTTGTTTAAATAATTGGAACTCTGTGTACTTCCGACGGTTTGATCATCTAGATTGTATATATCTATATATATGGGTAGGTAGTTTAGCTTATAAGTGTTTTTGTGTTGGATAGTGAACGAATTAGTTACTCTAACTCAGAATGAAAGGGAGTGGGGGGACAATGACGGTCAAAGTAAGATAAGCAATGGTCACTGAATTCGCGTGTTCAGAATTCGAGATAGATAACGAAAGTATGTCATCGCGGGTTACCTCAGTTGAATAAAATACATATGGACCAGTAAGGTGAAAGCATCGGGAACTTTCTTGATGCAAGAGTTCATAAGCGCAAATTAAGTTGTTCTTTGCAACTCTTCTTCCTCTGGGTGGTCTAGTTGGTTCATGGCGTTCGGCTGTAATGGATAACATCTCACCGAAAAGTCGGCGGTTCGATTCCGTCCCCGGAGAGTAATTCTCTTCGGAGAAGGGTTACATTTTTGTCAATTTTTTTTGGATTCTTTTCTTGTCTCTTTTTTATGAAACTCTTCTGTTTTGCCGCAGTCTATTAACTATTTACGAACGATGCACATTTCAGAGTCTTCGTCATCCATCTCTAAGTCTTTGTACATTCTTGCGCTTTTGATATGGCACGTCACGATTCGCGCTTACGACCGAATTGGCCCTAGCAAAGTCCGAGTTTACAACTTTACAGCCTCTTACACCGCACTTGTCGCTGTTATAATATCACTTGAGAATTGTAATTTACACTGTAGCTGACATGTCTTCCGAAGCGAAACAACTGCCCATATCTTTTTGATTATTTTAAGTCTTTAAAATACGCAAACTCATTTAAGAAGGGAATAGCTTTGCAAATTAGTCGGGAGACGGGCCGAGCTAACTGCTACGCATTGCCGTATATGCATAGATATAGCCTTCTGCAATACAATCATAGCGTCTCAATTAGCCTAAACCAAGTTACTAAACAAGTTCTAATCCTCGAGTGAAAAAGGATTTACGCAGTCGCCGAATCATAGCCCTCCATTTTAGCGGCAATTGGCCACCGAGTCGATGCCGGACTCTCCGGAAACTCGTGTATAAACGCACATGTAGAAGCAATTATTTGATTGTGGGGCCAACCTCTGTTGCTCTCATTCTTCGAATGCTGTGTGCATCATACCACTGCCGATAATGAACAAGTTCTATCCTCGCGCTGGCGAGAATAAACTTTCTATCTCTCATCCAGAGATCGTGGCAGTTAGGCCCAAGTTTTTTGCCGCAGCGTTGTTGAACTTTGTGTTGTATATTCTGTTGTTCTTCTGTCTCTTCTGCTATTTATATGGATCTCTCTTTCAACAAATTCCTCGAACACACAACGTTCACATCTTATGGATCGATTATGACGGCGGAATCATCGGCGATGCTGTGCGAACAGCGTACAGCTCTTTGCAGTCTAACCAATTTCCCGCTTTGATCGAGAAAGCAGTTTCGCAATTCCCAACTCCAGCCGACTTGAGAGAAGCTGTTTGCAGATCGCACTATTGGGCCGCACTATATACATCTCCTGGGGCTTCTGTCAATTTAGCTCAAGCCATTGCTGGATCTAATACCTCTGTATACAACGCGTCAGACGTGCTCACATTTATCTGGAATGAAGCCAAGTATCCTACTTCCATGGACGGTATCATCTCAACGAACCTTCACACACTATCCGATGCCGCACGCATTTCCTACATCGCTCTCAACGGCACCTCCGCGTTCCTCACAATTCCGCCCAACAACTCTGCTGCTATATCTGTCTTCACTAATCCCTGGACTCTGACGGCAATCAACATCAAGCCCACAATACAAGGCACTCGTGCGGTTTACAACACTATATCCTTTGTGTTGGTTCTCATTGAGGACTTCTTCTTCCTCGCTACATTAAATGGACTATATGTCCAGTTCAAAATCTTCTTGAAAATAGCACCTGGACGAATCATACTTGTTCGCGATTTTATTTCTCTTACATTCACAATGGTTAGCGCTTTGGTGAATTCTGCTGCCATCTGGGCGTTCAAGGCGAACTGGAATGTAACAGGAGGTCAATGGGCTCTGACCTGGCTGACTTTATGGCTATACGCTCACGCCAACTTTCTCATATTCGACACTTTCACCATCTGGATACCTCTGCAGTTCGTTTCGATGGCCCTCGTCACTTGGATTGTGGTGAATATCACCTCAATCGTATTTCCGTTCAGTGTAATGTCGCCTTTCTATCGCTGGGGATACGCCCTGCCTACACACGCAGCCTATGAAATCCTCACAGACATCTGGTCAGGCGGCTGCAATCCGCATCTGTCTTACGCACTCCCGGTCTTGTTCGCTTATGAAGTGGTTGGACTCATCTTGACTAGTATAGGCGCATACAAACGTTGTCATAATGCTGTGATAGTGGATGAGACTACTAAAGAGGCGATGCGGTTACAGGTAGAGGCAGCGCTCAAGGCAGAGCGTAGGCATAGCAGTCTAGCGGGACAAGAAAGTCACGAAAAGCGCGCTCGAAGAACCCATACAGGAGAATCATCCCATACAACTGAAGATGCAGGCACTTTAGATCAAAGCAATGACGCTACTGAGGACGAGGAGGACCTTGAAGAGCTTGAAGATGTCGACACTCGAATTGAGAGAATGCGATCGAGAGCGTCCGCATTGTCAAATATTGGCCCAGCATTTCGACTTATCGGCTCAGATGATTAGTAGCAGTTTATATTCAGGCTTTTCTAATATTTGAGTTAATTACACTCATATATAATTGGATATGAGCCATCCTGTCCATAATTAGACCCATCGTTTTGATACGGGCTTTGCATCTCAGCTGTCTGTTCCAAATTTATCCCTTTTATAAAGGACAAGAATAGGCTGGTATATCTGATTAACTTCATTAACATACTAGTACTTGTACCTGGTCGACTGCTGCATTATTAACTTCCCAATTAAGCTTAGATTTTGCAGCATTTGAGCACAACCAACAGCTTTGACACGGAATAGGAACCGGCAGCCTCGTAAAGGTAGTTCCATCCACTCAGAGTGCCACCATGTGATTGTAAAAGAGAATAGCTCCAAAAAAAAAAAATGGCGGGCTACGCTTCAGACGCGATTTGAGCTGTTTTTGTACGAAGCACATGAGTTACAGGACTGGTTGGAGTGACGAAGAGGCGCGTTGCGCAACACTACCACCACCATCAATCTTTCAATTTCCTAGGATTGGCCTGTATGTGTTCGCCGCCCTGTGTTAATTGTCGTCGCTCAATTTCAACTCATTTCAACTTTCTAATCTGCTATTAAAGCAAAAACCTCAAATTCACGAAGTCGGGACGACGAAGTGGGCAACCATGCAGGCAACCTCGACAGCAACAGCAACTCGTGTTAATCTAGGTCCACTAACAACCACTTTCAGTCCACCAGGCGACTGTACATCGCTACGATTTATTAACGAAAATGTTGTCTTTATGGGCGCAGCCATTGGCTACGGCTGCTACGAAGTTCAATGGTCAAGCGCGCCATGCACCACCGATAGCGGCATACTACCACCTATCCATATATGTCCCACTGCCCAAACAATTACAGTTGATGTACTTGGTAGTACGATAGTGTGGTCATGCCAGCCAAGCCAAACTGGCACCCAAAGCGTATCATTTTGCGCGGTTAAGAGTACCAGTGCCAATCGTGATTTTTCCCTTACCCAATCATGCTATCCTCCAAATTTCGCTTCCTCTTTTAAGCCAACGAGTTATGACACTGGAAAGTGGTCTTCACATCCCCCGATATACTCTCCTGGGCTTGCTTGCCCTTCTGGATATTTGCCTACGTGTACCGTAGAGCGCATCAAAGGGTCTACGAACTCGGCGGCGGCGGCGACAAATGCCAACAATGTCATTTGGAGCTTGTTGAATGAAGGCGAAATCGCAATAGGGTGCTGTCCATCGTAAGAAATTCCCGTTCCCCTCCTCTTCCTCAACATCTCGATAGCTATACTCAGTTGATTCAATCAAACATTCAACCGCGGCTCCTTTACTCTCCTAATCCGTTTGTCGCTTTCTGAATCAATTAACATGAAAGACATAGCTGACTAGCTCTCCGTTAGTAATTATGCCTGCGATCCGAACTCTCCACATCTTTGCATCTCAACACCACCCCCAGGCTATATCATTGCAGTAACAGACGGAATATCATGTTCTAGTGGCACAGCGGCATCTCCGAGTCCCACTGCCCTGAGCGCCGAAGCCATAAGAATACTCTTAGTCAAGTCAAGTGATCCAACTGCGGCCTCCGACGGCATATCAACCAACGACCAGTCGTCAAAGAAATCTTTTGGGGACGGAGCAAAAATCGCAATTGGAATAGTTATTCCTGTGGTTGCGCTCCTCATAGGCGCAGCGGCCTTGTATTTCCTAAGACGCAGGAAGCGATTACAAAAACAGACGTCAGATCAAGAAGTTTTATCCGAAGGAGACAGATCAGATCCAGGTCTGAAAGCGGAATTGCCAGGCAGTATCGCTGCCACCATCTCTGGACCAAAGGGTGTCGCCTATCAAAAGCCTGAGCTCGATAATACTGTTATCGCGATTTTACCTGAACTAGCTACCGACCCGCCTCGCGACGAGATACAGGAGTTACATGGTAATACCCCTACAGTAAAGCCAACCGATGCCATAACACCGGCTTCTAAGCCCCATGACTTAATTGGTCACAGTGTGGTTAGGGGAGATGAGCAAAATCCAGTTGGCATTTTGTCTGGCACGGAGCTTGGCAATCCCTCAGAATTAGGGCTGTGGAACTGGAGCAATTTCGACACACCGAGTAGATCTAATGAATCGTATGAGCATCTAGCGACCGGCGGGCATCAATAGGAACTGTTATTATATGCCTCTCGAAGCATTTTAGTTATAATCGTGTCAAAGAGCAGTCTCATAGTTTGGCGCAGAATAGTGAACTGGTAATTTCGTCCAAGGGCATCGGTGAACATATGCCTGAGTGGCGTATACAAAGGGTTATATGACATCAATAATAGTATTTTTTTTAGCTATAAAGATCCTTTAGTCTATCTTGCTTAGTTTTTATGCATGTGTTACATCGTTGTTCTCGTATAAAATCTCCGCTTTCCGGTAACTTCAACGCCCCCATCGGTACTGCCCCCACGTAGCGATCAGACCGCACCAAGATCTAATCGAGTTTCTCGAGAGCTAGAACCCTTTCATCATTCTAGAACTCGTATTAATTTCCATTTTCGGTTTAATCTTTGTCATCCAAGCCATCTGTCCTATTGGTGTGATCCAACCCACCGACGACATACCAGGAGTGTTTACGTTGAGCAGACCCCAATCATCTATTTGAGATTAATCATATAAATTTAAATTGGCATTATCTCATACGTAATTAATACTAGCTACAGCTACTGTCACTTCATTTGTATCTTCACATTGATCAAACAAGTGGTTGCACCTTGTATATCTAAGTGTCTCACTCTTTTAGCCAACGCATCATTTATACCTAGCTAAAATGAATTTAAAAAATTCTGGAAAACAACGTTATTTCCCCTATTACCAGTACTTTTCCACTGCGTTAGAGAATTTTAAAAGAGACAGCTACTTAAATATAACATGGAAGTAATCGGTCTATGTCTGAAGCAGCATTGTGGTAGAAGCATACCTACTTCAGATTTGAAGCTAAATCCAGATTTGCGAGGTCATGGGAGTAAATAATTGTTCATAAACCCCCTTATTCTTTTTTTTTTTTTTTTTTTTTTTTTTTTTGGAAGAATGTTCAACCCTGTACTTCTTCATTTCATTGACTAGTAACTGAGACTACACAGTTTAAGCACTTCTCAAGACCCGTTTATACCCCCAACGCGAAGCTCGTGACATAACACACATCATGATATCTAATCGCTCAAAGCACACGGTTATCGGTATAGTATTACCCTGCAATAAAAGACTTCATGAAATATTTCATGCCAAACATGAGATAGGCTTTTATACACATCACGCACTCCTGTGTTGATTCCTACATACAAGTAAGCTGTATGGCCATGAATACTAGAACTGTGCTCAAGAGTTATTGATGGAGCTGTTTTGACAACCAAGCGATAGAGTGCTTTAACTGAGTGAATTATTAAAGAAATCATCAACTCCATAGAGAATAAATGATGAGTGATGCGTGCGAATAAGACGTTGCCCGAATGAGACGTATTCTTAGGTAAGCTGTGTTTAATCGGAACTTCTCCGTCTTTTGCCCAGATATGGGTCTTAGAAGCAGAATTAAAGCCCGTCGACCCGTCGCAAGGCATTACTCCTTGTTTTCCCAGGCTAAAGGCCAAGGGGCTCGGGTTATTTCAGATAGTTAGTGGGGAGATCCGGTAGTTTCTGTTTCTTCTATATTCCTCCCTTTACACTAATTATATTGCAGCGGAGCAATGTACCTTGCAATGGCCTTTTTCGTCCACCCCTGAGAAAGTGCCCAAAGTGCATCCAGCTTTGTCAAGGATGTGTGTATGATGGGTGACTGCCACACCAGGGGCTCTGATCTCCCAGCAGTTAACTGACTGGGGTTAGTCTACATGTAGGAACCTACACTTCCGCCGAATTGACGCCGGCACTGAACTCATGACGCCACACCTTTTGGCATATATCACTGAATAAATTAATTTAATTAGATGAATGCTGGTAATACGTTACACTGAATTGGTGTTAAGATGCTACGATGACTATTGTGTATTCGTGCTTAACTGGTTGATGAAGTATACGCTTGTTTTCGTTGATAGCTCTGTGTAGGCGGCTAACTGGCCTCGGTGTCAGCTGCATATCAATAACAGCCATTTGGAAGATATACTAATAAAATAGGCGAGCAGCTAAATGATCTATCGTTTTGGCAAACTCAAGACCATCTCAAAACCACAAAGCATCTATTTAGACCAAACGCCATTTACACTTCAGTCTTCGCAATTGTCTCTGTTGCTTCCTCCTTCCACTCTGGTCGCCAGCGCGTAAGCGGTGGTCGCTCTTTGATAATGTCTCCAGTGCTCCACAGCATGCGCTTCTTGTCCGTCGCCTCGGTAGTTTCGTTATCTGGGCAGATGACATAAAATTTGTCTTGTTCCATCTTCTTATACAAGAAGTCGGCGACTTGCTCAGGTGCCCATGCACCCGCCGGCTTTTCTTTGATCTGGCCGCCCCCAGTCTGCAAAGAGAAGTAAAATGTAAGCTTCATGTACAGTGGTATAGAATAGTATTATGTATCGACTTGCTAGAGATGAAAAGGGAAGTTAGTTCGGGTAGAATTACTCACCATGCCTGTGAACGTCCAGCCTGGGACAAGAAGGTGTACACTCGTTTTGGTGTCTCGCAGGTCCCAGCTGAGATGCTCCGCAAGAGTCTTTACAGCAGATTTAGACGCATTGTATGCAGGATTTCCTGGAGGGTTGGTGATGCCCTGCTTGCTGCCCGTGATGACAATGGAGGTGGGCCGACTTTTGGCAGCCTCTTGAACTACCGGGAGGAAGGTGTTGATACCATGAATTACGCCAAATAGGTTCGTCTCGAGGACCTAAGTAGTGTGCAGGCACACGCCATTGTCAGTGGTGGAAATATTAGCGCTGAGAGCACCACTCCGATGCTTCATGCTCATCTAGAGCCCCCAAGTATGTAGTAGTTGCGGGCACGTACAGTTCTAAAGTAATCGCTATCTCCCCATGTTCCTTTGGCGCCCATGCCCGCGTTCAAAACAAGAAGCTCGATTGAGCCAAACGTCTTGGCGGCTTGGTCGCGGAGTGATGCCCATCCTTCAAGCTTGCTCACGTCAAGGACTGAGGTGGCCACATCTGATGACGATGAGCCAACTTCAGCCTTGGCTTTTTCCAAAGCCTCGGCGTTGCGATCTACAAGCAGCAGCTTCATGCCCTTGCTGCGGCAGAGCTTAGCAATGGCAAGGCCAACGCCGGAAGCGCCGCCGGTAATCAGAGCAGTTGACCCCGGAGTGAAGACGGCAGCTGCGGCGGACATTTTACGTAGCTAAGAATGGGTCGGGAAGGCTGAAGATAGCAAAGTTGTAATAGTTGTTAGACCAGGATAGTTGGTGCAAGTGTTATGCCAGACTAGAATTGCAGCGGCTTGAAAGTTGAGGAAAACTTGTGACTCGATTATAGCTATAAGAATTCTGACCTACGAGGCACCAAGTACCCATATACAAAATCCGACGCCCGCAGCAAAGCAAAACTAATCAACGTATGACTTCATTCCGCGAACAATGGCTGCGTTTAAGGTGAGATCAAGCAGAAAACGCGGGGTTCATGGAGAACAAACGCCGATACGTTTCGGCGATAAGACGCTGTTTAGAACTTTAGAACCTTAACTACGACAACTCAAGAGTAGATTAAAACAACTCGAGGCGCGTTCTTTCAAGCTTTAAAGTAAACAGCATTCAGCCTCGATGAGGATCGAAGCCACAGCTGAATGATCTGCATTCTACGAAGAACTAAACATCACCGACTCGATTCACCATGTGGTAAGCACCAACGTTTCTCCAGGGGCCAGGGACCCAAGCTGCGATCCGACTTATGCGATGAGCTGCTTAAAAAAGAAAAAGGTACAGGCGCTCATAAGCTGCCAAGCGGCTGGGAACCTCTGTAAAGAGCGAGACTCTCCCGAGGGCTTTGCCTTCGGCGCTATGCACTGAGACCTCTGTCCATAGCAAGCATCTGTCTAAGCTGACTAACCGCCGCTACAAGCAATATCCCAACACAGAGGCCAAAAGCGGAGACCTGATACTGCACTAGCAGCAATACGCCTGATCCATACAAGTACAAGTAAGTACAACGTCGGGTTCCCGCATGTGTCCGCGTACCAATACGCAGGGAGTTCCAGATGAGGCAGTACGGAAGGTCAGTAAATGTACAAAAGAGCCTACAGTCAGCTCGCCTAGATAGGCTATATGCGAGGCTTGTTCTGGTATGTAGCTTCTTTGATGGGCCGCCGATTCAAATGCGCCACAATCCGGGATTTGCAGCGCTTGGTTCTTTCTGGCCGCTCTCCTTTTCAACTTAGCGCATGATGGTAATCTGCAGGTCCCAGGCAGCCTATGTACATATATGCAGTTCACGAGTAGAATCTGGTACGTTATGGAGAGTAGATGTTGTGATAGATAGCCTTTTGTACTCACGGTTGGTTTTCTCCCGGCATTGACGCTAGATTCGGGGATATTTTAACCGAGAGCGAGGGCTCAAAGTGCCGAGCAAGTCTGGAGAAGGGGCAATATCCTCAAATAAGCAAGGTATTTGCAATCCAAAATCCGGGGGCAGACAAATTCCAGCAGAGCAGTACTGTGCAATAGAAATCTGGACGGAGCCCTGGTCTAGCGGCAGTCCTAGAGACGAATTCTTTCTAGCATCAATCAAGCATCGCGATCCTTCCATTGAAGGCTGGGAATATCAAATACTATCACATATGCCGCCTAGCCTTGACGGCCATACGTCGGAGACAACGATGGCTAAGGCTGAAGTGCCGGCTATTATCGCCAGCTTTGCGGCTATGTGAGCCATTTCCGATCATGGAAGTTACCTGTGTGGTTCGCATCCGGACTGGTGCATAGCGTGCTCATCTGGACAGTTCCTCATGCAGTCTGAAGTACATACCTGTATGCAGCAATATGACTCGTGCCGAGCTAACCAGGAAACTCTCACATAACAGTATCTCCGTAATATCAGAAAGCAGGAGAATTTTCCACTCTCTTGCTGGATATTGCTAGATACTCCTCCACTAACCTTAATGTGGGAGGCGCCCGACCCATGGCTCCGGCGGCAATGGAGTGGCGCCGCGTGTGAGTGGCGTGAGATGAAAAGATGGTGTGGAGTCCCACAGTCCTACTTGTCAACTAGCAGTGTTCTGCAGCATTATCTCGCTGTCACGCTGATGAGGAAACCCCGGATTTTCAACTAGCTGGAGGAGCGTGACATTTCCACGGTGACTGCCCAGCACTCACGAGAGAGATGTGAAGAAGGAGATGATGACTGTGACCGGCCATCATCTGGCTCGGACATTTGCAGCAGTTGGCGGTGCATTGTGATATGTTCCCTTCATCACAAGCTCAATGCGCGATCGAATCATGTTAATGCCGCCTCAAACGCCGGTCTCTTGGCCCCCTAGCAGTCGTTCGCGCGTGGTATACATGTCGTAGCTTCTGTACCCCAGACGACCCCCCCAGTCAACAAGGCTACAGCCATAGTCAGGCACCAGCCTTTTTTGCACTACCAGTTGTACTAGTATTCCCTTCTTCGAACAGTCGCCCTGTTCAGTAAATTATGGGTAGAAAACGGAAGCCCCTGTCTAGATGGAGCACGGCGCCAACCGGGCCAAGCTTCCTATAGGAGGAGTCTTGACCTTTGCCGCTATTTGCCTATCATCTCTACCGAGTCTCCTCAAATGGGATAGGCCAAGAGTTGTGAGCGTGAGGAAGATCTCCTCCGTTTATCGTTGAGCTGCTGATAACATCCCGACCTCAACTTCTTATCTCGTGCACATCACCAGGCTCACGCGAAGATCGCTACTCTAAGTGCAAGTGAGTTACGGAGCCATCGAGCGGGAGATTGGCCCGATCAACCTTCCTCAATCTTGAAGCCACAAAACTCTATAGCCCTATATCCTGGCCGCATGGAGAGGCTCAACGACGGCCTGATTGAGTTGTTACAAAATTTCATCCCACGTGTTCCATCCAGCCTATCGGCCCTTCCGTCAGAAGACGTACGCAGATTCCTCTTCGAGATAGCATTTCTACTCGCCAGCCCTTGGACAATTATCCCTCTATCCCCCAATCGAGTCTCATAGCGCTTCTCCACCAATGAGCCTGCCTCCCGAACATGGGCCCCCTTTCTGGAGCATGGTCACTGCGAAGCTTGTTTTGTGCTGAGGCCAGGCACACTAGGGCTCAGATGGCCCTGGCTCGAGCCCATCTACAAACCCCTGTTGCAGTCCAATCATCGGCCCGGCCTCTTGTACTGTTATCGCGGGTGACGATGGCGTGTGGATGCTTTCCTTGATGGCTTGTTTGCATAGTTCCTTGGAGGCTTCTCACCTTCCAAAATGGCATTGGGTATGACTTGGGGTCATTCGGCGTAACTTAGATCAGACTGAGCTCTGTCATTCATTCAATATCGATGCATATGCTGCTGTATATTTAAAGGACCAGAAGCCTTCTCATCTACCGGATCTTCTTTTTGGGCATCAGCATCAATATCTCGAGGATATCACAGCTTGTTCTTGGCTCAGGAGCCTAGTATTGTCTCTCCTTTCTCCCAAAAGCTTCAAATTTCTGTACATATTCCCATTTCCCAAGTTGTATATACAGCACCATTTACATACGCAAAAATGTGGTCCCCTAAGATTGCTGCCGCTGTTCTCGCCTTCGTTGGAGCTTCCAACGCTTGGGCTCCTCCCTCGTACTCCGGTTACAACCTTATTTGGTCCGACTCCTTCGCCGGAAATGGCGGTACTTCTCCCAACACGGGCAACTGGAACATCATCACTGGTTACCTAGGCGTCAACAACGAGCAGGAGACCTATTCTTCCAGCACCCAGAATGTTCAGCTCAGTGGTGGAAACACTCTTCAGCTTGTCCCCTGGAACAACGGCGGCAGCTGGACCTCTGGTCGTCTTGAGTCTACCTACACTTTTACTCCTGGTGCTGGCCAAGTGACCGCTGTCGAGGCTTCCATCCGCTTCGGTAACAACGCTCAGGGCAACCAGCAGGGCATGTGGCCCGCTTTCTGGATGCTGGGTAACTCGATCCGTACCGGTGGCAGCTGGCCCGCTTGTGGTGAGATCGATATCATGGAGGTGGTCAATGACCTGCCTAGAGGTTACGGAACCATCCACTGCGATGTGTCTCCCGGCGGTATCTGCAACGAGGGCAATGGTATTGGAGGCAACACTGCCATCAACGGTGGCAACAACAACTTCCACACTTGGCGTGTCCAGATCGACCGAACGCCCAGCAGCTGGCAATCCGAGACCATCACCTGGTTCCTCGATGGTGCTCAGTACTTCCAAGTCTCTGGTTCCAGAATTAACGACCAGAATGTGTGGAACAGCCTTGCCCACAGCCCTCTGTTTATCATCCTCAACGTCGCTGTTGGCGGTACTTTCGTATGTATTCCCCTTTTTCTCCGTACACCTTCCACTATAAAAGTTACTAACAAGAGAACAGCCCGGAAACACCAACGGCAACACCCTGGGCGGCTACGGCAGCATGATGGAGGTTGGCTACGTCGCTCAGTACTCCACCTAAAGAATTCCTATCTTGTAGCACAATTTTAAGAGATGCGATATTATAGTATATATGCCTGAGTTTTCTTGGGCTCAGTGACGATGCTGGAATGATGACCGCTCGTTAACACGCACATACAAGCCCTTTTATGATGTATATAGCTTTTTCTTCATGTATATATTGAAGCTTTCGTTGCGGGGATGAGTCAATACCTATGAATTGATGATACTCATGTTTATACGCACAAATGGTCCTTATTTTCCCCTCTCTAAGTGAAGTTTATTGTATTTCTCTTTTCAAAGAACCGGCTTCTGTAGCAAAATACACTCTATCCAGTCGCTTAAAGGCAGGCCCTTTATTTCTGCTTCAATTAAGTCTATTCTACCTCACTCTATGTATAACGTTTGATAAATTACTATACCGTATTAGCGCTACTCTCCACTTCCTCAACAAATGCGTGTAGCTCAGCTATCTTCTTTTCTGTATCCTGTTTCCGCTGTTCTTGCAGGTCAAACGTCGCTCGCAGCTCGTCAACCATGAACGGTTTCAAAGGGGCCTTTTTAGCAGCCTTGTAATCGTACACCACGATATCCTCAAAGCACTTCGCTGCCGGTCGCCTTTGCTGCTCCGAATACACAACAACGTCTAAGTAGAAGCGGTCGGAGCTGTAATCTGGCTTTGTGACGAGTTTATGCAAAACTGTGATGCGGTCCGGGAAAGTCATGGGCTGTTTTGACGTCAGAATTATGGCGCGCAAAGCAGCGACACTATTTTGCCATCGATGAATGTATGTGACTTACAAATTTGAAGTCTGTTCTAATACTTGCGAGTATGAGGCCGGTGCCTTTTGGTGTCATAAGATCATACCATTCCTGCTCGTACTTGGGATCTGTAAACTGAGCAAGCTTTCGGGTCCAGTTGACACGACCCGACTCGGCGAATCGGTTATAAATGACATTGTTGACATGTCCTTTACGATATTAGTAATTTGAAACAGCTACAGGACTAATTTTGGCTGCAATTTACCCTGTTTTCCAGACAATTAATCATTAGATCATGGCAATAAATGATTTCGTCTCATGGTTCAAAGACTTACCATCAAATCCTTCATTTGCCAACATCGCAAAGGAAGTCAGTACTGCTCTCAAATTAAAAGTTCACCAGAGTAATATGGCATGCTCACCATATCTCCCCATTGGATTGCGTGCCCATCAACTCCCCTTCTCTCAGGCTCAGCTAAGAACCCTTCTCGACCTGCTGAGAGCATAAGCCAGTTCTTGTCTAGATACGCCAGTCGATCTTTCACTGTTTCAGCCTTCTCAGGAGCAATCTTTAGTGAAAGAGATTTTCTTAATCGGCCCTGCAAATCTGACAGCCATCTCGGGTTGATTGCTCCATTCTCCGATGCTCGTGGTGGCGGCGTCGCTGCAGATAATCTAGCGGTTGTCATGAACGTGCGAGTTGACAACGGTCGCGTAGCCCGAGCGGCGCCATGCCCACTGAATACCATGACTGCGTTCTTCATCTTGTCTTGTTGTGCTTTTTTAATACCGAAAAAATGACACAATGAAGCTCCTTATATGGCGAGTTTGTATTGAAGAGAGAGTTTTCTCGGCTTATTTCTTGCGTATTTGGCAAGTCCGGCTAGCCTCGGTAATTTTGTTCTTTGCCGTTGTTTGCACTGTTTCCAACCTCGTCCAGCTTGCGGGATCTACGGCACTTGCACCTCTGAGTAAAATGGATCATTAATCTTTAATGTCTGAGCCCATGGACTAAGCTACGTGTGCTGAAGATGGGTAGAATGAAACACTTGCGTTCGCTCACTTGGCATTGTGCTCACGTAATCGGATGCCATGTAATACAGTTTGGACGAGAGGGGCTCGCGGCTGAATGCAACATGCACACGTGTATTCCCTAATCGGGCAGTGAATCACTTATTCGTTTTCTTATTAGATCAGTGAGATATGGGTTATATACAGCTTCAGAGTTGAACATGGCCAAGAACCAGTCCCTGGACACTGCGCCGTGCCATGTTCATTATGCTCTCGAGATATTATCCTTGGCGTCGCCTCAAAACGCTTGGTTGACGCCTTCATAGCCTGGGTTTGCCTTTGCCCATTTCGTGAGCTCGCCTGCCCATGTTAATCTGGGTACCTTTTCTTCATTGCGAACTCCCTGTTGTGCAAGTGCATTTCCCAGGTCTTTCTCGATCTCAAGACGGGGCAGGTCTTCCTTGACGATTCTCCACTGCTCCTCCGTCAGCGCGTCCTTTGACAACTGATATCCCCGAAACTCCGTCTTGATGCCCAGGCGGACGGCCTGCACGGCACCTCCGAGGTTCTCCGGAATATGAGGCGTTGTGTGAAGAGACATCGCGAGCCAAGCCTCTCGGGCAGCAGATTCGCTCACGCCGTGCTTGAGAAGCACTGCGACTGCTTCATCGGCAGCAACAATCTCGAAGCGTTTGGGATTGCTATCATATTTTTCAAGCGTGCTCAGGTCGTGGTAGATGCACGCAACGAAGAGCACATGGGGCTCAACTGGAATTCCCTTGAAGGCCTCGAAAGAGCCGGGCAGTCCCGCAGACGGTGTCTTCAGTAGCGCCTGAGCATAAATAAATAATCGAAAGCTGTGATAGAATATCGAAGGGACTAGAGATTTAAGAGCAACGTTAAGGGCCTCTTGCGCAGCCGGATGGTCAGGCACAAGAGCTCTGGCGGCGGCCGTCAATGTGGCTCGCTCAGTGGATGAGGAATCGCCGGCTGCTTGACACATATTCAAGCTTATGATACGCTCGTGGTAACAACACAGTACGTAGTATTAATTTGTAATTGTTTTTGTCTTTTTGGGTTTTGAGTTGATAGGTATAACAAGGGACTAGAATAAGTGTCGCAGACCCGGTTTAAATAATTCAATGGCTTAGACTTCCCCAGAGCACAAATGCCTTCTTTCAATACCATTGCTTACAAAAAGCAGCCACCAGTGATTAAGAATCGCTGAGGTTTTGCGCACAATGTCCTCTAATGGCGCGCCTTTTGGTCCACATTTGTTCAATGGCGACCCGTTATTCCGAGCACAACTGGCTGGAGTGCAGTCTGGCGTTCTGACTCGGGTAGTTTGATAGCGGCATTGGGTGCTTACTTGGGTTAGAAACCGCTATTGTACGCGAACGACGTTAATGTGGATGTGGATTAGCAATTACCCCTCGTGCGTGCGACATATCGGCAAACCGCGACTCAATATTCGCAGATAGTTACCTAATTAGAACAAAGAGATATATGCTACTTCTTTCCTTGCACATGGAATATTCGAAGGGGCTGTTGTAGTTCGAATATATATGTTAGTTCTCTGGCGTTGCGAAAGGCAGCAATAATTACTTTCTTGATAAAGTTCACAAGCAATGCGCCTAGGGATTGATGTTGTAATATCTAAGCGTTTATATATATATATATCATGACTCAACCTATATTCCCCAATATTCAGTTGTTATGTATATTGTATGTCTCAGAGGAATTCTAAGGGACAAAGGGATGCTCGCCACAAACCCTACGAGAATTGCATTCATTACAACGAAAAAAGTGTATGCGCTTAGAGCCCGCCTTTCAAGAAAATGGTGTTCCGAGAGAAGGCCCAATTAAGTCGGAAAGATGCTTCACATTGTATCCGAAACTTTTTTTCTCATCCAGCATATAGACAGCTTTCCTGTTTTAAAATGGTGTGGCAAGTCTTAGCAACTAACTGAGTTTTTTTTTTTTTTTTTTTCTTGTATTAACTATGCAATTGCGAGCCTGATCTACTCGTCCTTTGCAATTTTAAGGACAATACGCCCCAAAACTTCGCCTCTTAGGAGCTCTTCATAAATCTTCGGCAAGTCCTCAAATGGTCGAACGACAACCTTGGGCTTCACAACGCCTCTTCTTACAAACTCAACTGCTTCTAGACATTCTTTCAGCGACCCGACCAGATTACCCGTAATGTTAAGGGCCTTGAGTGCGATAGAGGTGATGGTAGTCTGAAGATAGACCTTGTCCGGTGGGAGGCCCACACAATTGAGCGTTCCGCCGATAGTAAGCATCTCTGCGGCCTGAGCATAAGCCTTTTGGTTGTTTGCTACCACTATGGCTGCATCTGCTCCGCCATTGGTAAGCTCTTTGACCTTTTCAACGACATCGGGCGTAGTCGTAAAGTCGATATAGCCGTGGATACCATACGACTTCAAGAACTCTCCTTTCTCGGCACCACCGTCGACACCATAGACAATAGCTCCTTGTGCCAATGCATATTGAACTAAGACTCATGATTAATTATGAAAAGAGAGGGGGTTTTTCCTGGGTCAGAGTTTACCTGCAAGATGACCTAGTCCACCGCCAGCACCAACGATCACTACGGAATCGCCGGCCTTGACATTGGCATTTCTGACTGCCTATTCAACCTCATTGTTAATAAATGTCCAATCGCTATCATGGCTATAACTATAATCTACAACTTACCTTATAAGTAGTGACCCCCGCGCAGAGAATGGGCCCCATGAGAACCGGATCGATATCGTCAGGCAGCACGGCTAGATATCCAGCGCTCATGACAATATATTCCTGGAAGCTTCCATCAGTATGATGCAGGTGATTCAACTGCTTGGCGCAATATTGCTCTTTTCCAGCTAAACAAAATTTGCATCGATGGCACACACGGGCTATAAACGGGACACCGATATAGCTGCCAATTTTAATGTCATCAGTTACCCCAGGGCCCAGAGCCACAATACGGCCAATACCCTCGTGCCCCCCTACATGGGGCAGTTTAATATTGTGGATGTACGATCCATCTGTTGCCAACGCTGTGCCCGCTTGCGTATGAAGATCTGCTCATGATGTTAGAAATGCTGTTCAGTGAATGTGTGTTATTGAGATTTGGCAAAGGTTCAGGCGAGTTCAATCTTACCGCTCTGACAAACGCCTGAATAGAGAATTTTGGCCAAGACTTCATTATAACCAGGTTGGGGAACCGGATAGTCGTGCTTAAAGACGACGCCGCCACCCAGCTTTGGGACCGTAGCTGCGGTCTGGGTCTTGGGAATGGCGACCATTGTTTTGAGTATTTAACGGGTATAAATAGATGAATTGATCGTGTATAAAAGAGTGCGCATGTGTACAGCAGTTACAGCAGTCACAAACAGCTGCTTAGTTCGTGTTCTTGTTGGACAGCTACTTTGTTTTTACAACGGGCGATTACTGATCATTTATAGGTTTTAAGACGAAAGATGTTGAAGTCATCTTTGTCTACAAAAGTCCAAAAGCCTTTTTGCCCGCTCGGAATAACGCATGCCTCGTCATGCGGGAGCAGGTTTCCCCAACTTTCCCCGCCAAGTTGATGCAATTGTCCAGCATTAGTCCGGAGGAGGCAAGTCCTGATCGGCAGTATCAATTACATTCGGCCACAGTGTCGCATTTCCGTGAATACGCATTACTTGATGGTTTCGGAAGCCAAGGCGTATGGCAGAGTTCCAGTTCTCCCACTAGTGTTATCGCTTCAAGCACGGTATGCCGAGTGTAGAGTGCCATGTACTCCGGCGAAATGCTACACTAGCAGCTATGGAGCATAGTTTATCAAATCAAGTGTGTAGTTAATTTATGTAGCATCAACGTTAATCTACCAAGATTCGATTCAGGCTGCATAATTGCATTGTCAAAAGGGGTTGTAAGCTCTGAAATCAAAGCTCCAGCAATAACCCGGTCACCACCCGGTGGTTGCAATTAGTTATTTCGACATCAGAGCACCACAGCCAGAAGAGCTTGTCTTTTGCTGATCGTCGCAAATTCCTCCCGCTCTATCTCCAGCTTATCTTCCCGCATCACCTCCCGTTGCCCTCCCGCTTATTCCGCTAACCGTCCCCCGCTCGATAGCCGTACGTGGGGTAGCGGCGCAAACAGAGCCATCTCCTCATGCATACATAAGTCTGTATGAGGAGTTAAGTCTGACACACTCGGCTGAAGGCGGAAAGTTGACAATCTCTCTCTGTCCATCGTGCGTTTGCCCGGCGAGTGCGGTACTTCCCGTCATTACTCCGGAGCCAGTGATCCTTTCGGAACTTTTTCATCATCTTCGCTCAGTGTCTCATGGCCAAGAGGTCATGCGATTTCTGTGTTCAGCGCAAAACGCGGTGCGATAATGGCCGCCCATGCCGCAAATGCCTTGACGCACAACCTCCACTTGATTGTACTTACTCACGGCCGGTGCTGAAGCGCGGCCCAAAGACTTCAAAGCTCACGCAGCGATGCAATTGGAAATGGAGGATTGAGGGGCAGAAATTGCCCCGTATAGCAAGTAGTTGCCTAAATGCGGATTCGGTAAGGATTGCGGCAGAGGTCTCGACTTGTGTGAGGATAGAAAGACTAGCTCCATCAATACTCAAGCCGATCATCGAATGCTACAGTTCTCGGATGTATCCGGTCTGGCCAGTCCTCCATGTCTCAAGTCTTCTGGCTAGACTTGAGGAAGTTGAAACAAACAATTCGGCAAGTATACCGAGCTTGGCGTACATTGATGATGTCTACATCATGGCATTGGCTCTGTGTTCAGCCACTATGGCTCAGCTGAATCTTAGTGAGATGGAGGACATGCCTCCTCATATCACTAGTGAATACTTGGAGAAGGAGTGTAACCGCCTTCGCGCCCTGACGAATTATCGGGAGAATCCATCCGTGGAAGGGGCTCTTACGTCCTTCTTTCTCCATGTCTACCACGCAAGAGTTGATAACAGAAATGCTTCCATGATCTTTCTGCAAGAGGGCATCTCCATCGCTCGACTTCTCCGCCTAGATCGGATAGAATCTGAACCCAGTCAGCTTTCAAATGGTTGGACTAATGACCAAGCCACCGTAACTGCTCAGAAGCGTCTAGTGTATATTCTTTTGTGGGTGAGCGAAAGGTAAATAACTTTGACATGATAATCTCCATATCCATTCAAAGAAGCACAGTAGCTAATTCTCTGAAATACAAACAAAGGGGCTACGCTATTCAACATGATCTTCCCATCTCCATACTCGATACAGTCCAGATACCGTCCGCCAAGTTGGATGATTTTGATAAATATGGAAAGGGGCTAATTGAACTTGCCATGCTGTTTGTGGCCTTTGACGCCTTCTTTTACCGTACCACTAGCTACATGCATGAAACCTCTCAGCATCATTCTGAAAAGTATCGCCTGATAGCAGTTCAACAATCTTTAAGAATGATTGCTCCAAAGCTTTCTGGGCATGATTTGGTGCAAAGGGCGGATTATACTATTACAAGGCATTGGATGCGAATTCTGATTTGGCAGCAAGCCATGTCTCGGAGTCTCTTATCGTCCTACGCTGATCATGATTCAATGACTTTCTTCTTTCCATCTCAAATAGCTCAAGAATTTCTTGCCTCAATCACAGTTAATTCCAAGGAACATTTGATATCGTTGGGAAGAGATCAGGTAAGTGACATCGTATCTACAGAAACCTATACAGCGTATCGTTATATCAACACCAAACTAATGCAGATATAGCTAATTAAATCCTTTGAAATTACAAATACGTTGGCAGATGTAATACTGTGCACTACAAACACCTCCAACCATCCTTCTCTGCCTGACACTCACAAGTCTCGCTGCAAACCATTCCTCTCTATGCATCGAGAGAGCTGGAAATGCGGCCCAGTTGACTTCTTACATGCTTTGTACCAGATAATTTCACCATTCTTGACATATGATAAGCGATTATACGACATGATACGATTAAAGGCGGCAGATGCATTATTACAAGCGCCGAGGAGGATTGTTCCAAAAAGCGTTGACGGAATATCAAAAGACACAGAAGCAGATGCAGAGCAAGAAGAGGGCAGTGATATAATTTTGGAACAACTTCTTGAATTTGCAGCTGAAGCAGATACTCGCAATGCTGGATTAGAAGACCTTGGCTTAGGGTTGGGTGCACTGAATGATATGGAGGAGCTGCTTATGTTGTAGCGATACCCTACAAGGGGTTCATAAACTTATAATCTTTCTAGTAGATAAGGTTTTAATACTAGGTAAAAAGATTTATTATAAAGGCGTTTTAATAATAGTTAAAGACGGTCTGAATGTTTATGTCTAGAAATCACATCGCGTCTCCTGCTATGATTCTCGCTTTAGCATAATCGTCAATTGCGGCAATAGAGACGTGCAAGTTGACGGTAAGAGAGCTTCAATGCAGAGAAGCGCTTAGATATATCAAGAAAGTTACATATATGAAGATTTCTAAACGGTTAGTGGTTGCTCTTCATTATTAAATCCTTGTTCAATGCGGATCTAATTTTTTCCCCTCTAGAATCGCCTTAGAAGCCAATCGTGCTCATTAGTAGTTATGTTTATGAATTCTAGGCGGGAAGGGAATGACGTGCGGGACTGGTCCTTATCGCGATAGCTGACTAAGACATCGGCGGCCAATGTCTCGCCACCAAATGCCCGCTATGAAAAGTACAGATCGCTTGGATTTCTCCAACTCCGCCGACGAGCTCCGTCTGGCAGACCCTTTCGTCTGCTGTTTTTCTTTCTTCTTGGATGATTGAAGAAAGACTACGTTCGTATTTCTAATCACTCGCTTGTATCGCCTCTTCATCTTCCTCTAGGAGGCACCGCCCACCTCCAAGCCTGCCTGCCATGGCAGCCCTCGTGGACAATCCGCAGATTAAGCATGCGGAGTTGCTTCGCCCGCTGCCGTTTCACTTCCATGCCTATGTCTGGCCCTTTGCCATCGTCTGGCCCATTTTCCTTCGATACTATCTCTCCGAGGATCTCTACGAGAAGCACATTGGCGGCTCGGAATGGACGTTTGTGTGGTGCGGAGCCATCATCACGGCCCAGTCCCTTGTTTGGCTGAGCACGCACTGGAGCGTGGCTCTCGATGCGCGATTCACTGCTAGCAAGGCTCAAGATGTCCAGGACGCCCAGTTGATCAAAGTTATTCCTGTCGCTAACGCCGGCTCTGGCGAAATCTGCAAGCTGGTGCGAGATAAGGTACGTCTCATTGGCAATTTCAAGTATTTGTATCGTTTCCGGGATCTAACGCAGATGTTCTTCACAGGTTGGTGGCAAGACCAACATCTCATTCCTGTTCCAGAAACGCCGTTTCCTCTACGATCCGGATTCCAAATCCTTCAGCTGCCTCCAATATGCCATCGACGCCGAGCCCAAGCCCACCATTGGCGAGTTTCAAACCTGCCGAGGCATCGACAAGCAGTCCGAGCTGACCCGCATTGAGCAACACTATGGTACAAACACTTTCGACATTCCTGTCCCGACATTTACAGAGCTCTTCAAGGAACATGCTGTCGCGCCTTTCTTTGTGTTCCAAATCTTCTGCGTTGGCCTGTGGATGCTTGATGAATACTGGTACTACTCGTTGTTCACTCTATTCATGCTTGTCGCATTTGAGAGTACTGTTGTCTGGCAGCGCCAGCGTACCCTGAACGAGTTCCGTGGAATGAGCATCAAGCCTTACGATGTCTGGGTCTACCGCCTCGGCAAGTGGACCGAGATTCAGAGCGATGCACTGTTACCTGGGGACCTCGTGTCTGTTGGTCGAACAAAAGAAGATAGCGGCGTCGCATGTGATATGATCTTGGTTGAGGGCACTGCGATTGTTAATGAGGCTATGCTTTCCGGAGAAAGTACCCCTCTGCTCAAGGATTCAATCCAGCTGCGGCCGGCTGATGCTCTACTTGAACCTGAAGGACTTGACAAGAACGCTTTCCTTTGGGGCGGCACCAAAATCCTCCAAATTACTCACGGCAACCCTGACCAAGAGAAGCCCAAGTTGGCTTCTGGTGTCCCTCCTGCCCCTGACAATGGAGCCTTGGCTGTTGTTATCAAGACCGGTTTCGAAACTTCACAAGGTAGCTTGGTCCGAACTATGATTTACTCAACTGAGCGCGTGTCCGCGAACAACCTTGAGGCCCTCTTGTTCATTCTGTTCCTTCTTGTCTTTGCGATTGCGGCCTCGTGGTACGTCTGGGATGAAGGTGTGCGAAGGGACCGCAAACGCTCGAAGCTTTTGCTAGACTGCGTTTTGATCGTTACCAGTGTTGTGCCTCCAGAGTTGCCCATGGAACTTAGTCTCGCGGTCAACACTAGCTTGGCAGCCCTTTCAAAACTAGCCATCTTCTGCACTGAGCCATTCAGAATTCCCTACGCTGGACGCATTGACATCGCTTGCTTCGATAAAACAGGAACGCTCACTGGCGAAGACTTGGTCGTCGAAGGTATTGCCGGGTTGGGCCTGAATCATACCGATGTTGAGGATAAGCGGGAAGGTGACGGCGCTCACTCTACCATTATTGATGTGAAGCACGCTAGCCTGGAGACCCAGCTGGTACTTGCTACTGCCCATGCTTTGGTACGACTGGATGAAGGCGATGTTGTGGGAGACCCCATGGAGAAGGCCACTCTTACTTCTCTTGGCTGGGGCCTTGGCCGCAACGATGTTCTTTCAAGCACTCCCAAGGCCGGTACTACTCAGGGTAACGTTCACATCAAGCGCCGCTTCCAATTCTCCTCAGCCCTCAAGCGTCAGAGTTCTGTCGCGTTTGTCAATGGTATTCACACAAGAACTGGTCAAAAGATCAAAGGTACATTTGCCGGCGTCAAGGGTGCTCCAGAGACAATTCAGAAGATGCTGGTCGAGGTGCCCGCCGATTACGAGGAAACTTATAAGTTCTTTACACGCAAGGGATCTCGAGTTCTCGCACTGGCATACAAACTGCTTTCCGTTGATTCTGAGTTGGGCGCAAGCAAAATCAATGACTTGAAGCGAGAGAAAGTCGAAGCTGATCTCACATTCGCTGGCTTTTTGGTCCTTCACTGCCCTCTCAAAGAAGATGCTAAAGAGGCTGTACAGATGCTTAACGAGAGTAGCCACCGTGTCGTTATGATCACTGGTGACAATCCTCTGACCGCTGTCCATGTCGCTCGAGAAGTCGAAATTGTTGATCGCGATGTTCTTATTCTGGATGCCCCTGAGGATAATGCCGGCGGCGAGAAGCTTGTTTGGAAGAGTGTTGACGACAAAATAAGCATTCATGTCGATCCTTCTAAGCCCATCGATCTCGAGATTCTGAAGAACAAAGATATCTGTGTAACTGGATACGCTCTTGCCAAGTTCAAGGACCAGGATGGATGGCGCGACCTCCTTCGCCATACTTGGGTCTACGCCCGTGTATCGCCAAAGCAGAAGGAGGATATTCTTCTCGGCCTCAAGGATATGGGCTACTATACTTTGATGGCTGGTGACGGAACCAACGATGTCGGTGCTCTGAAACAGGCTCATATTGGTGTTGCGCTCCTCAATGGTACCAAGGAAGATTTGACCCGCATTGCGGAACATGCTCGCAACACTAAGCTTAAGGAAATGTACCAGAAGCAGTGCGAACTCATGAACCGATTCAATCAACCTTCGCCTCCTGTTCCCGTCCTCATTGCTCACCTCTACCCTCCTGGACCTACCAACCCTAACTACGAAAAGGCGATCGAGCGTGAGGCTTCCAGAAAGAAGATTACTCCCGAGGAATACATTAAACAGCATGGCCATCCCGTGGAGACTATTACCTCTCCTGGTGCGCAGAGCATCTTGAACAATCGCCAACAAGACGTCAACAAGAAGGCGGCCACCTTGGCTGATAGGCTGACAACTAGCATGATGGAAGCTGAAATGGGTGATGATGAACCTCCGACTTTGAAACTGGGTGATGCTTCCGTTGCCGCGCCATTCACCTCGAAGCTTCGCGACGTCATTGCTATTCCTAATATTATTCGCCAGGGCCGTTGCACGCTTGTTGCCACGATCCAGATGTACAAGATTCTCGCATTGAACTGCCTCATTAGCGCTTACTCCCTGTCTGTCCTGTATCTCGAGGGCATCAAATTTGGTGACACTCAATATACCATCAGTGGAATGCTCATGTCTGTGTGCTTCCTGAGCATTTCGAGAGCTCGAGTCGTGGAAGGACTTAGCAAAGAGCGACCTCAGCCAAACATCTTCAACGTCTACATCATTGGATCTATTCTCGGCCAGTTCGCCGTTCACATCGTCACTCTTATCTACATCGCTCGTTTGTGCGATAAGATTGAGCCGTAAGTGCTAAGCATCTCCATCACTCTATTCCGCTTAGGTGCCTCATAATTTACTGACTTTGCTATAGACGCTCAGGAGACATTGATCTGGAAGCAGAATTTGCCCCATCGCTGCTTAACTCTGCGGTTTACTTGCTCCAGCTGATCCAGCAGATTTCTACCTTTGCTATCAACTACCAGGGTCGACCATTCCGTGAGGGCATTCGTGAGAACAGGGCCATGTTTTACGGAATTGTTGGCGTTTCTGGTCTCGCCTTTGTCTGTGCCCTGGAGCTTATGCCTGAAATCAATGAGCAGATGAAGCTTGTGCCGTTTACCGAAGAATTCAAGACCAAGATGACGACAGTTATGGTTCTCGACTATGCTCTGTGCTGGGTCATTGAAATTCTATTGAAGAAAGGTTTCAGCGACTACCGCCCGCGCGACATTGCCGAACGCCGACCCGAACAGCTCAAGCGCGAGGCTGCGCGTAAGAAGGAGATTGAGAAGAAGAAGGCCGAGGAAGAAGAGAAGGAGCGATTGGAAAAGGTGGCTGAATTCGAGAGGAGGGTCGAGGAGCGCAAGAGGAAGATTGAGGCATGGGCTGCTGGCCGTCAGCAGCCGGCGTCAGGGTCATAATTTCCTTTCTTCTTGGATTCCATTAGGACGGCGACGGCGGCGAAAATCATTTAGCAAGATGAAGAGGTATAATTGTAGAGTTTGAAGCTAAATAATGTTCTTAGATGCTCATAATTGATACCGGGCAGCCTAGACAATGTTAAATACCGAATACAATAGAGTTTCCTCTTTTAGTGTTACAAGACTTGATGGCAAATACGTGACAACTGGGAAGAAACAAAAAAAGAACGAAATATTTTGAGAAATGTAAACGTCGTTCTGTCACTATTGATGGTTCATTTTATTGAATGCGGCCATCTCATCGTGGCTCTGCTTTGTAGAGTTATACTGTATGTGCCGCTAAGACGCGCCTTCTCGCTCCTCACTGGCCACTCTTGTATGTAGTTCAATGCAATGTAATGCACTCACTGTAAGTGCGGCGCAGCGTTGAAGCCAATGAGTGACGTTAATTATAATATCTTGCCTCAAATTGAATGCAATAGAATTTTACATTACTTCATCGCGCACAATGGGTTTTATTTCTCCAAAAAGCTGATCAGCGTAATTTCTACTGTCGGCATGACTCATCTAGAATTCCAGATAAGTAGGCGCTGATAAGCCAGCTTGGAGCTCCTGGCCCCTCCAATGCATTTCAGTGACGCTACTTCCAGGCGCCAGAAATAATCCCACCGAGCTTCACCAATTCAACATCTGCTGCCACTGCTGCCGCAATGTCTATCCACCAACTCTCCCGCCTGCTTCCACTACCAGATGATGAGCTGCAGCAGGTTCTCGACTATGCCGCAACCCTCTCCAAGCCCGAAGCCGTGACGCACTTTAGCAATCTGCTGGGCGACTCGCCTCCCGTAATCGACTTTATATCTACATTCAACGCTCGCCGAAAAGACCCTACAGTCCCTCAGCCTCCCGCTGCTCCGACCCCTTCAGCTTCATCTTCTTCTAAAACTCAGTCCAAAGCGCAAAAACCAGCCGCTGCTGAAACGATAGAGGCGGTGCCGAAACATACAAGGCAGGCTAAGAAGAAGAAAGCACCGCTGCATGCACTGGAAGCTCGAAAGGTTGACAATTATGCCGGCCCGGCTGGAAAGGCATATAGCAAAAGGGACTCTGATCTGGAATACATATCCCAGCGATCCAGTGCTCCCAATAGCAACCAACCATCAAGAGGAAATTCACCGCCAAGACTTTCTATCAAAGAACCTACCCCAGTGAAGACGCAGCCTGCCAAGGTTGAAGCGCCGGCACCGAAGCAAAGTACTTCTGCAGCAAGTGGTTACCTTATATCCGATGGCCCGCCTAAGAAATCAAAAGCCAAATCTACGCCTGTGTCCCGCACATCTACACCAAAGCCAGCAAGCAGCGGAAATGTTACAAAAGTTTCAATATCAGGAGGCGTGCCAATGGCAGGTCAGTCTACAGCGCTGGCCGATCTAGATGCTGCTATTCGGTCTCTGGAGATTACGACCAATCCAACGCTGGAGAAGGATACGAAATCGAGAAGATGCAACTGCGTAGCAACGAGGCACCCTATCCAAGCAGCCGCACCAAACTGTCTCTCATGTGGAAAAGTCATCTGCCTAAAGGAAGGGTTGGGCCCTTGTACCTTTTGCGGGACGCCGTTACTAAGTTCCGATGAGATTCAGGCCATGGTCAGAGAACTTAAAGACGAACGTGGTAGAGAGAAGATGGCGGCCAATGCGGCAGCTCATCGCAGAGCAGATGTGGCTAAGACACCTGCGCCATTCACGCCTCCTCGGGGTTTGGACGGCGACGCTCCCTCATTATCTGACGCAGCGGCCAAGGCACGGGAGCATAGAGATAAGCTGCTCAACTTCCAGGCACAAAATGCAAAGCGGACGACTGTGAGAGATGAGGCATCGGACTTTGACGTATCAGGTGCAATGAGTGGGACGGGTAGCATGTGGGCGACGCCCGAAGAGCGCGCAAAGGAGCTGAAGAGACAGCAGAAAATCATGCGTGAGATGGAATGGAACGCACGGCCCGAATACGAGAAGCGACAGCAGGTAATCAGCATTGACCTCGCCGGTCGTAGAGTTGTGAAGACAGTTGCGCCAATCGAATGGCCAGTAACGCCAGAAGAAGACGAGGAGCCTGAAGACATTGACACGAGAGCTCTTCAAGAGACATCTGGAAACAAGAATGCCGGCGGAGCATTCAGCACAAATCCACTCCTCGGAGCAGCCATGCGGCCTGTTTACGACGCCAAGGGGAAAGGGAGCGAGGCAGAAGGACGAGACAGCCGTAGTAAAGGGTGGAGAAGAGTTCAGGATGATCTGGACGACAACGAGGGCGTCATTCTAGATGGCGGGGCATATGGATCACAGGGTGTTGGCGGGGATGAGCCTGCATGTGGATGAGTGATGCGGTATTCATAGAGGAACAATAATAAGAGCTTGATATATGAAGCAATCAGCACGTATCTGTCGGGTAGATGATACATCACGCAGCAAGGAGCATCTAAAGATTGCTTGATAGATCACGCGCCAAGAACCCTTACCCATCACCCACTATGGCGATGCTAATAATAAGCGTGAGAGCCGCGGGCCGAGTTATTGAAGCTTTAAGCTGCTGACTAAGACACTAAGACCCAGTCGCGTCATTCACGTGGTTTCGTGTCATTGAAGAATTTCGCAAGTTCATGAAAAAAGGCTTCTGGTTGGCGCAGCCGACGCCATTGCGGAGCGCTTTCGCCTCTTGATTCGCCAACGCCGACAGTAAAGTTTCAAAGAACAAAGAGTCGCCAGGACGAGAGTAAAAAAATTAGCAACTACATAATCGCCTGGAGCCACTTTTGCCTCCCAGCTGAATTCTGGATAGGCATCGCATCTCGAGGGGGAGAAACCCCCCCCAGTCTCACTTGCTCGCGGGGTTTTTGGGGCGGGGAGCGCGCGGACAGCCAAAAAGTCCTCGTTCGTGCAGCTTGTCCCACAACGCAACGGCCAAATGGTGGTGGCTAACGGCGAACCCTGCACAGACGGAGCGACAATGCATGCCGTTTGAGGCTTTTCTGAGCTCTGCAGGGAAAAAAAAAAAAAAAAAAAAAAAAAAAAATGCGCGGCCCACTAGAAGGCGGCATCGCATCTGGTGGGCAAATGGATGGCACAAGATTGAGAAAGAAACGGTGCCTGTTTGCCTGTCCTCTTTTCCTGTTGCTATGCGCTATGATGGTGTGAGCGGCAGCTGCAAGCGCTGCTGCATCTTAGCGAGCGCTGAAGATTCTGCAAAAAAGAAAAGAAAAAAAAAGAAAAGAAAAAAAGAAAGAAAGAAAGAAAAAGAAACGAAGGCCAAAAAAGCCCGACATCAGGCGTATCGTAAGCCAAGTAAGCGTTCTTTGTTATGAGCCTTTCTCTTCTACGCCCTCTCCTTCTCTTACACGACATGACAGCCCATCAGGGTTGGACAGCTTTTGGCCAAACATTTTTTTTTTTTTCCAAAGGCGTCAAAATCTAACGAATATGCATCTCTTCTACAAGGCGTTGGATCCACTCAAATCCACCTGCTTAGCGCTGCTGCTTTAGTGCGCGTGATGCTCTGGCACTCTGGCAACTGTGGTGATGGCTTCGCGCCTAGCCTCAGTGAGGTAGGTCCGCTGAGCGATGTGATGGCGAATGCCACTGGATGGACACTGGAGGGAGATTTCAGAGGCTATGGGGCCTTTGATGGCTAATTTGTGGCCTCTGCTGCGTGAGTTTGAAGAGTGCAGCGCTTAATGTTAATGCTAAGTACTGCTGCCATTTTAAAGAAAGGCGGGAAAAAAAAGTCAATATTGATCCATCCGTTGGAATTAAATCCCTGGAGCGCCCATGGGACAGTGAAAGCGCTGGAGTTTAGCGCTCTTTGGCACCTATTGGGGGGCCTCTTTGGAGACTTTTTGGGGGGGATCCCGTCCTTGCCCGTCCCTCCCGCATCCGTCGCGACTGGACCGCGCGTAACCCACACACACAAACCAGAACTTCGTCTGTCCCGATAGCCCACCAGGCACTTGCTCTCTTGCTTCAACACACGCCATCGGCTCGACGCATTGGATACAAACGCCGCTGCTTTTTGGCCGCGAGCCTTGTTTGCCAGAGCCCACGCCCACGTCGAGACGCGCCGACGCGCCCTTTTGTCGCTGCCGCCGGTCGCCTGGATCAGACCCCATTAAACGCCAGCCCAGACCTCTCACGTAACGCACGCTGTGGGTTGTCGCGTTCGCTCAGCAATCCGCGCGACATGCCTCCGACCATGGACGACGTCGACTCCCGTTTGCCGCTTGGCCGGCAGTCGCCCATCGCCGCCTCGTCCGTCTCCGCCGCGACCGAACTGGCGGGCGATGCTGCGTCCTCGTCGTCCCAGACCGAGGTCGTGGAAGAATCACCCCGCGGCTCCTCGTCCCCGAAACAATCGCAACAATCAGACGCCCTTGGCGCCAGCGGCTCCGGCTCCGCTCTCAGCATTCCTCTGACCGTCACCAACTCCCAGGAATCCCACGTCACCAGCTCTTCCGCTCACGCTGTGACGCCTCCCGCGAGCGACATCAGCAGCGTGACAGACAATGGCATTGCAGGATATCTTGGACAGCATTCGGCCCCTGCTACGGACAAGACCGACCACCTGCTGCAGCTCTCCACCCTTGCAGCCGCCCGAGACAGAATATCCATTGGCACGGCAGCCGGCGTGTCCAGGAAACGTATGGCTGATGGCGAAGTCAAGGCCGGCATGGCTAACGTGAGCCCGATCAAAGGTCGCAGCCACGGCCATGCCAGGAACCTGAGCGCCGTCAGCGTCACATCTACCGGCAGCACAATAGGAGAGGTACGTGGGATAATTCCCAACGCATCAGAGCACATGGGTGGTAAACTAACCGCGATTCTAGCTGTCTGCCGAGCTCAAGACTCGCCTTTCTTACGCCATGGTCAAGGTCAATTTTGGCTGGCAAGGCCACTCTATCGAGGAAGTTGAATCAATGGCCGCCTCACAAGCTGCCTCGCCTACTTCTGGCTCCTCCACTATCCGACGACACAGCTCCTCTACGAGCCCGCGCTTGGATGTTACCGCGGCGTCTGCTCAAGTGCACCGCGCCCAGCAATCTGCCATTCGCCGCAAGTCTGATTCCCCCAATTTGATGTCTAATAAGTCCTCTCTCGCCCCTCCGGCGACTATTCAGCCTTCTATCAATGCTGCGCGCTCCAACCCGCGTCGTAACTCAAGCCCTCGATATACCCCCACCATGCTCTCCCACTCTCATTCGGCGTCTCCTCATACTCCTGCTCAGCCAATGGTTGTTGATTCCCACCAGTCCCTGTCTCAGCCCGCGCGCATGACTGATCCAATTCTATTCCCGTCTCATCAGAATGTTAGGGAGCAAGATGCCATGGAAGCATTGCTTTTTATGAGCAGTCCTAATAACTCGGCCAATCTGAAGCATACCTTTTCTCCGTCGGCGTCTCCAAATCCTCACGTTGGTGCCTCCAGGAGTAGCGTTGCAAGACACGCGTTACCCAGTGCACCTAGGAAGGGTCTTCCTGCGCATAGACCGTCGAATCTCAATCGAAGAGCCGGATTTGATAGGTCTCCAGGGCTGGTCCATCCTGGATCTCCCATGGACGTGGATTCACCGCAACATGCATACTACAGTCCCAATGGTGCTACGCCAAAAAGACGTGTCAAGGGGACCAACAGCCACTTGAGGGGAGCTCTTTCGCTCCCTACTGGGCTTGGTGCTGGCCATGCTACTGCTAGGAGAGTCCTACGGGATGAAGATATTGAGCGGATGCTCGACCGAGCCAGTGCCGAAGCGGCAGACTCTTCTGATGATGAAGAAATCCAAATTCCTCGCTTGAGAAACGAGGTGGCTGGCATGATGGGAGTCCGTGGTTGAACCAGTTGAACGAGGTTACTGATCCTCTATATATCTTTTTTCTTCTACACTGTGCCGTTTCATGCACTCGAGGAAAATAGCAGTAGCGACATTGATGTTGAATAGCCGGGCGAGAGCGAGACGCTTTATGCGAAACAGGGCCCATG
This sequence comes from Trichoderma asperelloides, assembly GCA_021066465.1. Lineage (NCBI taxonomy): Eukaryota > Fungi > Ascomycota > Sordariomycetes > Hypocreales > Hypocreaceae > Trichoderma > Trichoderma asperelloides. Next base: position 735,952 of record JAJKFY010000222.1, on the reverse strand, counting down.
CCGGATTCTCGTCGACTGACATATTGTGCGGTGGCCAAAGGTACAGCCAACACACTACACCAGTAGTACAATGGCAGGCTGTGGCTCAGCAACAGTATGTTTGCTCCGGTATCTCTACGGTCTTTATCAATCTCAGTTGGCTACGATCCAACATCTCTCTACTGCACCGTTTACGGCTGATGCTGCGGGACCGTTCTTTGAACCTTGTTATGAATACGAGGCCAGCGTGAGAGTTTGGCAGCGCTCGGTGAATCCGGCGGCTCCGATAGGTACACCACTCTAGCGCCCGGATTATTCGTATTACGATGCGTCCCTGGGCATTGCCTTGAGGTTGGAGCACCTTGTCGTAAATAAGATTGTTGGGATGTCCTCCCGCTGGAGAGCTCTTTTTCTTCGGATACGAGCAGGCTATTTACAAACATGAATTACGTGCATTATCTGTGGTGTTGAGGACATTTTTTGATAGAATATGTCGGAGTCTTGTGGAGTAATTCTTATTGGGCAGCCGAAGAGAATCATCTTCTATGTATGTCCAGAATGTAGTTGAGAAGTGATGAATTTGGTGCTACCGGAGGACTGGGAACAGTCCTGAAGGTTACGATTAAGTACCTACCTATTCCGAGCTGCCGAATATGGCTTCAATGTTTTTTTTTTTAGATTGTGGTTCGTAAACAACTGAACTGCGTGATGCAAAATTTCTAGAAATGACAATGGTAGCGTCTCGAAGAGGCTTTCTCTTCGTCCATTGGTGGAAAGCTTCCACTTAGCAAATATAAAGGTAGAAGAATACGTAAGAAAAGTGTTAATACAATTCATAAATACCTCCTATAGTATTCATCCGTATCAGTATTAGGTGGTAGTTTGTCTTTTAGCTGATGTCTGTTTTCAAAGGCAGTGCCTAATCCTGTGGAAGGAGGTTACGCGCTCGATAAGCCTTCCATTGATAACATGGACTCGGCTCTCAATGTCACTTCATCAGAAACTCATTTTTTTACCTTTTCATCTCATCAAAGCATATGCAGGGTGGGTAAGGCATATATGCAAAAAAAAAAAAAAAAAAAAAAAAAATTACTCAAATTAGACCCCTCGTGTTCCAACTTACACTCGCTTGACGAACGAGATTTGATTGATCCAATCTCTTGACGCCTTGATCTATCTACGGCTCTCCTCTTGGAAGCATAAGAAGCACAGCCGACTTATTCGCACAACCGCTCCAAGATTAGCGGCCAATTGCTGGTAAAGAGTAGCTTCACATTGGGCACAAGAGCTGTCAAGATCAGGCCGCCGGATCGGGTTTCTATAGACAAGCATTGGCAAGACGCCGCCTTTCTGGTTTAGCAGATGGCTTGATTGCCTAGTTTTCGGCATACGCACTCGGTGTGTCTGTTGGCATCCATGCTACTATGGTCCAGAAAATACCCCGAGGGGCACCAAAACAGAAGAATGTCTGCTTCTCCCCGCTTGCTAGAACAAGTCTGGTATTAAGCCGGCAGTAGCTCATCCAGCTGAAATAGACAAGGGACTAGCCGGGCGCCAGCAAAATGAGTATTTGGCGATCGTGAGCCATAGTTTCACCTCTGATGGCGCTTCTTGGACCTAGGGCCGCACTAGACATCAGCTTCTTCCAGACTACTGAAATATGGCCTGTCCCCAGTCCACTCGATTGCTGAAAGCATCATTTTTATCTTCAGCACAGCTGGGCTGCGTGCAACTATTGACGCGGCCTAGCCGTGAACGCCGGCATATGCGGCATGAGAAGCTGGGAAATCAACGTTGCCACCTTATCATCTATCATTTTTCAACGTCGCCGCGTGCGCAGGCTGAGAGGCCTATGAACGCTGGAGGATGACGCGCATGTGCCAGCCCTAATAAGACATTGATTATTAGCGGCTCTTTGAATGGATCCAGATTTACAGCCACTCATCAAACCAGCGCCCGTGATCCGTTCCGAGACAGCCCATTAATACTGCCTATTACTGCTGCTATCATCACTCGTCGATGTCCAGTTAGTTTCGGCCGCTGGTAGGGGAGCCCTATCGGACGTGGCTTGCTTGACTCAGTTCAATATGTCCCAGGCCGCCAAAAGTGGAAAGTGGATGGATGGACAGCACGTTAGACAGACAGACTTGTCCAAGACACGCATGTAATATCGCTTCTCTCTCCCACGGCTCTCTGCCCCAAGCACCAGAGACAGGTGTCTTTGGACGCATGTATGGTGTGAGGTGTAAGTCTTAGCGCCTCCGATTATTGCCTTTTAGACACCGCTCTCTCGCTTGCTCTGGCCGCCTATCATCATGACAGCAGCTTCAAAGGTTTCGCTAGCCAGCGGTGGCTTCTGACGATCGACAAGGGGCAATGAAGAACCCACCGCAGAAAGCATTCTATTATACAAGAAGGCTGTGATCGCCCGCTCTTCCCACAGCTGGGTTTCTGATCTTACGTAGCCTGGGCAGAGCAGAACGGCGAATATCTTTTCATTGGTTAAGCGTTATCCAGCGACACGAATTGAAGACGCCCGCTTGCGCAGCATCTTCGCCTCCCTTCCCTCATTTCTTCTTCTTCTTCTTCCTCTTCCATTTCATCATCATTATTATTATTCTCAATCTTCGCTCATTACTATTGTTTTTTCATCATTGCCATTTTCAACTATATTAGCAGCATTAGTGTCTTCACAACATCGGTGCCCTTTTTGACTCTTTGATACTCATTTGTTTCAACGCTACGACTACGCTCTTACAACATACTTATATATCAGCAACCGATTGGTGCTCCGTCTCATCAAGCATTACGCTTCAGCATAGCCGCATAGCATAGCACATCGTTATTTTTACACCTGAAACATTCTGCCATTATGGATCAGCCTCGACCTCCTCTGCGGCAGTTCACTGGAACTTTCCCGGCGGCACGACCTGCTACAGCTTCGCCTGCACCACAGCTACGCCCTCAGCCCTCTTTTCGGGATCGATTCTGGTCCAGAACCAGCGCCAATTACGACGGAGAGGATGATGCCATCACAGAGCCTCAAAACAACCTCACAAAAAAGAGCCCCTATGTCCCCCGGAATGCAGCCTCTGGCTTCTCGAGAACGGCAACCGCGCCGCATGAACAGCTCAGACGAAAGGTGGAGAGACGACCAAGCAAAGACTCGGTAATCGACGTCTACGCTAGCTCACCTCTAAGTGAGCTAGCCGCGGGCCACTTATACGTCCATACTCCCTCCTCCGAGGCCAGCGCCACGGACTTTGCCGATTTCATGACCACGGCTCAAAACGAAGAGCGCCTCCGCCAGGCCGCCAATGCCGTGCATGCGCGAAGCCAGTATCGCGACAGCGGTTACTATTCCTCGTCCAACGGCGGCCGTACCGACGGACGCTACTCGCCATCTGTGCCTTCATCGGCATCGGCAGCTGGTTTGAAGAAGCTGAAATCACAGCCTTCCATGAGGACGTTTGGTCAGCGCATTGCGGATTATATTAAGCCTCCACGAGACGACTCATTGCCACCCATGCGCCGGTGAGGAGGATGAAGTTCTAATTGGTCAACGAAAGCCCTAATGCACTGCATTTATAGACACACTTGGGGCTATGACATTGTGCTTAATGAGACCCAAGAAATTAATGATGCGACTGAGGGCTGAGAGGGGGTTCATTATATAGTTTTGACGTTTCTGCCTCATTCTTACAGCTCTTGGAGGCAAACTTGGCTATTGCCAGCATCAATCACTCAGATACGGTGTACTACTGGAAGGCAAACACAGAGGGCGTTTTGGATACTATGGAAATGGATTTAGCATACACGAAATTTCTTAATCGATTTGAAATGTTGAGCGGCAGCCAGTTGGCGGCGCTATTTTTTGGAAATCCTGGTTCAATTGATGGTTGTTGTACCTGGTTCGATGCGCCGATCGCCACTCCATGCCGCAATTAAAACTTGTGAATAAGTGGGAAGAACGTTGATGGGACTGACGTCGAAACCCCCCAGACAACCTTGACAAATCTCCTTTTTTTTTTTTTTCCTGAATTGTACTTTCGGTCAAGCCGTGGCCTGCCAGCCTGCTTGTCTTGTCTTAGAAGCCAGGGACCAAAGACATCTTTATATGATTCTAACATTAGTCCGGCTAACTACATGTACATACTACCTATATTGTCTTATTCGTAGCTCACATAGCCGAAAGTGGCTACTTTCGATTAGCACTACTGCCTGGCATGACGAGAGCTACATACGATTGGAATGAAGTTACGCTAGCCGGTTCAATAAAAGGACATCAACAACTCAAGATTCAATCAGATTGAAACCGAAGCCTAATCTTCAATGCGCTTTCACGCAGATGCATTATCTGTTCCCCTCCTCCTTTCCTGCTGTCACTCTTGTTCTCTTGCTCTCCTTCATAGCGACCCCCGCGCAAATCCACATTTCATTTCATCTCGGTTCATGAATCATCGACGCCGAATACGGGAATTCCACTGGTAGATGCGCCAACTCTTGATATCGGGACCTGCCGATCTTTCCCCTCCCTCCTCGGGGGGGTAGGAATTGTATGTTTGTGAATTTTTAACTGCTAGCTTCGTTACTTTTTACTTGAATTAACGCGGCACCGGCGCGTGTAACCCAGCTTGGCAGTTCGGAATTAGATCATCGCTTGTTCCCCCCAATGGCAGAGGAACTTTCGATATGCAGCGTTCCATTTAGAGTACTTTTGAAAAGAAGCATATTATATTATCATAGTTTAACGGCTCAAACGCCTAGGGTTACATCGCGTGTTTGCTGCCGGTCGACGATGCCATTTATCCCTCCAAGATGGAGCACCCGGTGCTACTCAATCGTGCCTTGTGCACGCTACTCGTATCTATCCGCATCTCGTAATACTCTTTACGGCTATAGGTAATGCCAAAGGGTCCCTCGGATTGTTTGCGAAGGCGGGAGCGGATTGGACTATGATGGCGCAGTTCGGCAGTGCTAACTGTATTATCACAAAGGTACCCTCTTGGCGAGCATGGTTCTGATCCCGACCTGCCCTTGTGGTTGTCTCACATATCGGCGCACGCGCCGTGGATGACGGGCACGCATCACAAGCTGTCCTCCCGCATCTCCCCCCTAAAAAAGGCGAGAAGAAGGGCCATGATGTCGGTTCCATAAAGTCCCAGCAGCGCCACCTTTGGGTTCTCGAGAAGACTCTCTCTCTCTCTCTCTCTCTTTACCCCTCCATCCAGCACAGGTTTCAGCACGCCATGAAGTCGTCGGCATTGCTATGGGCAGCACAGCTGTCACTCTTCGCGAGCCTTGGGGCTTGCGAGAAGCATCTCGAGCAAGTCCTCACTGTTCCGACGGGATGGACAAAGTTGAACGAGGTCGTGAACCCTTCGCGCCACATTCGAATGTCAATCGCCCTGCGGCAGCCCAATATCGACAACTTGGAGTCCAAGATGGCAGCCAATGGCAATCGTCTGTCTTTGGATGAGATCCGTGAACTGCAGGCTCCGGCGCAAAAGGACATTGACGACGTGCTGCATTGGCTCTCTCAGAACGGCCTCTCTGGCACTGTCAGGAATGACTTCATTCACGTCAGAACGACAGTCGCCAAAGCCGAGCCCTTGCTGAATATGAAGCTGAGCCGTTTCTCCTTCGAGGGGAGAAAGCCTGTGCTTCGTACCACCAAATATACGGTTCCCGATTCTATTGCTGATGCCATCAGCTTTATCCATCCTTTGGCCAACTTCATGTCGGCTCGCCATAGGGCACAGGTCATGTCTGCACCAGCAGTCTCTGCTTCCAAGGCCGTACGAGACTCAGAGGACGAGGCGTTTTGCGCCGGTGGTGTCGATCCCGCGTGCCTTACCAAGCTCTACAACATCACATATTCGCCTCCGAACGACATCTCGCCCGTCATTTTTGGTGTGGCCGGTTTCCTAGAGGAAAATGCCAATCTGCAGGATCTACAGCAGTTTCTCAACACGTCTGCGCCTGAAATCGCCAAAACTGGCCGCTCCATTAATGTCGAGTTGATCAATGGAGGTGTGAATTCGCAAAACCTATCCGAATCAGGCTCAGAAGCTGCCCTGGATGTCGATTATGCTGTATCAATAGGCTACCCTACAAATGTTACATACTATATCACCGGAGGACGAGGAGTCAAGCTGGATGATAACGGGACTCCAATCGTAGGAGAGGATGACGATAACGAGCCTTATTTGGAGTTTTTCAATTACCTTCTCGGCAAGCCCGACGACAAAGTTCCTCACGTACTGTCGCTCTCATACTCTGATGACGAATTGACGGTACCTCGTGAATATGCAGAGCGTGTCTGCAACTTGTTTGGCATGCTCACGGCCCGTGGGACCTCCATCATCTTCGCATCCGGCGACGGCGGCGCTCGAGGAGGTCGAAACTCCAAGTGTGTCACCAACGACGGTACACATCGGCCAGTCACCATGGCGACGTTTCCTCCCACCTGCCCCTGGGTGACTTCGGTTGGCGCTGTGGAAAACACTGCTGAGCCGCCCAGAGGCGCCAGCTTCAGTACAGGCGGATTCTCTCAATATTTCTCCCGGCCAGCGTGGCAAGAAGCCGCGGTAACGGGCTACGTCAAGACTCTGAATGGGCACTTGGATGGACTTTATAACGCGTCGATGCGCGCCATCCCCGATGTCGCCGCGGTTGGCACTGATTTCTTGGCTATCGCTGGAGGAGCGACGATTTATCTGCAAGGCACCAGCGCCAGCACTCCCTTATTCGCATCCCTCATTGCCTTGATCGACGACGCCAGGCTGCGCGCCGGTAAGAAGCCTCTGGGGTACCTCAACGAGATCCTGTACTCAGACAGTGTCAAGTCTGTTCTGCAGGATATCACGTCGGGGCAGAGCGCCTCTTGCATCGTCAACGGAACGAGACCTGGAGGATGGCCGGCGGCCGTGGGTTGGGACGCCATTACCGGGCTTGGGGTGCCGAAGGAGTTTGATAAGTTTCTGAAGGTTCTGCTCGATGTATAATAAGATAGCTAGCTGTGTAGTTTTTGTTTGGCCGACATAATAGCAAGAGAGCCATGTTTAGCATCAGTGGATGTCGAGATAAAGAATGGTGGTGTGCACTCCGAGTTGGATGCGTGCCTGTGCTAGCCGCAGTAGAGCTCCAGAGCGCCAGGGACCGGCCGAGCTGCTCCATCAGCGGCAATGATGCGCAGCGCCCAGCGCTAAATCGCTAAATCGCTAAATCTGGACCAACTGACCCGCCAAGGGTCGCTGGCCCAGTCCGCTGGCCACGCGCTCCAGGGCCGCCGACGGGGCCTGTGGCAGGCCACTAAGGCCGCGCCGCCACGCCGCCATTGGCGATTGGCAACAGCGCAGTGGGCCAAACCCGCGACACCATCGCTCGCGCGTCAGATGCTTCTCACCGACATCGACCGGGGCTCAGCTTGACCTCAGATTCGCGCGTTTCTTCTCTTGCATGGGCCGGCCAGCGCTTTTATTTTTCTCGCCAGCGAACTGTTCTGCTTCGGGTTCTCCTTCTCTTCTCCCCGGTTTTTTACGGCCGCTGATTGATCGCATCCCGCACCGTCGCCCATCCCTCCCAAGCTTGTTTGCCCCAGCGGCACATCCACGCAAAGCTATCGCGCGCGCCATACGAATCCTCCTCGGTCAATACGACTTTGCGTCCATATCAGATTATTGGCAGCCTCCCAAAGGAGAAGCTGGAGCCATCTCTCGCAACGGCATCACGCTTACGGTCCGGCTCGGCCCAGCGGCAGGGATATCGCACTACCGTTTTCCACTCCGCACTTTTGCATCTTCCATTTGTCACGATGCCGATTCAGGCTGTTCGCTGGATCAACTTGATAGAATCCTAAGTTTATCGAGAAACCAAGTTACTTTCAGCCACCAGAACGCGGCGCCGAGCTTGATTGCTCGATCGCCTTGAAACCAGCGGGCGTGCATACTCTTAAACTTTCTTTTCCCGGTTCTATTGTTTATTTTCCGTTCTCTCGTCTTGCCCGGCCACCGTAGACAGCAAACGGCGCATCTCTATCTTCTCCTTCGATATCTTCCGCACTAGCAGCTGGCCTCGCTCGTTCTCTCAAGATGCCTACGCAACACGTCGAACCGGAGTCTCACGATCTTCTTCAAGATGTCGCCAACGCGCTGCTCAAGTCGCGAAAGGTGGTTGTTGTGACTGGCGCTGGAATCAGTACCAATTCTGGCATTCCGGTTCGTCAATCGCCTCGGCAGGTGTGCTTTCATATCTGGCGGATACTGACTGCTGACCCAGGATTTTCGCTCCGAGAATGGACTATACTCTCTTATTCAAGCTCAATTCGATGCTGCGAACCAACATACACGATCGGTCGAGCGCTCCCGGACTGATGGTACTGCCACCGCCGCCGGCGTGCCAGAGGATGACTCGGCGAAACGTAGAAGCAGTATATCGCGGGAGCCTTCTCCAGATATGGATGAAGTTGCTCAACAACTAAGAGAAGACATCAAGGCGCGCGCAGAATCCGAAGCTCTAGCGTCCAGCAGGGGCGCCGATATACAACAAACAGAGCCCGCTTCAGGTCCCGACGCGTTAAACGAAAGCCATTCAATCACTTCACATCCAAAGCCCGCGCTTCTCCCCGCGCCACAACTGACGACATCTCCTCCATCCTCCCCTCCGAGAGAAGCTTTTATACTTAGTCCATCATCATCACTGCGAGCCCATAATGGAAAGCATATTGCTGACGCCTCTCATAAACTTGTTTCGTCCCCTCTCTCTTCGCCCCCACCAGTTCTCTTCGACCCCTTCCATCCCTCCTCTCCTTCAGATGAAAATATGAGCCGCCGCAGTAGCACCACGCCGTCCGAAGTGGATGAGTCCCAGGAGTTGCCAAATCCTATTTCCGCTTCCCAAACGTCCAATATGGGAAGGACATCTCTGCCTAACATGAAGGGCAAGGATCTCTTTGACGCCTCGATATGGTCAGATCCTACGAGAACCTCGGTGTTTTACCAGTTCGCGACATCACTGAGGCAAAAAGTCCGGGAGGCCGAGCCAACAAGCTCACATAAATTTATCAGTCACCTTAGGGATCGTGGCAAGCTCGTGCGATGCTACACACAAAACATTGACCAAATTGAGGAAAAGGTTGGCCTGTCGACGTCTCTTCTGGCTGGGCCGGGCAGCAGAGGTCGTTTCTCACGCAAGTCAACGGCAAACACCGCACAGCTCAATAAGATGGTTGAAGAAGTATCCAGCGGTGAGAACAGCGGCGATGTTGCTACCTCTAGCAGCCAATCACCAAGCGAGACGCCAACAAATGCACCAGAGCAGCAATCACAGACCAGCACCACCACATCATCCCAGCCCAGTGGTAAGACGGAAGACGAAACTACTACACCGCCAGATCAACCCAAGCCAGTCCCAAGAAAGGAGGCGCCAGCGCTACGGTCTGGTGTGGAGTGCGTCTTCCTGCATGGCTCTCTTCACCTTCTACGATGCTTCCTTTGCGGACAAGTTTGCTCTTGGGACGACGATGACCGCGAAGTGGAGACGCTTTCTGGCCAACAGCCTGAATGTCCTCACTGCGTTGGCGCCACGGAAGCTCGCCAAGAAAGGGGTAAGCGTGCGTTGGGCGTGGGCAAGCTGCGTCCCGACATTGTGCTCTATGGCGAGGAACATCCAAATGCCCACCTTATCAGCCCCATCGTGACGCATGATCTTGCTTTATATCCGGACATGCTCCTGATCCTTGGGACGAGCCTGCGGGTCCACGGCCTCAAGGTCATGGTCAGAGAGTTTGCAAAGACAGTGCACAGCAAGGGCGGCAAAGTGGTGTTTGTCAATTTCACCAAACCGTCAGAGAGCTCCTGGGGAGACATCATTGACTACTGGATTCAATGGGATTGTGATGCTTGGGTGGCCGATCTCCAACTTCGCATCCCAAAACTTTGGCAAGACCCAGAGCCGCCAAAGGTCAGGAAGAAGCGTGAAGCAGGAGGAGCCGGCGAAGAGAATAAAGAGGAGAAGAAGAAGCCGCCCGCTCAGAATCCCGTCGCCTTGCGGGACACCAAAGTGAATGGCGCGTACTGCACATTAAAAATCTTAAAAGAGCTGCGAAGAATCACGGGTAGTTCACCACCACTACCTCCTCCGTCTTCTTTACCGCTTCCTCTACCACTATCTCTACCGCCATTACAGCGTACCACGGCAGCCATTACCACCAACCCTGACCTTCCGGCACCCGTCGAAATCGTTTCTGAAGCTGCCGTTGTGGACCCTCCACCTGTCAGCACGCCAAAAGCAAAACCAAGACGATCGCGTAGGTCAGCACCAGGAATTATGGAGAGGCCAAAGAGGACGCCATCGACATTAAATCCAAATCATGGCCGGACAAAGAAACCCGCGGAAGAGGCCAAACAAGAGGTACCCGAGACACCTGCCCAACCCCCGTCTGTCAACACAGTGGAAGAGTTTAGCTCTATTCTACACTCTGTCAAATCCAATCCCCGTATTAGGAAAAGGAAGATTATTGATGGAGAGGAATTTGTGTTTCCTGCGGTTGGGAAGAAGCGTGCCGCATTGGATAGCCTGTATAAAGGCCCAGAGGAAGACAAGAAGACGCTGCCCCCTCTACGCCCGAAGCCTGAGCCAGCTGCCACATTTACGCCATCGCCGGTCGGATCTGAAGGATCTGTAGATGACGCTCTAGCCTCAATTTCGGTAAACTTACGAACGGCAGCGACATTTGCAATGCCAGAGGCATTCTATATTCAAGACCCGCTAGTCACGTTGTTGGAAAACCCACCCCAGTGGAAAGCTCTGGAGGTGAACACTGGCGAAGGTAAACACACTAAGCGTCGTACGTCTAAAAGGTTTCGCCCGGCGCAGATCGAAACAAAGGCGCAAGCAGAAGCAAACGCGGCACTGGCGTTGGCGGGCCTCAAGACAAATAGCCCAATGGTGACTCAGGTTGCCCATGCCGTTCCTGCTAATGGGCTTTCTGAGTTGGCGAACTGGGCGGCCAACTGGAATTGCAGGAAATAGAAAGACGGAAAGGAGGCGATATGGATATACGCTTCCTTCAAGGAGTAATCTTTTCTTCTTTTCCATTTCTTTTTTTCGTATCATGTCACTTATTCTTTTGGTGGAGAACTATGCCTTGATAGACGCCTTGAACTAGGGAAGGGTATTATAGAGAGTCGGCATATATGATGAGCATTTACACGGGTGTTGGTGGTTATGATGGTTTAATACGACAGCGCTGTGCCTTTTTTTCTTTATTATATTTTTCTCACGAGGCACACATTTAAGTCACAACTTGTTTAGGGATTCTGACAATGTCAGCGTGATTCACGCCTTTCTTTTCTTTTTTTTTCCCCCTTTCCTCTTCGAGTATAAATAGGGATAACGTAAATAAATCTATATCGGCTACAATGAAATGATTTTGCATGATGAATCTCTGTCACGCTTATACACGGGCCGCTACCGGCGCATGCTATCGCCAAACATTCATTCCCCTCACCAAAGGGCGCCGTTGATGTTTTAGCTCCGGCTGAATACGCCGATAGCTCGAGGATTTACGGGTATTGATAACAAACTTGGATTAGACTCAAGATATAAGCACAAAATAGTGAATGCGTATTCACATAGCATCGAGCCAAAAGGCCATTGATGCGTGAACGGCAGAATTCCGCCGCCCTGGGGCTGGTGTTGTGGAGTTGCACTTGGACTTTTCAGCTTGGTGGAGGCAAACCTAAGCCCAAGCTGCTCAAGCAGCGGGTGGGGCGAAAGGCGATAGTACGAGAGCCAAGAGTCATATCGGTTACGACGATGCGTTAAGAAATCGGGATTTTATTCTAGCGGTTGATTATGGTTGAACTAAGTGACTCAACTAGGAGGTTTCCGTGGACCGGTTGCGGAAGAGAGAGTTGTATAGAGCATAGTTTAAGGAGAGTGGGGAGATAGATATGGGGAAATAGATATAGGCTGGGATAGGCCGAAGAAAAGGACTTTCAGCTTCAACAGATTACTATAGCTGAACTCTTGTATTTAGCGTCACTGCAACAATGGGTTCCGTGACCGTCCTGCAACAAAAGGGTTTGGGGGAAGGAAAGATTGAAAAAGACGGTTTCAAGGTCTTTGGGGGACATTTAAAAAAGGATTTCCCATTTGCTCCCGGGTGGAGGAACCTCAACCAAGGTGAGTGTCTCATAGAATCACGTTATTCATGTTTCATAACCAGAAGTAACCATGTGACGCATATATATATGCGTTGACCAGGCTCTTTTGGCTCCATCCCCCGAGTCATTCAGGATAAGTTGCGTCACTACCAGGACGACATCGAGGCACGACCCGACTTCTTCGTCCGCTACGATCATGGCAGGCTCAATGATGAGTCTCGCGAAGCTGTTGCAAGTATTGTCAATGCGCCGGTCGAGACGATCACATTCGTGAGCAACGCAACTGAGGGCGTCAACACCGTGTTCAAGAATGTGAAATGGGATAAGGACGGCAAGGACGTTGCCCTTTACTTTACAACTGTCTATGACGCGTGTGGGAAAATAATTGACTTCCTTTACGATTTCCATGGCGAGGGCAAGTTTACCAGCCGCGAGATCCAGATTTCCTATCCCACTGAAGACGATGAGATCCTACAGCGGTTCCGCGATGCTGTCAAGCAGGTCGAGGCTGAGGGCAGACGCGCCAAGATTTGCATCTTCGACACCGTCTCCTCTAATCCAGGCCTCGTCTTCCCCTGGGAGGCCATGACCAAGGCCTGCCGCGAGCTCGGCGTGCTGAGCTTGGTGGACGGCGCGCAGGGCATCGGCATGGTGCGGCTGAACCTCGCCGAGGCGGATCCCGACTTCTTCGTGTCGAATTGCCATAAATGGCTGTTTGTGCCGCGTGGGTGCGCCGTCTTTTACGTCCCGGTGCGGAATCAGCATTTGCTGCCGTCGACGCTGTCGACGAGCCATGGGTATATACCCAAGACGGGTACGCGGACCACGCCGCCGGATATTTATAGCTCCAAAAGCTTCTTTATCAACAACTTTCAGTGGGCGGGCACTAAGGATTACTCGCCAAACTATTGTGTCAAGGATGCCGTGGCCTATCGCAGAGAAGTCCTGGGTGGGGAGGAGAGGATCTTGAATTACCTTTGGGATCTGAATAAGAAGGGCAGCAAGCACGTTGCGGAGGTGCTGGGCACAGAGGTTCTTGAAAACAGCAAAGGCACATTGACCAACTGCGCGATGGCCAATATTGCGCTGCCTTTGTGGAAAGGGGAGAAGGGGCCGGAAGCCAAGGAGACGGAGATTGTTGTACCAGCAGAAGATATGAGCTTGGCTATGGCGTGGTTGATGAGAACTCTTGCGGACGATTATAAAACGATTGTGCCCATGTTCTTGCTGGGAAATAGGTTATGGTTCAGAACGAGCGCGCAGATATACTTGGATATGGAGGATTACGAGTACCTCGCGGAGTCGTTGAAGGCGATGTGTGAGAGGGTTAGCAAGGGAGAGTATAAGGGCTGGAAACCCGATTGGTGATGGTAGTAGTTACAGACCTGGAGGTCAGTCATATTTCAGCCTTGCAAATAAATTCATTACGAAGGATGGCTACATACCCTAAGAATTGATATTGCGATATTTAGTTCATACTCACAACAAATACAAACTCATCTACGCAAGGGAAGCCTTGTGATAGTCGATTGTATGTAACTTGTAAAAGATCCGGGTGAAAAATATCTTTGGGTGGTTTTCTTTGCATTGTATAGGATGCCGATTACGACAAGTTGGAGCAACTCCATACATGGATAATGTATACCGCAATGCAGCCTTGGTTGTAGTTGCAGCTGCTGGCAATGACGCCCATACTGACCTTTGTGGAGTTGACTCTCTTAATTGTCGTGAATGGCAGGGAAGAGAGAGAGTACGTAGCCTGCAATCAGTTTGCTGTCTTCAAATGCCAAGAATGAATCAGATGAGATTTGCATTGCAGGTGCCATGGGCTAGATGGTGGCAATATAGTGCATATACATGCCTGAAAACATATTCGAAGCTACAACGTATTGTTAGTTGAACGGCATAGAGACATTGGTGATGGATTAACCCTTCATAAAGTGGAAAGTGAATATAGCAAAAGGTAAAGAGATGCAAGGAACATTTCATTTTAGGGTGGCCAGTAATGAATCCTTTCGAGGTGTGGATATGCCAAGCCGTCTAGATGCCAAGCTGTATAGATGCCAAGCTATATAGATGCCAAGCTGTATAGATGCCAAGCTGTATAGATGCCAAGTTGTTTATATGCCAAGCGCATTTCTACCTTGATCGAAACATGCACGCATCTATTTCTTGTGTAAATGCTTTGCATTATCATGACGCTTGATGCTCATGACGACTACATGCTCTACCCTACACTCAACTGCGATCCTAGTATCGAATCGAATTGACTCTACAACTATAATTGCTCCGCAAAAAATGCCATCGCATCTCCTCGGCAGTTCCCATAATGTTGTAGTATATCTTCGGCACCATCAATCCATCCGAAAAAGCTTGTTGTCACCCAATGAAGCTTATGTATTAATGTTCCGATCCCGATGCGGCAGTCTACGCCGTCAAGCATTGACCGACGATCATCGTCGGCTGAAGGAACTCAGCTTCACATGAACGGGCACATGTGCTTTTGTTAGAAGGCTGTCTCATCTCAAACACTGGATAAAAAGTGCCATCTAAACACGGAAACCGGGAGCAAAATTAAGAAACAATCGCCGCGAAATGTAGTAAACCGGCGAGATTACCCGCCTCCCGCACCTCCTATTGGAGGGGATATTCACGATTGGCCCAAGTGGGCGCTACGTTGCCTGTTTCAGAAGATGGGGTCTCAGCCACCAGGCGCCGGGATCTCGCTGTTTCAGCGCCATGAACAGGGCGTCTCAGCCCCTGTGAAACACCAGCCAGTCTCCGCAGCGGTGTTTTGAGGCTTTGGTTGGCTATGGGTCCTTTTGTCTTTGAAACGGGGTGTTTGAAGGAGACCAGGCAAGAAGAACAGAGGGAGAACAGCTCTTGTTCAACATTTACCCTGCGTCAAGGCGCTTTGGTACAAATAAGGCCCCTTTGTATCGCGATTACTATTTGTGAATGGAGTCCGTGCCATGACATTGGATGGTTGGAGCGCGGCAGGCAATGATGCCGAACTCATGAAGAACAGGCTTCAATGCGCTCGAAATGAGGACCTCAATGCGAGAGGGTCCGCTCGTAATTTATGAAATTAGATAGCCGACTTACACAGCTCCAGCAGCCCTTCGCACACGGGACCGATTGGATGATCGTATTTCTGCAGCTTCGATCCCTTCATGCCTCCAGCCGAAATTGAGCATTGACTGCTGGAAATTAACACGCACGTCTTGCTCCTCACGCTGTGCTTACTGGTAGCATTGGTCCCTCTAGTGTAAACGCACTTGCTTTGATCATCAAGATTCAAAACCACAACACCTACCATTCCCGGATTAACGGCGTGGTCGGGCCACAGCCTCTGCGAGTCCTCGGCTGATCAGAGCGGAATGTCAACAGCTAGTACGGAGTGCGTAGCAAGACCGGCCGGGATGGCGTTGATTCCATCCAGTTGTCGGTCCAAAGCCGTCGAGGGCCCACCTATTGTGAGGCACCCTGTGTCTGAAGCTTAGCCCCCCGGCCAGCCATCTCCACGAACCGGCAGCAGAGGACGATGCGGCTCACCACAATGCTTGGAAATGAGGAGGCAAAAATGGAAATCTCGCGCTACCGGCAACTATGGGGAATCGCTGTATAGGTCAGGCTAAAGGCAGACATGGGGCTGGCCGTCTCCTGTCTGCAAGGTAGTAGATCCTGAGACTTGTCCGCGTCTCCTGGGCCCCTGTTCCCGATGTCCATCAAGATGGAAAAGTGCATATATATCCTGCTCTTCTGTTCGCTTTTTTTGTTTCCTCTTCTTTTTCTCCTTTCTTAGCCAGCCACCTCTGTGAGGGACGAAAGCAAAGTCATTTTTTTTTTCCCTTTCATTTTCTTCTTGTTCAGTTCTCTTTTAACCACCTGGTGTGGGTTTAACTTGCTTTTTCTTGTATATACACAACCGCCAAAAAACCAAAACCACCCTCTTTATTTTTTTGTTTCCTTATTTTTTTTACCGACTTATTAGAAACTCATTTACTATGCATTCACGATTACTTTTGGCGGCCCTTTTCTTGGGCTTCATTGCCCTGGTTTCGGCCGTCCCTATGCAGAAGCGTTCGTTCAAGGTGGAGCGAAGAGCCAACCCCAACTTCACTGGAAACGATGGATTGAAGGCTCTGGGAAAGGCCTACCGCAAGTTCGGTATGGAGATGCCCCAGAACTTGAAGGATGCTCTTGAGGTTCGAAAGGCTGCCGACGCCGCCCGCCGAGCTGTTGCTGCCGCCGCCGCCCCTGTTCAGGAAACCCCCAAGGCGAAGCGCCAGAGCCTTGCCGATATCCTCGGTGAGCTTGGCCTTCTTGGTGGCAACAACAACGCTGGAAATGGAAATGGAAATGGAAACGGAAACGGAAACGCAAATGGAAATGCAAATGGAAATGGAAACGGAAACGGTGGTGGAAGGCACCATAAGGGCAAGGGTAAGGGCAACGGTCAGGGCAACGGTCAGGGCAACGGTCAAGCTGGTCAGGGCCAAGCTGGTCAAGGTCAGGGTCAAGCTGCTGGAAACGGAACTGGTGCTGCTCAGCCCGCTGCGAACCCCTCTGGTCAAACTGGAAGCGTCACCAACACCCCTGAAGGTAATGATGTTGAGTTCCTGTCCCCTGTCAACATTGGTGGCCAGACTCTGAACCTCGACTTCGACACTGGCTCTTCTGATCTCTGGGTGTTCAACACTCAAATGTCCTCTCAATTCACCGCCGGCCACACTCTCTTCGATCCCACCAAGAGCAAGACCTTCAAGGCTATCCAGGGTGCTACTTTCCAGGTCTCATACGGTGACGGCTCCGGTGCTGAGGGTAACGTCGGTACTGATGTTGTCAACGTTGGCGGTGCCTCCTTCAATGCCCAGGCTGTTGAGATTGCTACCGCTGTTACTCAGCAATTCGTCAATGATCAGGCCAACGATGGTCTGATGGGTCTTGCCTTCTCTAAGCTTAACACCGTCCAGCCCCAGCAGCAGAAGACTTTCCTCGACAACGTCGCCAGCTCTCTCGCTGAGCCCGTGTTCACGGCCGATCTCAAGAAGGGTGCTCCCGGAACCTACACTTTCGGTGCCATCGACTCCACCGCTTTCAAGGGTGATCTCACATTCGTCAATGTCGACAACAGCCAGGGCTTCTGGCAGTTCAGCAGCGAGTCCTTCGCCGTCAACGGTGGCACTACCCAGCAGGCTACCAAGGGTGGCCAGGCCATCGCTGATACCGGCACCACTCTCCTCCTTGCCGACCCCATCATCGTCAACGGCTACTACTCCCAGGTTCAGGGTGCCCAGAACAACGCTCAGGCTGGTGGTTTCACTGTCCCCTGCGATGCTCAGCTTCCCGATCTTGACCTTGACGTTGGTGGCAACTACGTCGCCCGCATTAGCGGTGCCGATCTCAACTTCTCGCCTGTTTCTGGAAACAGTAAGTTTACAACATCTCCCCTTTTAAACAGCGCTTGTGTTCCGAATGGTTGATGACTGACATGGGTGGTTACGCAGCTTGCTTCGGCGGTCTCCAGGCTACTACGCAAGGTGGACTGGGTGTCTACGGTGACATCTTCTTCAAGTCGCAGTTTGTGGCTTTCAACATTGGCAACAACACCCTGGGATTGGCTCCTCACAACTAAGCGAAATAAGCGAGAGGAAGAAAAACAAAAGAGAGCAGTTTAATCATATAGAAGAAATGGGAAATATTAAGACTTTGCAATAACATCCGTGCTCGAATCTTTGTAATTTTTTACACGTCAAGTTCAATCTGTGATTGGAGGCAAAATTCCAGGTCCCACACTGAAATCTCCGGGTTGTGTTTCAGTGCCAGGACATATACACCCTCAATGCGGCATTCCGTGTACAAAGTAAATCGTATATACTCATGTCTATATCCTGGCCGATGCGCATGAGCTATACATAGCCGACGGGTAATTAAAACCTTTTGTTATTTCCTATCTCTTGGTCTTTTTTACGTCCCTTGTGTCTTTCCCCCTTGGGTGTATATGTGATATACCTACATGTATATGGCAGCCAATGGTGTCATTCAGGCCGACTTGGCACCCCAGTTTTATAGCAGATTGGGAAGAGGACGCGTTGGAGAGAATGCCCTGTAGAGAAACGACGATCACTCCCCACAGGCCAAATAGCTCATATCTATAATAAACACTGTTGGTTGCCTGCCGCCGCTAGTCCGCCCGTCAAAGCATCTTGTTTGATATCCACGGGAGTGGAAGCGATTTACAGACTATTTAACTATTTCACGAGATGGAAGATCAGTCAGACCAGCAGTCTAGGAGGCCCGACACCACGCGCGACCAACGACGCGATGCTCAGCTGATGCGCCGACTGGGCTACACACACGCCGCTATCAGCGCGGAGCTCAACCTGTCCCTCAGCCAGGTCCAGTACGCCCTTTCGCATACGGAGACGCCCATCACGCGGCCCGGGCGGCCCAGCAAGCTCACGGAGGCGCAGGTCCAGGAGCTCAAGGCGTTTATGGAGGCTTCCAAGGAGAACGAGCTGATGCCTTTTGGCAAGATTCCGCAGGCGCTCGGATGGGACGTGGGCGAGTACTGTATCCGCCACACGCTGCGGAAGCTGGGCTATAAACGGCCTGCAGGCGGCCGGAGGAAGCCACTGGTGGCTGTGAAGAAGACAAAGGACGGCGATGCCACGAAAGAGACACATAAAGAGACACAAAAAGAGACACCCAAAGAGACTCCCAAAGACACGCCTACAGACACGTCTGATTCAATATCCAAAGACACGTCTAAAACAGTATCCAAAGATACGCCAACTAACGGTTCCGGATCTGTCAAAGTCTCTGAGGCGGCCTCGGCTTCGGCTTGAGCCGATAACAGCGACTTTGACAGCATCTTGGCAGATGGAGCCATCGATTTTTGCTTGTTCATATCGGGCGATAGCCCATGGGGTAGCGGAGCACTCGACGATCCCGACAAAATGGTGTACAATGTGCGCGGAATCAAGGCGCAGTGTGAGGCTGAGCTGAGCTACGAAGGGAATGATGCATTCCATCGGCCCTTTTCGACCCCGCATTCTCGCATTCTGCTTAGCTTTGCGAGGCGAATGTGGCGAGCGGCACGCGATTCTTGATCAAATCGGTGACAAAATCCGAGTATGCTTATCTTCGGGGCCTGGACTAGTCGATCATGACGGTGACTGGCTGGCCTAGAGAAGACGCATGATCCAATACTTGATAGTCTGTGGCTGAGAAGAGTACATGTAGCGTGTGCATGATTTATATACCTCGACAACATCTCCTTCTTCCACAGTTTCGAATCAGAAAGTATCACAAGTCAATGTTTGGTCATTTACTCAACTACAAACTATAAACAACTTGCAATCACAAGTAACCCAAAGCAACTCGCTCACCGACGACGCAACAATGGGCAACTCCAGCTCAACCCCCGACTCAACAGACAACGACGCAGGCAAGAAAAGCCTCTACCGACGCTACGAAGACAAGAAGCGCGGGCCCGGCGTGACTGACGAAGACATCCTCAAATACACTGGCAAGACGCGCGACCAGCTCAATGCCTGGGCCGAGACCGCGCCCGGCGTGGCAGGGAATCAACCTGCCGGCAAGCTCGCCATTGGAGCGGCATCAGGTTTCGCGGGCGAAGGAGCTGCTGGAGGCCTGGGAGGCTGGGGAGTTGAGGGTACTAGGAAGATGAAGTTCCCACCGCAGCCAAAGCCTGTGAAGAATGTCGAAGATTCAGAAGAGGAGGATTGACGCGGGTGATTATTGAGAGTTTGGATTGGATTGAGCCGATTTATAGGCATGGCTTGTTTACTTTTTATTCCCCGCGTGCGCTGAGTGTTTATTTGTCTAGATGCGAAGAGCTGGAGGCTAGAGAGAGAGAGAGAGAGAGAGAGAGCCAGCAAAGACTTCATTTTTTTTTTTAATTACAGAAGAAATTTAATTTCGTTTGATGTCTAGTTCTGTTCTGTCTGATTAAATGCATTCTGCCATGCACTGTTGGGCCATTCAATATCCAGAATGGTTTCGCCCAAATACTCCTCTGGGGAGTATCGATCGAATACAGAGTGTGTTGGAATCCGGAACAAGAGATCTCCTCCTAGCATGTATGTGGTTTCGCCAGCTTCTTCGGCCAACTCGAGGTGGCCGTCATCTTCGCTTAAATCCATGTCGCTGTCGCTCTCTTCATCAGCGTCCTCATCGTCGCTTTTAAATCCACACTCATCATCTGTGCTCTCTTCTTCTGACACGACATCAAAAATACTATCTTCATCATGAGAACGTTCCTCTTCTGACTCCACCATTATCTCGAATGGGTAATTTTCGTCTTCAGATTCATTTTTGATAGTCGTCGGCGGAGCCCCCGCCTCATTCTCTGCAGACATAGTATGTTCGTATGCATCTCGCCCTGGGTCGAGCCTATTCTGGTAAGAAACCGAGTATAGTATCTGCCAAATAGGTTCGTCGGGCGAATCTGACAGGCACTGGGGATCATTGCCGTAGATACCCCCTATATCCTCAATCCCTGACCCGAAATCGGAACCCCAATCGATGAGCTGTGGTAGATGCGAATGCCTATGGGCGACATTTATTAGTCTGGCTTGTTGATTGTCGGAACCTTGAGTGTGGTAATTCTGAACGCTAATCTGTTCTGCAGCTGGTATCTGATTTGCCTCGTAGCGGTTATTCGGAGACTGCAGAGAGATGGACGCCTGTTGGAACGTTAAACCCATGTATGGCCTCAATTGATGTAGTAATGCAAGACCTTACTTGTGCATCTAACTCAAGCAGGTGCTGCCACTGCCCGTATTCTGCTTCAGTATTGCCGAGCTCTTCTTTTTCAGAAACTAATAGAAGAGACTCAGACTCGAATCTAAAGCCGTATAAAGAATAATTTCCCATCATTATACCCTATATAGATCAGGCTAAAACGAATAACTGAAATTCTTCAATGGATTTGTATGTACGGTCATGATATGAAGGTTGGAAGCAACGCTGCCTGTATGGTTGCCATCTTAAAATTACAGCAATATAAACAAAAGTCTGCGCAGAGAGCTTATTCACTTGATATCTGTTATTCAAGAACGCATAACAATGTTTAACATCCAGGCAGCATAGTAGACCGCTGTGTAATGATGCCTCCATCACTGCCATTGTCACAACTCTTTTGCCAACTAGCAGCAGTGTTCACGGCACGACACATGACAAAAGCCACGGGATGTGATATGACGCCCTGGATGCATCTTACATCCCAACTACGTGAATAACATTCGAAGTTGCTAGTTAAATAAACAAGATATCATGATTTAATCTGGCATTAATAGTAGAGTAATCAGCACTATTTTAGCTATGCACAACATTTCAATCGATAGTCCCCTGCGCTGTTTACTCCGCCAAGGCGGGTGAGATTACGAGATTACGCACGTCTCCTACCAGGTGATCGTAACCAATAGGGGAAATACCGTTGCTTTGATCCACATTCATGGCGAAGTAACCATTTGTCACACAATTAGTCATGTGTCATCGATACGAAGAAAAAACATGCATCACGATGAGCAGTCACCTATGGCATATTGGAGCTTGGAAAATCAATTGAGAATGTGAATGTTGTATCCTTGTCTATTCTATAAAGTCCATTACAATATAAGCCTTTCCTATTCAGCACGATTAATATATCTACTCCTTCAAATATTGTTTGAGAATGTCCTTAATTTCCGCCTCCGTCAGTTGCTTCAATCCCAGCAACTCGTTGTCCAGAGTCTCAAACTTCGGGCCGTACCGCGGATCATGAATGGCACGAAAAAGGTAGGGAGCGAAAGTCTGATGGTCAAACAGCCCCTTTGCAAGCCTCTCGTCCGCAACACGAACCAGGTCGTCGACCTTGACCACCTCGGGTTGCCAATCTCGTTGAGGCGCAACCTCCTTGGCCAGCGCGAGGAGCCCGTTCTGAGAAATAGCCGCGTTCTGAAACCGGACTTCGCGGTTTTTGGTCTCTTCGGGCTTGGATAGAATGGCAAGCACGGCTTCGGCCACGGTGTTCAGCGTCGTGGTGCTGAAGACGGTGTTGCCACCATCAAAGAGACTGGGCTTGCTGTCTACCGTCTTGAGGATGAACTGGTGCTCGAGGCCCCAGTCCAAAAACGGGCCGCTGTATGCAAAGGTATATGTGAGTGGGGTTGTCTGAGCCTTTTCCTTGAGATAATTCTGGACTTCGATCTTTGGTGCGAAGACTGGTAGCGTCCTGGCAAGCTCGTTGTTCAAGTCACAACCAAACTCCGAAGGCAGAAAGCGCTTGACGCCGGCGGCGATGGCAGCATCGACGAATCTCTTTTGCGTGTCGACGGGAGTAGCTGGGTTGATAGTAGATACAACTGCATCCTGGCCGGCGAGAGCAGCTGTCAGAGACTCGAGAGAGTCGTAATCAACGTCGATGACCTTGACGGTGCTGGGGAAAGTAGCGCTAGAACTGCCCCGACGAAGGATTGTAACATTGAATCTTCCATCGTCGAGAAAGACCTTTAGGAGTACTTTGCCTACACTACCACTAGCGCCAATAAGGGCAACGTTCTTGAGAAGAGCAGCCATAATGATTTTTGTTGTTTAGTAGATTAGAATAGGAATTTGGTTCCGAATTTATTGAAAGTCTGTTGTGTGAAATGGACAAGACGGTTGACAACTCTGTCGCTTTTAAACCTGAGACAACATGAGGCCATGCGTATTCCATTCTACTTGCGCCATTTCATCCCACATAGCAAAAGCCTTATTTACTCAGCTTCAAGAGGGGCCGTAACTGGCAAATGCTCAACTTTCTCCGCGATTATGCAATCTTCTAGCCTCCCGCAGAGACTCGTCCGCCCCCATAATTTCGTAGCTTTCTCGTGGGATGATGGGTAGCATCTGTAACGGCGACCCAGATTACTAATTCCTTCTCCCACCCTGCTTCTAAATTTGGAATTGTTATTCAATCTATACGTAGTTTTGTTATCCAGCATGTCAGCTGTTAGTGTAATAAGGTAGTTAGTCTACGCATATGAATGTTTCAGAAATATATAACACTTAGAAAATTACAACTAGTAGAAATATTAGAAGTAGTTGGGGAAGTACAAGCAGTATAGAGAGAGAGAAAGAGAGAAAAGATACATTTGGTTGTAAATTCGCAACTTTGGCCATGTATGGCTGGTGTGCTAGATATTGAAACCGGGGGGCAATGAACAATAAATTCCCTGCTAATTCCGCTTGTTGTTCATCCCGGCAACAATCTCTCAATCTCCATGGACCACTCCGGGACAGCCTCCGACGGTTAGTCAAAGGCGAGAGCCTAGGCTGGAAAGAGGACAGCCTGGCGGATGACATATCTAGCATCGCAGCTAAGCTCATTTCGGAGTGGGAGATGCCGACAAGGCCACTGGAGGAACAGCCTGTATTTCAAAGTGGGATGGCCGAACTCAAAACTCCCCAAGTAAAGCAGATTTATCATCCTCTCTACCCCGGAGCCTTACAGCCACTCTGCCGGCGCCCAAGTATTTTGTTCTTTTTGGTCTTCTTCATGCAGGCTATTTCTGAGTAGTTCTAGATCTTTGATACCAACGCTGATTTGCTGTTTATTTCATCTGGTGGCCGCTATTTTTTTTTTTTTATTTATTTTTTTTTTTTCGTGGATCTTGGTTTTTAATCTACACATCTTTATCCCACCACCGCTCCGATCCGATCTATCTCAACCACCAAAAAGTGTATCGCGCCCGAAGTGGTGGTGCGTTGCTTGGTAATTTCATAAGTCCTCTCTGGGGCCTTTTGGCGACTGCATCTCAATCTCTTTTTTCGTTTCCGTGTAATCCCGTTGCTAAGTCGCGAGCTCGCATCCCCCCCAGAGATCTCGGGTCCGGTGGGAGAAGTCGTGGAGTTGAGTGGGTTGCCAGCAAAGCGTCGAGATCTCTCTCTCAAGGTCAAGATATCGAGATTTCTCTAGGCAGTGAAAGAGACAAAGGGAGTTTAATAGGCCACTACCCAAATCGGGACTCGTTCACTCGTTCAGCCGCATAAGCGGATCTGTTAGACAGCCGGCCTGGCTAACGAGATCCCGGGTAATCCCATCGCATTCTAAGGTGCTCCGTAACGACGTCGCGAAGAGTCCACCCTCGGATGGGAAGTGGGAGACACCAATAGTCTCAGGAGATGGCCCCCCCATCGGGACAGCGTCATCTCTGCCACTGCGGCAGAGGCTTTCTACGCAAAGAACACCTTCGCCGCCACCAGGCTATACATGGCAGTCCCTCTTTTACGTGCCATGTGTGCTCTCGATCGTTTAGTCGCAGGTGAGTAGAGAGAGTACTGCTCCCCATCCCCTTTCTCTGCCGGAGTAAATGAAAAGGAAAACAAGATATCCCCTTATGACTCGACCAAAGAGACGCAGGCTAAAGGTTAGAAAAATCGGTCGTCACAGTGATCTTCTTCGCCGCCACCTAACATTACACGATGGCCCTGCTCACTCAGATTCTAAACGGGTACGAGCTTGTGATGCTTGCCATGCCAGCAAGATCCGATGTGACGGAGGCACTCGATGCTCTCTATGTACCAAGCGAGGCATAGACTGTGCCTTCACAAGAGGGCCTGGGTCCCATGGCGCATCTAATTTGCAACGAAGAAGCGTCTCTTCCTTGCCATCAGCTTCTAAATCGAACTCTCCCGATCTTCCCACGCCCAGCATACAGACCTCAGACCTCGAAGACACTCCCAAACCTGATATAAGTCAAGTCATGGCCACCAGCTATACGAATATCGGTGACCCTATGACTCAGGGAACACAGCATCCAGATCCAGCCATCGCCACAGCGGGATTGAAACTAATCCTCAATGTCATTTCTAATCCTCTCTCTTCAGAAGCGTTGTCAAGAAATCAACTACAGCTGCCCTCGGAGGTAGAAAAATGGTCCTCGGAATGTATAAAAGCATACATGAGACACTTCCATGACCGGTGGCCCATATTGCACATCCCGTCTTTTGAGCGGGAAGTCGTTTCCATCGGGCTGCGAAGCACTGTCATCATGATAGGTTCCTGGGTGCAGAACGAGGCTGCAGGCAACAGCCTCGTATTTGAAATTCACAGCAACCTTGTTAAAACCCTCCTCGCTGATCTTGTAAGTTGCCCTCTCAAACATGGAGAGGCAATTTACTCACATGGCCTAACTCTCTGCAGACGGAGACTACTGTCGATCCTGCTGGTGTCTGGCCCATCAGGACCCTGCAATCGGCCTTGTTGAATGTCATCTTTGCATTTGAAAGCGGAGTACGTTTTGTGTCGTCCCCCCCGCGGGAAGAGATATGATACAGATATACTAAATGATCATCGTAGAACGAGAAACTCATGAAGAAAGCTCGCCTCCTGTACAGCCTCCTTGTCACCGTATTTCGCCAGCTCAAGGTCTTCAACGCCGAAGCCGTAGAGCATCAGATCAGGATCCACTTCAGCGGCGACTTCCCCCCATGGGCATTTGCCATGAAGGAGAAGTGGAAAAGGTAAAAAAATGAATCTTCAAGTCTTTCATTGGAAATTGAAGTGGGCTATGCTAACCTCTGAACGTGTCTTATTAGGCTTACCACCAATCTCTTCAAACTCGATACATACATCTCGCTATTAACGCAACAACCGCCATCAGTCCAACGCGAAGAAATGAGTCTCGGGTTAACTTCCACATTCGCCTTATGGAACGCCCATGGTCTCGATGTCTTCTTTAGGAGATGGCCTTCCGAGCCCTTAGAACGATCCTCGTACAAGATATGCGATCTCGCGTTGGGATCGCAACAGCCAATATCACCTGTCATGCTAGTTGAAGACATACAAATACGCATGATGGGTGTGACCAACTACGTTTGGATCCTTAGCAAGATGCGAGGGAACCCGAATCCGGCACTGTGCGCATCTGCCGACCAGAAAGAGCTAATATCTGCCCGTTTAAAGCGCTGCAAGCTACAACTGGACGGCATGACTGCCTTGTGGATGGATCCAGAACAACACAAGATGCATATTGAATTTCTCCTCAGAGCTTATATGGGTTCAGAAGAGCCTTTCCACGAGGATTGGGAAAAGTACTCACGGGGTCGATTCTTCTCCTACGTCTTCAGCGCCACCATGATGTACCACCTCCTCAGCATGCACATCTACGCCGATGCCCAAAGCTATATGCAAAATCTCCCAGGCATCACATCGAGCCTGGCCCCTTGCGGCATCACTCTCATGTATCCTCCAAATACTGCTGAGATCAAGGAGTGGGCGACGTCCATGGACAGTAGAATTGCAGTTTCACATGCCATCTTCGCATACCGCGTCTATGGCGGCCACGTCTCCCCTTCTGAGCTAAAAGCAGAAGTCGTCGATCCTATCGCCCACATGACTATCGCGGTGGGGGCTGGCATTTTATGGACATGGATACAGAACAACGGCATGACGTGCACTTGCGATTGCATGAATGTGCCGCTCGTTGACGGGCTGGATTTTGGCTTTGTGTGCTTAGAGACGGGAAAGAGCCCCGAAGTAGAAAACTGGATACGAAATGGCGGCAACATCTGGCTGCATGGAATCCAGGTATGTAAGTGCAATGTAGAAGTTTGGCTTTCACCGTTTGCTGCGATACTATCGGAAGGGGCGAGGAAATGGGAGATTGGTAACGCATTTGCGCAGAAGCTGTGGCATCAGCTTGGACTTCAGCGATCTGTTTAGTATTAGTAGAAATATCGTGAACCTGGGATAAGAGAGGTGCTATTTCATAGAAGAGCATCGTACAATTCACAAGGGAGCAAAGGATCTGGAATGTACATCATTGAGCTAAATATACTAAATATACTCACTATGTAAATGATAGGCGCTAGATATACGTTGTCGATGGATAATGGCAAAAACATATTAAACATATAACCAAACATGCTATTGCCGCCTAAGAAATAATGACAAAGCCGTATGATCGGGGTATGTCGAGACAAGGCTGTCCTTGATATTGCGCGCATAACCAGCGGGGCATACTTCCACAGGAAAAACTGACTGCTGGATTCCCCAGTGCATCGCATGTATGCCAAGGTATGCCACGCCAGGATCTATACTGATAAGGTGCTCATAGTGATATGGATTATAGTCAAATAAATATGGAGTTTAGCGACTGCAAGATACGGTCATTTTGTTCTTCTTTTAACTTGCAACCACCGCAAACAAGGGCTAATATCCAACACTCCATCCCAAATGCTGTAGCAATGCGAATTTCCGTACAAAATCAACCAACTTCTTCTCTCTTTTACATGCTCATAGATGAATTCATAGGCTCTATATTAGCTGACGATATTAATGGGTGGTATAATAGGTGCATCATTTCCACGCAAAATTGTGGCCGCCTGACGGAAGAAAGAATCCAGTCTGAGTCTGGCAGGTCGTAGGAGCAGCCGCCCAGGTTTGTGGGTGGTCTCTCCAAGGCGCTTCAGAGCGTGATGAAATTCTTGCAGTAGCTGGTATGCAGCCTCAATGTGCCCCTGGTCAGAGGCTAGCAGAAAGAGGTAGATGAGAAAGTTTCCACACAAGATCAGCTGGGATCGAGCATCTATTTTCTCTTTGGTCAGCGCAGTTACATTATGGGGGGGGGAGTTCATTTCAAAATGACGCCAAAGCTGTCAGCACTTACGGCGGCACCAAAACCCACGTAAATCCTCTTCAGTGATGGAATCGAAAAAGCAGACAAAGTTCTGAAATTCGCTGAGAGCGGGAACAAACCACTTCCGAAGATTTGACTCGGGGTTGGCTTTGGCTGCTCTAGTAGCAGGATACATCAAACCTCGGTATAAGAGTGCCTGAGCAGCATAATATGTGAGATGCAAGGGACCTGAACAAAAACAGTTTAGCCTCTCCTTTTCTAATAAAAGAGTCGCTCACTTACAATTACTAGCTACATCTTGCCCTCTTTCAGGGCCAAGAGCGAGGCATTGTGGAAGCAGGACGTGCCAATCTTTGAATTTGTCTCGCAAGATGTTTAAATGTGCTGCCCTCTCGCCCAAAGTTGATGGGTTGGGTCGAATTTGACTGCGCAGATGATGCTACGTTAGCAATGACTGATTTGAATTGAGTCTCTGTGGAGAGAGGTTAACTCACAAGCTGCAGTCCAGCACATCTCTCAGGACAATAGTAAGATTAATAAACTGTAAAAAGCGAGCGCCAACCGAAGCCTGGAAGACAGCGTCCTCGGGTTCGACCATGTGTCGTAAATCTTCAGGAACAGTCTCGTCAGCTCGAATATCGTCCATATCAGGCGGAGCTGTACTGAATGACGACGGGCTTATGTGTGGAGGGTTCCCATGGCATATTGCGGACCAGCAGTCCGAAGCATATACTGCCCACCAAAGCTTCTTTCTAACTCTTTTCTCCCACGGTTCGATGCTCCATCGAGTAGGATCTTGATGAAGACCTATTGTCTGAGCACACGCCGTGGTCTGTGCCGTCATGGTCCACATGCTCGGCGTTTCAACACTGTCGACGTCGGGAGGTGTGATGTGGTGGAGTAAAAGGCCTGCTTGCAGGCTGAACAGATTGGGGTTCTCATGTTCGCGCCTAAGGGCCTCGTGGGCGTGATCAATGCATTGGTGCTGCTCAAAGGGACAAGGTTCTTTTACGTCCCAGAATACGCATGCCATTCCATAGATTGCACCGCGCAATGACGCGGGGATTTTCATCTTGTTGGCTTTGTACTGACTCAGGAAACGAGTCTTGGTGACAACAGGATATATGGGATGGACGTGCTTGAAATACAAGCGCACCAAGTGCTCGCCGTAGGGCCACACAAGCGTCTCCGTTTCGTCCGATGCGAGTTGCTTTGCCTCGTTGGTGAAGTCGGGGTTCTCATTTTCCAATAGCAGAAAGTGAACTGGACGATCATCTGCCGAAGGGCCTCCGGGGTATACCTGGATGATATTGGCATCGATCTCATCGTTCTCGCTTATGATGAGGCATCTGAAGGCATCCAGGAGATATATGTCTTGTTCACCTGATGGCCCCATGGAGTGTGCCGTCCTGTTAAAATTATCTTCGAGTGTATGAACAGGGAAGTTGGATGCCAAAGGGACTGGAGGCGAGAGGCCATATGAGGTTTGTTCCAAGGTGTCTCCGGAAGAGCCTGTCTGGCGAACCAAGCCCTGATGTACGACAGTCGCAGGTACGGACGGCTGCGGCTCTAGACTCAGGTCTCCAGCGGCACTGAGACCTGCCGACGACTGGATAGTGTCTGCCGGGCTGGAATGCGAGACGCTGCGGCGTGGTAGTGCCGGCGAAGAGTCTATGCCTGGAGGCGAGACGAGCTCGGCTTCAGAGACTCCATTTTCAGTGGTACTCTCGGTGGCGCTGTCTTGTTGAGATGAAAGCTCATCAGGGGTTGGCGAAGACTTGCATACCAATCCCCTGCTCTTACAGAAAAGACCTGCGATGTTGATGTTAGCACTCGGCGGCGCCGTGAAATGTGGTATATGGGGAAGCGGGACGAGACGAAACAAGATGCTGTGGAGAGATGCAGCATGCACATGCGTAGTATCGGCCAACGGCCATGCCTCATATACACATACATACACACGGCCAAAATGAGGAGGGTGCGTGTCATGCATAGAGTACATAGAGTACCGCTCAACACAGCTGAGCTGTACCCGTTATGCAGATCCATAGCTGTCCAATGCCAACCCAACATGCGGGCTAATGCACAGCATCTCCTGTGTCCGCCTGGACGTCTTCCATCCCAAGCACGCCGCAGCAGCATCATCCATCCACACGCAGCAACACATCAGACAACCCCCACCCCCCTCGTCGACGCGTGGTGAGGCTCGAGACCTCTGGCAACAAGAGCATCTGGGCAACAAAGCAGGGGAGAGGGGAGACGACGCCAAGCGCAGCATGGCACACGCCAAGTCACTTACAAGGAGGCTCCGAGGGGATCACGCAGGCCGTCTTTCGTCTCCGGCAGGCGTCGCAGGGCCGGTTCTTGCGGCTCCGAGGCTGCCTCGCCCGGCCGAACTGGCTCTGGATGGTGAACTTGCGGGGACGGGCCTGCTGGCCTTGGGCCAACGGGTCGGCGCCGCTGAGCATGTCGTGCGTCACTCGAGCGTTTCACGGCGAGCGAGTCGTGCGGCGTCCGGCTCTGGCTGGGCTGGCTGGGGCTCGTGTTCTTCGCCGCACCGTGGGTGGAGATGGTGAGAAAGACAAACAAAGCAGACTCGCGTAGCTCGGCGAACGCAGCGGCGAAGCAGCTTCTCCTGGCCTGACGCCTCGTCACGGTTCCATTGCGCACTCGTCCTAGTTGGCCGACACGTAGCGGGGATCGCTTTCTGGGCCGCGTCTCGAGGCCAGCTGGTGCCGCGAGTAACGTGACTGGCCCTGGCGCACTTCGCCTATTCCGCCAGCACTACTGACTACTACTGACTTACTACTACAACGACGGGCTGTATTGCGCGGGTTTTGGCGCACGGGGGCTAGCTTAGTGGCCGCCTTACGGAGCACAGTGCACAGGGCCGCTAATCCGTAGCGCGCATCGCTTACATGAGCTCCATACACGTACTGTAGCTCCATTCGCTGTGCGACAGTAACTTTGCGATTCGCGATTCGCGATTCGGCATACATGCGTGCATAAGAGCTAAGATGACGGGAAGAATGCTGGCGGGTCATGGAGATGAAATGGTGTAAGACGAATGGCTGCTCGGGCTTATCAAAGGGCAGCCATGCAGGAAAGGCGGCCAATGTCTTACTGTCGGCCAATTTTCAAGACAGGATGAAGGCTGTATGTAGATATCTGCCCTACGACGATGCCTAAAATAAAGGTTAAGTTGGGTAGATACATACTTATCGAGAGCGTCAAGGATTATGAAGATGCGTGTTGGGATCGGGCAACTTTATTGCATGTGCTACCTACCAAGGTAAGACACGTGTAGGATCGGGGTAGATACAGTCGCATTGAATTCGCCCAAGTATAATTCGCCATTGTTCATTGATAGTATGGAGTAGGGAGTATGTAGACTCAGATAGTCTACACTGTATTCTATTAGATAAACGGCACACCTTTTATAATAAATCAAACTAGGGTAAAATTCACATGGTGCCGCTATACACAATCAATAATCCGGCCCAATCAATGCCTTGACGAAATGACGCTGATCATCAAAGCGGTCTATCCAGCATCGCATCTCATCTCGCATGCCAGCAGCGCGCCTGGCCAGAAGTTGTATATAAAAAGAAAACAAATCACAAATCACAAATCGTTTTGTAAAGGTATGGGAAGTAGATTCCCTACCCCCCAACAGAAAGTCATCCGCTTTGCTCATCAAATCAAAATATGGCAGTGGGCTCATGCTTTGTGTTTACGTCTAGATGCGTAATTCCTGAGCCGTCGTCGTCTGACAAGATTTGGCCTGCCTGGGACAGGTC
Organism: Trichoderma asperelloides; assembly: GCA_021066465.1. Lineage (NCBI taxonomy): Eukaryota > Fungi > Ascomycota > Sordariomycetes > Hypocreales > Hypocreaceae > Trichoderma > Trichoderma asperelloides. The sequence continues at coordinate 704,371 of JAJKFY010000222.1, read as the reverse complement.
CACTTCCCAGCGATCTGTGTAATGCCGCTGGACTTCCTTCGCGCTTGGTGCATTCTTGACAAAGTCATCGACATGCTTGGCAGGGAAGATCAAGTGAAGCAGCGAATAAACGACGGCGCTGGAGATAAACCCGTACAGGTAGTTGAGGAAATAAAGCTCCGTCATGCCAGCAGGCAGCGACACGGATGTGTTAATAGCCGCAATAAAGCCGGGCAGGGTTGGTGCAACCCCGACGGCCCACTATCATCGGCAGAGTTAGCAAAGAAAGACATGTGATTCACGAAAAAGGACAAAGGACTGAACTCACTGCAACAGGGGCGCGGAAATTAATGCCGTAGTTGTACCAATAAATGCTGCCGCTGTGGCCGTGGTAAAGATCGTCGACTTTGACCTTGCGCTTGTTTACAAACACATAATTGGCAAACATCATGCCCGTCATGGGCGCCAGGAAGACGCCGTAGCTGGACAAGACCGACAGGAACGTGGTCGCCGTGTTGACCAGCTGCCAGGGGTTGACAATTGGACTCAGAATAGCCGTGATGTAGGCGCCTCTGCGAATGTTGATGTACCGCGGGAACACCGACGATAGGTCGATGCCGCCGGCCAAGGCATTTCCAGGCACGTTGCTGCCGATTTGTGAAATGCACAAGGCCACCCCCGCAAAGAAGAGCGCAGCGCGGGTCCCGGGGCTGTTGTCCTTTTCCAATAGGCGAACAAAGATGGTCGGCGGGTTCCAGACGGCATCGCCATCAAATCTCTTCTGCGTCGCTCCAACAACCAAAATGCCAATGACCGACGTTAGGATGCTGTATACGCCGTACGGTATTAGTTGGCCCCAGACAGCATCCATCGGCTTCCTCGCCAGACGTGCAAAGTCGTTCTGGTTCAGGATACCGGCGGCAATGGAGCCGACGGTGGACATGATCCCGTATACCATGAGCCAGGCAAGACTGCCCGGCCCGCCGGTCTTGGGAATGGTGGTTGCCGAGTCTATAGTATCACCAAAGCCGCCGTGACCCATGGTTGCCAAAGCCCAGATCAGAAGTACTATGAAGAATACCATGGTAACCGCGCTGGCAATATAGAAGAATTTCTGTAGACGGTGCGGCTTGATCCATACAAAGGGAAGGCTGATGACGAAAAAGATTATGTACGACACAAACTGGGCTGTGGTCATGCCCGTAGAGGCAGGCATGTGGTTGGGGATGCGAGACTCATAATTGGGATCCCACGAAAGCAGAATCAGCTCGAAACATTGACCACCAACCCATGACTGAAATCCGTACCTGTATATATGCACGGCAACGGTTAGCAAAGATGCTCATTTGACAGATGACGTCCATGTTAATATCAATCCACTAACCAGACTGATATACCGAAAATTAGCATACTACACATATTTGTGAGACTGGCAGAGATGCAACATACCAAAACACAAGAATATACGGTTCCAAATAGCAAATTGCGAACCCCACATGCCCCAGACGGCACGACTGTAAACAGAAAAACCAACTGGAGAGAAGCTGGTTAACACACCAGATTTATTTTGGCGAGGCATGCGAGTAGGGGTGCTTACTGTGATAGTAGGCTCCTGATAGCGAGCTGATGACAATTGCAGTGGTGGCGATGATATTCCCGATGACGATGGCTACGACCGCCTGTCAGCCAACCGATTCCAGCGCAGCTCTCGCTTCGGGATAATAGACATACCAATAATAGCCTGCCACCAATTGAGGCCCAGGGGGATCAGTGCGCTTCCCGTAAGGAAGGTTGCAATGTTGCAGTTGATCAGCAACCCTAGTAAGGGAGAAAGATATTTTTGTTAGTGCCAACAGCACCAAGGATCCCAATCCGCCTTACACGGAGTATTACGCTCCTCCCATTTCAACGAATGACCACTTACAGTAATTATGAAAGGTCCAGAAGCCCCATGTTCGCCTGGCAGCCGCTACGGGACGAATATCATCATTCTAGGACGCGCGAACAAGGATCATCGATTAGCAATTGTCAAGATTCATGGTTATTTCTCAAAAGACATGAGCAGATCGACGGTGCGAAGGAGGAGTACGAGCATTGGATGGGGGGATATAGCAGGCAGGAACAGTGATATCAGCGCGCCAACGGTGGAAGCGACTTACAATCCATTGCGAGACATAGGGGAGCCTTGCACGCTCAACGAGGCCGGCCAATCCCATTGTCGCGTTAGAAGTGGACGCGTGCCTCGCTCGCAACGATCAGAACAAAGACCAGATCGAGGCCTGGGCTTGTGCGCGGTTTATCGATGAGCCTCGGTTTCCGGCTCCCACAGTCCCGTGCGACGCGCTCAACGAGACGCTCTCGTCTCTCGAATCAACAGCCAGCAGCAATGTGCATTGACGGCGCCGTGATGCGATGGTGAGCTCTCACTCAGACGGCAACCCCTGTGGGGCTGACTCGACCAGAGCAAAAGGTATTCGTCCCAATTGCAAAGCCAAAGGATCGGCCGATTTAGCGACGCGGGAAGAGCCGAATCAATGCCCAAATTCAAACTCTGAGCTCTAGCAGCGGCCGGGCCTAGCGGAGCGTCTTGACTGGTGCAAGGCCGCGAGAAACGAAACTGCCCTTTGTGGAGGTTGAGATGGAGAAAAAGGGGACTTGGAGCGGCCAAGCAGTGTTTTAGCTTTTCTTCTCGAGTCAAGCCAGCTCGCTGGGCTAAGGCGTGGACTAGTGGCCATTAGGCAATTGTGGCTGCTATTCAACCCGCGCACTCATTTGTATTGTACATACAAGTAGATACTCCGTACATAGATAGAATAGGCAGTATGGCCGCTCTGTCAAAGTTAGTCAGCGCGGGCTGACTGCAGCGGCCGTCGCAAAGTACTACTGCTCAAGCTGCTGCTGCTGCTGGGTTGGGGAGGGGAGCAACAGACAGACGAAGATAGCGGTATCTCCACCCCGCAGCTTGCTTTGCCCTGGTCATGCGCGCCGCAGGGACGGGCCCGCTAGAAGCTTTCGAGATGCCGCGGACTTTGGAGGCTGTACATACAAGATCAGGCCACCAAAAGCTCGCAATACTGCTGCTGCCAGTAGTGCTAATACTTACTACGACAATTCCGTACACGTGCGGAACATGGACGGCTGTGGTTGATTGGCTGCCCATGCCTGCTCAACTGCCCCCTCTTTGCTCTCCTCTCCCAGGTGCGACTATTTCGGTTTTAGGACGTCTCTGGAACGAGCTCTCTCTTCTGCTGCTTGCTGTTAGTCTCCGAAATAGCTTCTTCCTTCTCGAAGGGCATCGAGAGTTGATTGACGTCGACTTCTCTCATGCCTGCGTGATCGGCAAACTGCTAGCGGCACGCTCGGCCAACTTTTGTGCTCTCAGTTGGCCGAGCTGAGGCTTCCCCGATGCTACTCTTCTGCCTCGGGTGGTGTGATGGGCTTGATGTGCGCCTGATGCTGGCTGAATGAGTCGTTTACGTGCGTGGCACAAGAGCCGGCCAACCCGCTGTATAATTATTACGCAGTACTACATAGGCTTACATGTAGTACGTTGTCCGCGCCTCTGCTGCGTGCAGGGCCATTGGCCGGGACGCTTTAGCCTTGTTTACCCGCTTGAGGGGCAAGTCCAGTTGGCCGCCGTCTCGATCGCCAATCTGCCAGATACGATCAAATCATATGCCCTTCTGTGCTGGAAATGAAAGTCTTGGCTCTCTCCCCCACAAGCTGCATCTCCACCGCGTAGGCGACGATGCAGTCGGGCTTCTCCGTATGCGACTCCATCTCTCGCCGTTGAGCGAAACTTCGCCGCTGTGATTTTCTGCTCCATCTAAAATTGTAATAACGAAAATAATCATCGCCGCACTAGATTGCAGCCGGCGCGCCCCCTAATAGCTTCCAGCTATGAGCCCCTCACGCCATTTTTTTTTCTGGCCATTACTTCATAAGTCGCAAACATTCTCTAAGCCTTGGAAATATTTCAATGTTGTTTTTGGTCTGATGGAGTTTGAAATTTTATAGGAAAAAAAGAAAGAATAAAAAAGAAAAAAGAAAAGCCAAATCTTTTCCTCCTTTTGATATTTTTCTTCTTCTTGCTTTCCATTTTCTCTTCCTCTTGCCATTTCCAGTTAGCAAACAGCATGCCGTATAGAATAGGTGTCGACGTTGGAGGAACCAACACGGATGCGGCTATTTTGGACCTCAAGGCCCTCGACGAGCCCGGACGGGGAGTCCTAGCATCATGGAAGGCAACAACTACCCCTGACATCACCAGCGGTGTAGAAGCCGCCATCAGAGAAGTCCTCGATCAATCCAAAGTCGAAAAGAGTCGCATCCTCAGCGTGACCATTGGTACAACACATTTTATCAATTCTCTCATCGAAGCTGATGCCAGGAGACTGGATCGAGTCGCTGTGTTCCGGCTGTGTGGTCCGTTCACGAAGCAAATCCCCCCCTTTTCGGATTTCCCTCTCGGACTTCGCGGCATCCTTGATGGAGGCGTCCACTACTTGGATGGAGGACTGGAGATGGATGGGAGAGAGATAGCTCCCTTAAATCCACAGCAAATCCAGGAGGCGGCAAAATCTGTTGTGGCTTCTGGCATCACTGCTGTTGCACTGGTTGGGGTATTTTCGCCGCTGGATCATCATGGCATTCACGAAGAAGAGTGCAAGCGAATCATACTCGAAGCTGCTCCTGGGTTGCGGGTGGTCTGCTCCCACGATATAGGACCTACCGGCCTTCTCGAAAGAGAAAATGCAACAATTCTTAATGCCGCTATTCTTAGGACGGGAGAGAAAGTTAAGCATAGCTTTAAGCGTGCAATGGCTAGCCTAAGGCTAACATGTCCCCTTTTCCTTTCTCAAAACGATGGAACCCTTATCGATGTCGAGACTGCCGCCAAGTATCCCATCAAGACTTTCGCCAGCGGTCCCACGAACAGCATGACAGGAGCTGCATTCCTCGCCGGACTCGACAACAAATCTCCGTCAGCTTTGAACGACAGCGGCGCCGATACTGGTGGTATAGTCGAGCCCCAAGTACTTGTGGTTGATATTGGTGGTACTACAACCGATGTATGCGCTCTGCTGCCATCCGGCTTTCCGCGCCAGGCTCCCGGATTCGTTGAAATTGGAGGCGTTCGGACAGCCTTTTCAATGCCAGAGGTTGTTTCTATGGGTCTAGGAGGCGGTAGCAAGGTCGAAACTGCAGACGATGGCACAGTCCGTGTTGGTCCTGGCTCTGTTGGACACTTTCTTAAGAAGCAAGCCAGGATATTTGGCGGCTCAACATTGACGGCGACTGATGTTGTTGTTGCTCTTGGCGAGGCCGAGCTTGGAGATGCTTCTCTGGTCAAGGATGTTCCGGATCAGACCATTAGTCTTGCTCGACAGGAAATCAAGAGGAAACTCGAAAGAGTAATCGATCAGATGAAGGTGTCATCTGCGCCGGTTCACGTACTCCTCGTCGGCGGCGGAGCTCTCCTAGTCAAAGACGGGCTGGAAGGAGTTGATAAATGCATCCACCCTATTCATCAAGGTGCTGCTAACGCCGTTGGTGCCGCCATTGCCAAAGTTTCTGGAGAGGTCGATACTGTGGAAATTCTCGAAGGGAAGAGTGAAAAGGACATTCTCGACGCGGCTTGCGCGAGAGCCATTGACCAAGCCATTGAGAAAGGAGCATCTCCCGACGACGTGCGTATTGTTGAGATAAACAAAATGCCTCTACAGTACATGTCTCAAGTCACCGTCAGAATCCAGGTTCGCGCGGTGGGCAGGCTGGCTATTCCAGATGAACCTACTCCGCCACCTACCCCTCCGGCAGGTGAAAATCCAGATTACAAGGAGGAAGAAGAGCATGAGGAGGAAGATGAAGGAGAAAAAGTCAGCGTGCCAAATGCCCTTGAGCCGACTACTAAACCGTCCCTACACATAGATTTAGAAACATATCGTCCAGATGTACGGGGTGGGGTCTGGTATGTCTCAGAAGTCGACTTGGAGCTTATTTCTACTGGATGTGGTGTACTTGGCACCGGAGGTGGAGGCTCTACTCATTACGAGTTTCTCAAAAGCTTGCACGCACTGCGGACAGGTGGCCAGGGTAAAATGAGGATCATTTCTCCCAAGTCGTTGGATGATACAGCTCAGGTGTTTTTCGGCTCATGGTATGGAAGTCCAAGCGTAATCAATGAGCGGCTGTCCTCAGGCAACGAGATCCCGAGTGGCATTGAGGCTTCATCCAGGCTGGCGGGAAAATCTATCGATGCGGTTCTTCCAGATGAGATGTAAGTTGAAGCTCATTAATCATTTCTTTCTCCTCTCTTTCATAATTGAAAAAAAAGGGAAGAAGGGGGATATAAAACGAGTCACAGTTGCTAATGAGAGATAGTGGCGGCGGTAACGGGCTTTCATCTTTTCCTACAAGTGTCCATTTTGACATTCCCATCGTGGACGGAGATGCAATGGGTCGAGCATACCCAACAATGTATCATGGTAAGGTTTTGTCATGGTCTTTAGTTCCCTTGGTACACAAGTTGCTGATTGATCGAATATAGTCACTTTCAGTGTATACGGCCAGTCATTAGTGCCTTGTGTTCTCACAGACGCTCGTAACAATGTTAACGTTGTCATGGTATGTTATGCAGCGTTCCATCTATGCATGTCTTCATGAAGGAGCGCAGTGCTAATATAAGTTGCATAGAGTACGGACACACCTGAGCGGCTAGAGACGCTACTGCGTTCATCGGCCATCGAGCTTGGTCTGAGCTGCGCAGCATGTGCTGCACCTCTCTCCGGTTCCATCGTCAAGCAGTACGGAATTCCCAATTCTTTATCACTGACTTGGTATTTGGGCCGCGCTATTCATCAGGCGAGAAGGCAGAAGACAAGTTTCATCGATGCGATTGTAAGCCACGCTAGACCCTTTGATTTCTAAAGATTCTTCTTAGTCTCTTTTATCCGAATAAGCTAACATTGACTCGCAGTTTGCTGAGTGTGCCGGAAAAGTCCTCTTTAGCGGCAAAATCGTCGATGTTAAACGCTATCTTGGAGGAGGCTACACCATGGGATCGGTCATTATCGCCCCTCTGAATAGCGAAGAACGCGATGCTGCAACTGCCAGCAAACAACAGGCCGCCCCAACTAGTCGATACATGACAATACCATTTCAAAACGAGTACCTCTATGCTGCTCTTACCGATGCTCAAGGATCAGAAGAATCTCAAGAGATTGTATGCACAGTGCCAGATCTCATTTCGATCCTGGGACAAGACGGCGAAGCAATTGGCTCGCAGGATCTCAGATACGGCTTGCATGTTAGTGTCATTGCACTTCCTGCACATCCTCTGTGGAAGAGCGAAAAGGGCATCAAAGTGGGCGGTCCGGAGGGATTCGGATTCCAGATGCCCGTTGTCGAAGTGGATAAGAAGTTTACGGAATCAAGGAGCGTGATTGATGAGTTTTCAACATAGAAAGGGGCAAAGGGATAGAAATATATCCACGATGGGAGTTATCGTTTACCTGTATTATAATATAAGCGAGTGCAAAGGCATTGATAGATAGATACCACAGCGTTTACATTCATATTGGCATTTTTGTATCTTGTGCATCACTTCGAAATTAGTTTGACGTGAAGACGTATTAATTAAACACTGCTGCTTTGTATAGCAATCTGTTTGGCAGCTTTTCTTTTTTTTGTTCTTTTACTAATTTTACTATTTTTGCCAATGAGTGACCGACCATACCAGAACAAATAGCATGTAAATGAATGACAAGAGAAGTTATCAGTCTGTTCTGTCCACCATTCAACCAATCTGTTCATTTCCTTTAAAAGGCATTCTCCTGGCGGCGAGTCTCAAAGACGTTAAGGGCCTCCTCCGCAGCCTTGACACCACTAAGAACCATGGCGCCAAAGGTAGGGCCTACATCTTCACGTCAGCAAGCACATCTCATCACCTCCATGCAAAGTTTCGTTCCACTTACCCATACGGTTGGCACCGTCAATTTCAGAAAGCTCCATGCCTCCGACAATGAGGCCGGGCACCACCTCACGGGTGTTCTTGACAATGGCATCTTCGGCCTTGCTCATGTCGAGGCCGCGCATGCCGCCCAACTTCTCGATGCGGCCCATGCTGACGAGACGCTTAACGCAGAAGGCACCCATGGGGCCGTCGTGGCCAGTGGTTGAAATAACAAGAGGGGCATTAATGGTGTTGGGGTCCATGCACGACTGATCATCGTGATGCATGGACACAAGAGTCCAGTTGGTCACAACACCAGCAATGCGCACTCCGTCTGCAGAGGGACGAGTAATAAGATCTTCAACGCAGGTAGCGTTGAAGAGCTTCACGTTGGGCAGCTGCAGCACCTTGCTCATGATGGTAGAAGTGAAGAGCGCGGCGTGCTTGACAACGACGTAGTTGCCCTCGTCCTCATAAGGGACACCAATCTCGCGGAGGAACGCATCAGCGGGCTTACGCATCACCATGGCAGAGAAGAGCTGGCCTCCCAGCCAGGCACCTCCTCCAGGCGAGACAGAGGCCTCAATGATGGCAATCTTGAGGTCCGGGCGCTTGGTGCCGAGAACATAGGCGGTACTGAGGCCGCATGATCCTGCGCCCACGATGACGATGTCGGACTCGGCGTAGCGGTCGAGGTCCTCGAAGTAGCGCTTGGTCATGGCACGCGAGACTTGGGACTCGCGGATAGGGGAGAAGGCGAAAGACTCCCATTCGCCATGCATCTCGGCGACGGTCTTGGTCTGAGCGCCATCATAAGGGGCGACAGCCAGCTTGGACTTGGGGGTCACAAGTTCAGCAGTGCGCTGGGTAGGGGAGATGGCAGCGGGAGGAGTCATGATGGGCCTGCGACAGTTAGGATTCTGTAAACAGTAAGAAGGGAGAAGAGCATGATCCTTTCGCTGGTATTATCCAGATCAAGTTCCAGGGCCGTATATTCTCAGCCACGCTCCCTCCTCCTCATCACCCATTGGGTCTCTCAGTCTCTTATCTTGCATAAAAGCAAGGGAAAGAGGCTGAGAGACCCAATGAGAGATTTTGAAGAGGAGAAGAGAGCGGGCACCGGCTCATGCGATACACATTACCTGAAGAGACATGATCCCGTCTGGATGCATTACCACCGAAGGACGCCATGGCGACGTGCTATTTCGGGGGGCAAGTTGTACCAAATGGTATATTAAAGATATGACCTGAACCTGTTAGATGCATCTGGACACTCAATTGGAGTGATGCCTATGACAAACTGTGAATTATATCACTGTTGTTCCTTTTTCAATTGGGAAATATTGGACTTTGGATTGGCAATTGGATACGTTTGTGGTAAGAGAAAAAGAAGAGTTTGAGGACTGCGTTATTTTCAATCTCAATTTATACTCCTAAAATTTTGTCCAGAGGGAGGGGTAAGATAAGAACGATCGGCTCTCGATGGAATCATAGTGACGGCGATGTCGGCACTGCAGAGACGTCAACTATGCGGCAATTGTCCGGGGGTATCCGTGCTTGGCCGCTTTGACAACATTGAACTCGGTTTAGCATGAGATATTTTTAAGTTATTGTGGGATTATTCTTTGTGCGATATTGGGATTTTCAAGGGCCACAGTTTCAAAACTTTTTTGTATTCCGATGATCGCCCAAGACTCTTCAACAGAAAACAGGCTCTATAGTAATTTTTGCAATTGAGGATTTGTGTGACGGTGGCAGAGCATAGTAAATTCTCGCTGGATGTCTTGACTACAATATGGACCCCAAGACTCATACAGTACCAATATCGCTTCCACGATGGTTAAAGCTTAGCTTAAAGCAGTGTTATTGTTCCAACTCGGGAAAACTAAATTGAATAAATGTCTAGCGGAACTAGTCCTAGCCCTATTAGCCGGGACCAGATGTCGAGTCTGTTATTAACGGCAATTACCTTGCCTGGTTTCTTAATAGCTATCATGTCTAGCCAGATAGCTACATGTGCCATGCCCTAATGATGCAACTCTGGATATGGTCGATGGGGTATCTGTAGCGCCTGGCCAATGCCACTCGGGTCATTAGGCTTTATTCTGCAGGCGGCCTTGTCTGATATGTCGACGATCGTCAGCCATTGTGAAACTTTGGAGTCGAGCTGCTAACTAGACTCACCTGAATTTGTCAAATCTCCTAGCAAGTGTTGTTTAAACAAGATAATATTTTGTCCCAAATCATGCCTCAGCAACCTCCCGGATCGTCTTGACAAACTGCTGCGGATCATGTCCAAATCTTCCCAAAAACAACCCGTCCAGCCCGTCCTTCAATTTTTCATATAGTCCTGGCCCAGCACTACCTCCATACAGCACCCTCGTTGCACCCGTCCTCTTTTGAACAGAATCTAAGCCTCGAATTCCAGAAACGACATTGAGAATGTGCGTCTCTCCAGCTGGCTGGCTTGCTCCAATCGCCCAGACAGGCTCATAGGCCAAAATAACTTCTGCTTCGTCGGGTACAGAGCTCATGATGGCGTCAACCTGCACACGGCATTCATCCACGGCAACATGCACATCACCTTGCGTCCTTTCTCCAATGCACGCTAATGGTATCATGCCATTGCGACTCGCCGCAGCTGCCTTCTTTGCCACGATCGTATCGTCCTCGCCAAAGATTCTCCTTCGTTCTGCATGCCCAATTTCCACGAGATGAACGCCTGCGCTACTTAGCACAGAAGGGCTGACTTCTCCAGTAAAGGCTCCCTGGTCCTCCCAATGGCAGTCTTGAGCACCAATCCAAATGGGGACGGGACTTGATTCCAGCTGAGCGATTGTGTTTGTGAGAGAAATAAAGTCGGGGATAATAAATATGTCAATGCTGGATAAGAGCTCATGAGGTATATATGGGAGTTTCGAAATGAAGCTATCTGTAAAGTCTCTTGTTCGTTGAAGAGAAAAGTACATTTTGGTAGAGAGGCCGACGAGACGGCGCCGCGATACTGAGTTTGCCATTTTCGGAAGCGAGGTGACTTTGCTAATTGAACAGATGATTTCTGTAATAAGTAATAGCAATGCCCAATCATACAAACAATAGTCTATGGATAACAATAAGTTAAACAAGCAATCCCCTGGGATCCGAGACTATCGAGACTATCTATCTATTTCCAGCGCGTCTCGCTAAGCGGGTCCTGTCAAGAAGCTCCCCGCGCACCGGTTCCGAGCCGCCCATTCCACTTTTGGGATGCCGGCAAAGCAGTGGTTATTTCGTATAATCAATCATCCGGCCACAAGTTCCCGGCCCTGTACGCTTACACCAAGTAAAGCCATACTTTGTTTTCAGGCTGTCAATTATACAATATGGTAAATGATATGACATACATAATCTCCTGCGGACTCGTACTCTCCAGGGCCGTGTATCCATTCTGGTCTCGTGAACATTTGTCGGCAACGCCCAAAAGAGCGATGTCCATAGTGCGTACTGCCAATTTCCATTCTTGATGTTGCTAAATCAAGCCATGGACTCCATCTTTTTGCACAAAGCCCAGCGCGCCGCAAGCCGTTTTAGTCTTCTATACTAATACAGAATGAGGAGGAACCGTCTCAAGTTTGCATGTCCCTGTGTGTCCCCCCAATGCAGCATTCCACCATGTTGCCTTTCGCCCAGCCTTTTACACGCATCCACCCCTTGTGTGATCAGCAAACACCACATGGAAAGGAACTGTTATAATGCTTCGTAGTTATTTCTCTATCGCTTCCCCCCACATCCTTTATGCTTCTAGATATCCAATCTCCTCCACTTTCTTAGCGCTCGCGCTGGATGGATCGAACTCATAAGCTAGCCACTCGGTTGCCAGCCTCCTCGCAACTTCTAGTCCGACAACCCGCTCTCCCATACATAGAACCTGGGCATTATTGCTTTTAACACTGCGCTCGACGCTAAAACTATCGTGGGCTGTGACTGCTCGAATGCCCTTGACCTTGTTGGCCGAGATGGCAACGCCTAGACCAGTCCCGCAGATAAGCAGTGCGCGATCGGCTTTGCCCTCGGCAACGAGGCGAGCAGCAGCGGCAGCTCTTTGGGGGTAAGGGGTCTTGTCTGAAGCCTCGTCTGATCCTACATCAATGACTTCGCCTACGCGGTCATCGCCTTCGAAGTCCTTCTTGATTGTGTTTTTGTAGCTGACACCGGCGTCCTGTGTGAGTTGAATCTGTGTTAGGCTCTCAATTCTGATTATATACGTTGTGTAAAGGCAACGAATTTGATCATAAGGGATATCTTGTAGAAGATAGCATAGTTGAATCAGACAATGGAACTTAGATTTCGTGCATACTTACATCGCATCCCATGGCAATCCTCCATTTGGTTGCCATATTGTTTACCGACAGTTGATTCAAAGAAAGGGGGGAAGTAGAAAAAGCATACACTTCAAAATTAATACAGAAATTATAATTTCAAAAACAGCAGCTTACGCTTTCGGTCAATATGTTTTTATCATCCACAATGGAAATGCTTCATTCGCCTCTTTATGGCTTCGAGCGCGATCCGAATTTCGGTAACAAGCATCGCCTTCCTCCTCCTTTCACTCCGCGCCAAAGCAACTCCACGCCGGCTTACCCGCATCAAATCTCGTTTTCTTGTCTCACGGGATCATTTTTGCTTCATTGAAACCGATATTTGCGGGGTTCTTTGCCTCCAGGAGTTGAACAACAGCGATGTTTGCGTTGCCAAACATGCTCGGTATTGCCCGATTAGGAAATCCGACTGGGGCTGGGACATAAACGGGAGGCTTCAACACGCAGGTCAATCCCGATGGATCATGATTTCAGGGTCTTTTTCAGTGGAGAAAAACGTAAAATTGCGGAGACCTGTATATTTATATCGGTAACCTAAAGCTATTTGGTGGGGGGACGTGTAATATGGGGTAGCATTAACGAGAGGTCTCGACCACACTCGCAATGGTGTGCTGGATGAAGATGGTAGTACAGGCCTCTAAGTGATATCACGATGAGATGGAAGACTTTTTTCGTCTTTCCGTGGCTCAGGAGCTCCGATGTAGGAGTTTGTTGGCCTTCTTAGTCTGCTTTCTGCTTATATTCTCTGCCCTCGACCCGAGCAATGATACTGTTTCGATCGGACAGCAACTTCGTTTTACTGCTGGACATTTTCACAAACCGAAATAATGTCTAACAGACACCTTTTTCATTCTGCTGACGGCCTTGTTAATAAGGCTCTACGAGGCATTATTACCTACAATCCTTCTCTCAGTCTCGATGAAACCAACAGAGTGGTGTATGACACAACATACGATAGATCCAAAGTTGCTCTAATCAGCGGAGGTGGCTCTGGACATGAGCCAGCATGGACTGGCTATGTAGGCAAGAACATGCTTACTGCTTCTGTTCAGGGAGATATCTTTGCTAGCCCTAGCACAAAGCAGATCCTTGCCGCGGTAGACACAGTCCCCAGCGACAAAGGCACCATCCTAGTCATCACAAACTACACAGGCGACTGCCTACACTTTGGATTAGCCAACGAAAAGGCCAATGCCAAAGGCCACAACTGTCGGACAATTATCTGCGGCGACGATGTATCCGTAGGCAAGAACGGAAGCATGGTTGGCCGTAGGGGTTTGGCCGGTCAGATCGGCGTCCTTAAGGTCATGGGCGGCGCTGCTGGTGCTGGAGGCTCACTTGATGAAGTATACAACCTCGGCGTGGCATTCTCAGAACAAATTGTATCAATTGCAGCTACACTTGATCACTGTCACGTCCCTGGTCGCGCTGAACATGGCATGCTGCAGGAGAATGAGGTTGAGCTAGGGACGGGTCCTCATAATGAACCCGGCTACAAGAAGTTATCTCCTGCGCCGTCTGCGTCTGAGCTTGTTGAGCAAATTTTACAACACTGTCTAGATGAGAAGGATCCTTTACGAGGCTACGTGAAGTTTTCTGCTGGTGATGAAATCATGTTACTCGTCAGCAACTTCGGCGGCATGTCACATCTGGAGATGGGCGCTCTGGTAGATGAAATCCTAGAGCAGCTCCAAAGTAACTGGAATATTGAACCAGTACGGATATGTGCCGGCTTTCTCGAAACATCCCTTAATGCCCCTGCATTTTCCGTGTCTGTTGTCAATGCCACGGCAGCAGCAAAGAATTGCAGTTACTCAGTGGAGGATATCAAGTCGTTCTTTGACGTCAGGACAACAACTTTTTGGGAGTCGATGGCCGGATCGCAGGCTCAACGACGTCCAAGGCAACAGCAGCTTGTTACTCCACCTAAGGAAGAGATCAAATCTGTTGACGAACGAAGGGACTTGGCAGTTAATCCAGTCCTCTTGGAAAACATGCTTCGAAACGCTTGCGAGGCTCTCATCAAGGCCGAGCCTGACCTTACCAAATGGGATACAGTCATGGGTGACGGCGACTGTGGAGAGACTCTCAAGACTGGTGCAACATCTTTGCTAACGGCGCTTGACTCTGGGCTGGCCAAGTCAGGGTCAGTCGTCAAGGTTCTCCTGGAACTCGAAGATATTGTGGAGAGCAAGATGGGCGGAACTTTGGGAGGCATCCTTGGCATCTTTTTCGTCTCCTTACGAGCCGCCGTTGAGAAAAACATTGAGTTGGCTCAGAATCCAATCCTCCTTTGGGGCACTGCTCTTGGAACTGCCTTGGAAAATCTTAGACGCTACACTCCTGCCAAGGTTGGAGATCGTACCGTTATGGATACTCTGATCCCCTTTGCCGCTGCTATGGCCAAGTCAGACTTCAACAACGGCGTCAAGGCCGCAGAGGATGGGGCGGATGCAACAAAGACGATGAAACCTAGGCTAGGCAGAGCAACATATGTTTGGGTTTCAAGCGAGAACCAGGAGCTGCCTCCTGACCCTGGTGCTTGGGGGGCTATGGTAGCCATTCGAGGCTTGCAAGGTGGATTAGTTGGAGCAATTGGAGCAACATAGATAGAACGATGCGTAATAATGTGTGCCAAATGCTTGGCAAGGTGTATATATTGAATACGAAAACATAGTTACATACATGAGCCACAGTTGAAACCTCCTACCCAGCATTGGTAGGTTGCTATTGACATAACACCATATAGTCCTCTCATACACTTGGTCGAAGCGATTCGAAACGACGATACAAATTCGTGCAAGTCTCCAAACGCTTTTAGCATTGTCGACCTTTTTGCCGTAACACAAACTAGCTAGTAGAATATCAATAATTGATAGCACATCTTTCTACACAAATAAGTTACAGTCATTGTCCTCTCCTCTCAAACTGTTGTTTGCTGTCGTACTGTCTTGACTACCCTTCAATAGCACCAACTAATATTTGCCATTGTCGTATACTTCCTGCACAGCTTGACTACTAATAATAACGATTAAGATCCAGAGAGCCATTTACTACTGTCAACTCACATGGCAGCCTAGACTTTCACCACTTCGGGGGCACTTTCAAACTTCAAGCGCGCACACATAGCTTGAAACTTCAAAATCTTGGCTCTTACGAGCGGTATGCAGCCATTGAATGCCGAAGCCATGCCACGTACTCGTAGGACAACGAATATCACGGCCAGTACCACAGGGATTTGCGATCGAGCCTCAACTCCCAGCTCGGCCTGCGCCCTGATCATCACCCGCAAACGGTGATAAAGTCAGGCGCCTCGTCAAATTCGCTGTCCCTTCGGCGCTCGTGTCATTATCTTCATCCGCCACCACAGCCTACCAACAAATACTACCAGCATCCGCGAACTCACCGTCGCCGCCGGCCAAGGCCCCCTACATCCGTCGCCCTGCTTCTGCCTGACGTGGCGTAGCTCAGGGCGGTTCTTCTTACTGTCCTGCACAGGTCCCTTCTTGGACGCTGAGCTGCGCTCCCTAGCTCTCTCAGATCGGACTTTACCCGGCCGCGGCTGGGGCTTGTGTGCATCCCGCGTAGGACCCTGGATCGCGGTACAAGGGGTTCCTTGCTTGCGGATGGGAGATGTTGCTCACTCGCCGCTGCTCTGGGCCCATTCAGCTGCACAGGGAAGACGTCACCCAAACTACAAATTTTCTCCTCGCACTCGCGAAAGCTAGGGGATCACCCCAAGGATCCTTGCCCGCTCAGAATCGGATACGACACTACGTCGCTCCATCGTTTATCTCTGAGGACTTTCTTTCCTTTTCCCCTTGGCCGCGTATGAAGAAGATCTAAGCTAGGCGTTCCGTTTTAGCATCGCCGATGGTCATCGCGGAGGAATGCCGGTAGCGCAATACGCGAGCCGCTTTTCGCTTATCCCAGAATCCATCGCCCAAGAGCATCAGGGCAACAAAGATGAAAATGACTGCCCTAAAAAGATGGACATGAGGGCTCCATAGGCTAATGCTGGCGATCATTAAGCTATAGCCGTTAATTTCATCTCAGCCGGGACAAAGTTGCCTCCCTCAGCAGCGGCCGAGGCTTGTACGTCAACTGACTGGATTCATCCATATGCAGTATTATATGAGTAAATTGCTCATAGTTCATTCATATTACTACTAGTAATAGCAGTACTCTCGATACCGCCGCCTGCTAGCCCGCTGTTGAAGGGTCAGGTATTGCTGGTACCTCCACTCTCACGCACAGTACAAGGAGACACGCATGCCAATCATGCGTGCAAGATGGCTGCCTGCTGTCGACAATCTTCCGTATCGTATCTCCCGAAAGGCTCGGCACTGCCTTCTCTCCGAAAGACTTGTAGACGCAGGTATGCCGTACGCGGTGTCTCTCATTCACCGCTAGATCCTTTTCCAGCCGCGGCACAGCTGCACTTGGACCGTAGTAGATCAAAGAAACTTGGGCCCGGAGGAGCCAGAGCCAAAACGCTGCAGCAAAAGTGCCCACAACGTGCCTCGGGCCGCCTGGTGGCTGGCTGGATTTGCCAGAGTTGGTTGATGGGATGCCAGATTGGGATGCCCTCGACTCGAGTTGGATCCGCCGGTCTCACCATTCACGTTACGCTTTCCCCTACATGGCGCTGCCTCTAGACGCCGTCCGAACTACGAACCAAGGAAACGCTCCAATACTGAGACAGTTCTGCGCCGTCGGTCTTGTTCGGCTGTACGCCGTGCCTGTTTGACAGTCCCGTGTCTCACTCGGGCGCGGCCTCAGCCGCCGTTTTTTATTCCCTTTAGCCCTTGCGTATGTCATTTTGGCTCCCTTGTTTCCTTCTCCATTGGATAGAAAAGAGAGTAGTATCCACAAGCGCCGAGGTTTGAAAAAAAAAAAAAAAAAGGAAAAAAGAAAAAAAAAGAATAATAACATACACACAGAGGGTTGATTCTTCAGGATACCCCGTGCCAATATGGATCACACCCCCCAGCTTAGATCTCCAAACCACACGCCCCAACCGCAAGGTGACCAGCGGGTCACCAAAGATTGCGGAAGTGATCATGTCCAGCCGAGTTACCAATGGCCTGGTCCCAATCACATCAACAGCAACCTGCGCTAGCAGCGATTAGGGATCCCTTGCCGTCATCCGCTGCCAAGTAGCGCGGCAGGGATCTCTCAGGCTCCATACATCTTCCAAGATCAGGATGAAAAGATCGCACGCGCTCCACGCCTCACCGGAAAGCCCCCAGCCGGCTGCTACACCTACGGAGTACCTGTATATACCGGCATGCATGGCGTTCAAGCAGTAGGGCTCCTTACAAATTAGTATAGGGCGAGTAATACTCTATCCCAACCAATACTCCACATCCCCTCCCGTGCTCCACGCTGCCCATATTGCGGAAAGCCGACAATGCCAAGTTCTGGCATGGAAGAAAGCTTGAAGTCGGCGTTAACTCCCCAGATCCGCACAGACAAAATGGCCAATGCCTCTGAGTCCGATCATTGAAAGCGTAGCTTCCTTAAGACCGATGACTTGCGGCCGATGGTTTGGCCCCCTTCTTTGGTTACCGCCGATGGGGGCGATATGCCCACCACACTTGTATCTGACCGCGGCTTAGATGCTTGGCGGCTCGGGAATAGAGGCATCTTCACATAGTCACATTGTACCCGGAGCTTGTAACTGTACGTACCGATAGCACGCTGAAATTCCCGCGCCTCTCCTACGTAGTAACTGCCGCTGTCTATGTCTCTTAATCCCCCCGATTTGCATGTATAGTATGCTTATACTACTAGTTCGTCAGGCAGACGCTTGGCAAGAGGTGACAAATTTGAGCTAACTAATCTCGCCTCCCCGCTCCCTTCGACGGTGTCCAATCATGTGCTATCGGAATGGATCCCGAAGCTCGGTAGAGTATACAGCGAGGAGATGCTACTACAAGGAAGTGTCAAAAGGCGTCACGAGAGCCGGTGTGCATCTAAAGTAGTATCTACGTACCAATGGTAACAGCATAGACGCTGCGGGCATACGGAATGATGGCCGATTAGAATTTGCCTCCTTGCATGCCACACACTCTTTTCGCTCTCTCTCTTTGCTTTTTAGATGTGGCTTGTTTAAGGCTATCGCATATTGATTGCCTTGATTTCTACGAGCTCGTACTCCATACATTAGATGACCGTCCTGTTTTGCTCTAGGGGTAAGGATTCGAACTCAGACGCCGCGGGGCCGACTCTGATATGCGTGATAGCCCTTACAATAGATTCATGCAACGGTACTAGTACTACGGGTGCTATTATTACGGCTTCTGCCCCTGCCTAAATCATTATACATGACCTCTGCTTACGTGACGATCGACCATAAACAGCAGACCCTGGGCTGTCATTGCTACATTCACTTCCTTCGGTGATCCGATCGACTAGGGAGATTGACTCTCCTAGCCCAGACAAATTGTATGCAAAAGTCACGCGTACTTCTCCCAATCTCTTTCAATGTATCATCTTTTTTCTTCCGCCAATGTGATATATGACAGATGCACTGTAAAATCGATGATTCGACGAGCATCCCCATGACTATGTGGTTAGCGCACCGTCTTCGCCCACACCAGCTCCTACGTGGGCTCTAATACGTACTATAGATGTTGTTTTCTAGTGGATTATTAGGTATTATTTTTTGGTGATATCATAAGCACTTGCAGTTACATTTGTCAGTGACATCCTGTATTCTTTTATTCCTGGATTTAAATCCCAAACCACTCTTCCGAAAGTGATATCATGTTATGTAGGATGGTAGAAGCGATTAAGCGATGCCAACACCTGGTCCGTTTTAACGGCAGTCTTCCTGTAGATTAACATCAGGCATTAGTTACCTTGACCATTTCATGCCGACAGCACTAGCGCTGGAGAAAAGTGCTTTGGGCAACAGGATTATCTCTGCTCCCTTGGGCATGCTGAAGCGCAGAGATTATATGCGCTCTTGAATATTATTCATCTACTTAAAGTCAGCCAATGACAGGTAGGTATCATAGATTCCGGGACCTGTCCAATTTCTCAGTAATATACTCCACTGATAATCCAGTGATTCTGCCACATTAGGTGGATGTGGTTCTTTCACATGCACGCTGATCGACGAAGTCAATAAGCTCCATAATTCCATGCGATTGGGCCATGCTAACCCTATTTTGCATGCATGGCCCCATCAGTGATGCCGGCTATGAGCTCTCCCGAGCGTATGGTTGCGCACGAATTCGTCATTTAGGACTCCAATGGCCAGGCTAGCTGCACAACTACGTTAGCAAGCAGACTCATTACCAATAGGAACGTCGTATGGAGCAAGAATCAATTGTCTCCGCCTTTTTCAAGGTACAAATGGCACACAGCATCAGAGTTTCGCACCTCGCCATATAGAAGCATGGGATGAACATGATGAAAGTGGTGTACACCATCCTTCACTGCGCTATCCTGCGGCCATGTCACTCTCCACAGCAAAGAAATGGGTTTGGGGGCCAATATAGAATGGCAAACAGGATTTTATAGATGACCAAGGCATGTTGCTGTTGCTGTTGTTGTTGTTGTTGTCTAAGCTCCTATGAGCCAGCCCCATACACAACTTGGGTTTGCCATTGGGCAACAATATGCTCTAGCTACATCTAAGGACAACTCTACTACGGTACTAGACTGCCTTGCTCGCTGTATTGGGCATATACATGTGCTGGTATCACCACCCAATTGATTCAAGCCAACAGGAGAGCTGGGCTAGTAGCTTGCCCAATAAATCTTTCACTGCAGGGTTGGCGTCACGCCGGCTCCAGCCACGACGCACGCCCAAGTTCTGTAGTATGCGACATACAAAGTAAAGGTAGAGTTCACCTCAATCAAGGCTCACTATGGATGTGAGAAAAAGAGGGGATATGTAATGTGAAACGGTCTACAGTACGAGATTCAATTTCTTTGGCTCCGGGAGCGATGCTGCAGGATCGAGACAATGTCACGATGCAGGAGATGATGCAGCTGGCGGTTGGGCAAATGTGAGGTCGCAGGAACTACACCCGCATGGGGTAGGACACCTGTCCAAGTAATCATTAACAGGCAGTGCTTCATACATGGACGTAGACCTCGCAGCTCTCGGCCAAAATTGTATAGATGACGGGAGAGAGAGCAAAATGTCCATCGGTATGTTTCCAGGATGTTGACTAGTCTTGATCTAAGCGCATCTTTTTGCTCTAGCACGTGGGCGAGTATAACTTCACAGGCACACCTAGCCAGCATGTGTGCTCCATCTACCTGCGTCTGGTCGCCGAGCGGGTCGCCGGCTAGAGAGCCAGTTAATATCGAGGTCTCCACCCCCAGCTGTTGATTAAGGCGAGCTCATGTTGTATTCCCGTCACTGTTACTCGTACCTGTGTGTTACTACCCCAGCTCCCTCACTACAGTATTGAGAAGATGTTGGTCGCGACCAATGTGTGAGCTACTGGTATATCTGTGCCCCCTAGCTCAAAGTCCATATTCCCGGTTATTTGGTTGGGTTGCGACAGTTTGAATCAGCTGGCCTATCGTCTCGTCTGTGGTTTCAAACACGGAGGGTTTTTGATACTACAACTACACCCGCCAAAGAATTCCCAAAGAGGGAACCAATGCCAGCACGCAGTTGTCGCGAATGGAGGCCTGAAGCTTCCAAGAAGTCCCAAGGGCTTAAAAAATCGGGACAAGCTTGCCATCCTGTCGTTGGTTACACCAGGTAAACTGCAAAATCAGGGCTAGCTGAAAGCTGCATCGAGAATTTGTCATCGAGATAGAGTGGAGTAATACGTATAGCGCTCCGTAATCCCGCTATTTGGGGGCTCATCTCATCTTCAGCTAGAAAACTAGAACAAGCGGATCGAATCAGGTGTGACCGACAAGGTTCATGCTGTCATCAATAGCTGCTGTTGACACACTCCTTTGGAAGCTTTCAGCTCCATCACTTCAGCTTGGGCATCAAAGCTTCTTCCCCTGAAACTACACACTACTACTACATACTACTACTAGTATCTGCTACGTCCATGTATACTGACTGCTGGTGGTGGGACTAGGCTGGCTCTGGCTAGCCACCCAGCCAGCGACACGGCCCCATCAATGCAAGGGTTCTCGAAAACGGAACTGGCGCGGCAAGGATCTTACGGCTACAGCGAATCTAGATTCAACCTAGACCTAGATGGACAGTATTACGCCGCCCCTAACTTCGGAGGCCGCAGCCTCCAGGAGAAGTACCACATGCATACTGTAGTGGACGCAGATTAGGTTGGTAGGAACAAATTAGTAAAGAGGCCCTTTATGCTAGCAAAATATGACCACAATGGGCGAACTGGGATCATGACGACACCGAACCGACATGGCGCTGGTGGAGCAGGATCCAGGCGACTCTGTTGGGTGTGACATTGAATCTATTCCGTGTACTGGTGCGGATTCGCCCTCCGCTCGCGACACGGTAAGACCTCATCGTTATGTTTTTCAGCTCCTGGCGATCGTCTCAACAGCCAACGACACGGGCACTGTCCGACCCAGCGCAGCGGTACAACATCAGCCGGTCCATCCCATTGGGAGCAGAGCTGAGGAGCTACGAGCCGGTGCCACAACAGGCAGCCAGCGCGCCGACAAGCGTGTTGATGAGACAAGTGAGCGCTAGGGAAAGCGCGAGATCTGCGTACAGAGATGTGCGTACGACTTCAGTGTGCATGATCTGTAGAAGTAAAAGAGCCTCATCCATGTCGGTTTCCTCATCTGTGTCTTCGCCTCGAGGATTCCGGGTCTCTGCCGTGATATGAATAGCAACTGTTTCAGTAGCCATGTGTGAGAGCCGTTGAAAGGTGGTAATACGAATAAATGTCTTGGACCTTTTAGTTTGTGCGGCACTGGGCGGCCAGAAATATCCTAAGGGTTTATTTGTCTAATTTCCATTCATTATTTGACTACTATTAGTATTAATATTTTGGTCTGAATGTAAAGGAGAGAGAAGCAGGATGAGCACATAACGGGCGAAGGGGATGATGAAGGCTGTGAAGGAATGACACAGTCTACACGGACAAGTAATACACATATTTACTCGTGGAGGATGGAAACAAGATCCTAGGGCAGTACTGTAAAATAAATAAATAGACATTTTTAATGGACAAGGGCCTTAATGTCGAATCTTTTATTTATGGAAGTTTTTTTTTTAAGGAGGGAAGGCGAGCGGAACGGAGGACATGCATTTGTGAATGGCTGCTCCATGTTTGATGGCCAAGGCAAGCCGTCGTCTGGTTACCCCACTAGCGTTAAACAAGCATTGCATTTGTATAAATAAGCTCACAAAGATATTCTATATCATTATTATTAGATAATCATAACGGAGACCAAGTGCGAGCTACGTCCTGGCAGGCTTATGAGTGGAGATACTCAAGTCTCTCAAGCTCGATTCCAGACAGAGCCAACCTTTGGGTACAATAAATGGTGCTCCAGGGTTGGTAATAATTGCAGACTTGGCCGCTAAGTATGTGCTACAGCCCCAGGGATGATGTTCATATTTCCTCATGGTGAGCAGTTCCCAGCTGGGCCGCCCACCCGGACTTTGTGTCATCATCACAAGAGAACTGGTGTCTACTCGCACTGCCTCGTGGAGGGTTAGACAAGTAAATGCTGAGGAAACGCCAATTCCACAGCAGTTATACTGTTTGTTAGTGTTAGTAATAAGTATCTGTCTTCTCTGGCGGACCACCGTGCGGGAGATTTTTCGGGAGGGGTGGAGAAGCCGCGTGTGGATAGGACTCGGAAGCATCCAGGTGCCACCTGAGAGCCCGGCCACGTAGTCGGAGGATAGGGTGGAGAGGGATAGCAACTATGGGGATACACAAGGACATGAGAATGTGGCAGAGAGTGTGTCAGACGACGTCTCGTTTACTAGATTGAGGCATAGTTGAGAGCAAGACGATGAAGATTGGCGCCATTGGCCGAGGCCTTACCCCCCTTTTCGGGTATCTGCTTCATCGTCGCGGTCATAAGCCGTCTGCCTGGGAGGAGGGGTGTTGTACCGTCGTCCGAATGTGGTGGGTGTCTAGGATGACTGAAGTGCGGATGCGAAGCCGCCACTTCTATGTCTCAGACAAGACAAGTTGAGTGCCAGTTGGATGCTGCTCACTGGTATACTTTGGCACAGGACGCGCTAGAGCATCCGTGTAAAGCATGAACATAGTACTAGTAGCATATACTCTCGAGATGCATACATAGCCGTGCTTGTTGCACAGATATACGGTTGGGTGTGCTTTCGAGAGACTTGGCAAGACATCTTCACTGGTCTTCTTGTTACCGGCGAGGCAACTGACACTATACCTTTACCCCACATAATAGAACTATCTTCGAGTAGATACTACCATAACTACAAGTACCAAGGGCAAGGCACCGGGTCGTCTCTTAGATTGAAGATATGGCCAACAACAAATATATGGATACGTCTGATGCATGGTAGCTACCCCCTGTAGAGCTACAGGCCCCAGGGGTGATGGACTGAGTACCGTACAGGCAGTGGTACAGCCACTGATGGCATCCATATCCTAATAGCTCAGCGGTATATACAACTATTTCTCCTTTGCCCTGCTAGTGTGAAATACATAATTTCCCCTGTTGGCATCAAGCTGAAGAGGAGCAAGAAGCCGAATGTATCACCGTAGCGGCTCGGCTCTGCACAAGTAGAGGGTACTAGCGGCGGTACCTCCCTGTGCAACTACCTTCCCTGTGCCCAGCAGTGCTAACCTGGAATCTCTGCGGTCACGCGAGGTATCAACTACCCTAAGATAGAGTTGCTCGCTCGCCTATGATCTTCCGAAACGGAAAACCCCTGCGACCATCTTGTCCATTCATCAACTGCAACCGCCGCCTCTCTTGTTTCCCAATCTCGTACATATCCTGTCCTCCTCAGCAGCGCGCTTGGGTTAATACGGCGTCGCTTCAGGCGAGCAGGCTGCGCGCCACCATTGGGCTAAGCAGCACCCCTGCAATCTGAGGTGCCCGAGTCCCCGTACCCCCTGTGTCGATCTCAGTTGATGCATTTACCCCCTTTCCAGGTGCCTCTTCTTCAGCCTCTCCACGCCCTTTGCATGGGCGGCATCTGAGCCCTAGCCACCAGCATGGCTGCCAGTCGCCCTTGACGTCTGAGAGCCGCTGGCTGTGATGGATGGTTGCCAATTTCCTCTGATGATTATGGCGGTGGTAGTCTAGGAATGGGGCGGTGGCTGGCCGTTTGTTTACTCGCACCTCCTGTCATTGAGATCCGCTATCTCATCGAGCAGTTAGATGACTTGGATCTGCCTGCATATCCTGCATATGCCACCCGCCAGCCCATTTTCAAGAGCCGAAGTGGCGCATTTGTACCCAGCAACATATGCGCCGTGCCTGGCCAACTCTCTTTCGCCTCTGCTGTTCGATACTATGCGGTATGCGGCCTTCGTGAGACCAGCGATATCATGTTCACCGACTACCCTCCACAGGAAAGCGAAGCCTCGCTGTCGCGCAGGACCGAACCTTATCTGACCCCTGCAAAACATTCACAGTTGGCTGCGAATCCGCTTGCCACCCTTCCATGGTTGCAGCAGCAGTAGTCAAATTTGACTAGGCTCAACACACCTCTCACAGCGTCAGATTAGAGTCCGTTAGTAATGCTCTAGCTGGAATAAGATGTCGAAGTGCGACTGTCACACCCTTTTCCCCGTATCATCACCATTGCGTGCACTTTACAAGGACATGCTAAGCTTAGCCGTCGCAGAACGGCACCCTTATCCTCTACTACGGAAGTTGAGTTTGTTCCTAGGTTTGGATTCGATGTATAGCTCGGGTATTACTCCCACTGCCACAAATCTATCTTTGGTTCGCTTCAGAGATATCCAGGACCATGCATGGGGAAGCGAATGGTCTCTACCATACATACCGTTTTGCTGTGCTCGCAAGCAGATTGGTTTCGCAAAGTCGAGAAGGCCGTGGGTATAAGAAGTTCGCTACCAGGCAATCGCTCAGCATTAAAGGTTTTTTCTGTTATACTGATTGATCCAACCTAAATCGAATCTAGAATTTCAACGCCAAAAACCCATCACTACAATTAACTTCAATTGGCTGAAAACGCTAAGCGAAAAAATTGGCGATCCTACTCAAAGCAAGTAAAAGCGATCTAAAAGAGAAATTTGCTGAGCATTTTCTCCGACTCTCACTCCAAGGGCCTCGAAAAAAATAACTGAACAGAGTATCTTAAATAAAGCAAGAGAAGAAAAGCAGTGAGAGGAAATAAAGAAAAAAGGCAAGACACATGCATCGAAAAGAGTACCTAATTTGTTATGCTTTATATGATTAACGATAATATTGAAGACAAGGCTAAAACACCAACAAGAGCTGCGCGCTTCAACACTGAGCTATCGCATTTTTTGCTTGGCGGTATGTATGCTACAACTTTTTTTTAAAAGGCTATAATTTCCCATATCATTCACCATTTTATAACCTGCGTTTTTTTTTTTGTCCTTTTTTCCCCTTCTTCCTCCGAAGGTGGCCAGTGCCCCTCATTGCCAAACATCTTTTTCGAGCATTCTCGTCATTACCCCTTGTCCACTGGAGAGGGCTAGTGTATGCACGCATTTAAATATCAATGTTGCGCCGGAGACAATACCGCGACGAGTAACGTAAGATGATTGGTGAGCTGCAGTTAGACGGAATGAACTGTCAACCCATGTCATGTCTGCGTGATGCTACCAAGAGGTTTCCAAGCTTTCTCTTCCTCTACTAGCCCCCACCAATCATATTATTTGCATTCGCCAATTGTTCTGTCTGCTTGTCTTCTCCCCTTTTCTCTTCTGATTACGATCTGGTGTTATCAATTTCCTACTTATCCTTGCTTTTAGCCTTGGGTCTTTGAAATAAGCAATTAAAGGAAGTAAAAACGTGATTTAGAGGGGTGGTGGCCGTTTGTACAAGCTCATTATTCTCTGCAGAGGCAAAATGAATCCCGCCATAACAGATCCTGGTCGCACTCGTAGTAGTGACGATCTATCGCTAACTGGAATGGATATGAACAGGAAAAGAAGCATTGCTTGCTTGCGGACGACGGCGATACCAGAGTAGTGAATTCCATCGCCGCAAAGACCGCCGATCCGGGTTCCGATCGCCAGCATCGCACGCCACGCCGAATTACTTCACTCCTTGCCTGTCATTGATGTTCAGGGCGAGCTCCAGAATACTCGCTCTAGCTTAAGCCAATTTTTATTTGGAAGGATCCAGCCCCAGCAACCCAAATTTGTTATTAGTGTAGTCAACTTAAGTTGCAAGGATCCAAAGACAGGGCACAGGGCACAGGTAGGTGATGAAGCTAAGCGTCTGTTCTCTTTCTCTTATGGTGCGGCCGAAATATACCAGCCCATCCCTTCGATCAAGTCAATGCTATCAACAGCAAGAGGCTTATGGCGGGAAAACCCCACCTGAGCTAGCTACCTAGCTTGGCATACCACAGGCAGCTGTGTACCGCAGGATGAGTAAGAGCTCACGACGAGCCTTCGCATATGAGCATGACCATCAGGGTCTCCCCTGCTGGGCTGAGGCGCTTGAACTTCTTTGGACCCCTTGAGCTGGTCGCCCGCTGCGTCGGTCTTCAGGTGGCATTTGTGCGCTAAGCTTAGCCTAAGCCGGGGGTCGTCTCCCTCGACTTTGATCTCAGTGGATCTTTGGTTGCTGATCCCTTTCTCAGAGCCTTGCTCTGCACGCTCTGGTAGGGCGCCAGTGCTGCTGAGCTGCTGCGGCCAGGGCCCACCGCTGCCGGTGACCCGCCATCAAAGCCCGACTGAGTGGCTCTTGTTTCCCCAATGAAGTAGCACTAGGACACCAATCATTGGCTCTTGCTGACCAGGACTAGGATAGACAGGATACAGCCACGCCTAGGAAGACGACACGAGAGTGAGCCCGCAGTGTTTACCAGACTGGCCGTAGCTTAATCGCTGTACGGAGCACGTACCGGGACTTACACGCGCGCTCAGTTCACTCCCACGGCCGCCGCCACAGGGTGACATATTGAGCCAGAGAGCTCTTGGCATTCATACATTTGAGGTGAGCTGGCGACTAAGTTTCCTAGTATCTTCCTACCCTTTTCTTTTTTTGTTATTACTCTTCAGCAAGGGATGGTTACTTTGCGGCCTCACCGGTGCTGCTTGCTTTTGCCCCTGGCCTCTTCTACCACCATCATGACCTTGACATGCGAGCGGATATTGCAAACCCTGTCACACACACACACACAGAGTGAGAGAGAGAATAAGAAGAAGAGAAAGCATGACAAAAAATGGCTTCGTCATCTAACTCATCATGCTGCTACTTGTTGCCAATGATTCCATCCCGATCCCCCCGAAAAAGGACGAGCTCGCAATTGGCATCTTTCAACTTCATATAGAGTATCAAGTAAAGCTAGCCGTCTCTTCCCGTCCGACCCTTCTTGGTGTCTGCCGGCATATGATTGCAACTGTATGACTTCCTCCCTTCCAGATCGTCGGCGAGCTCCGCTTTGTTACATTTGGCATCTGGCACTACACCCCCTGGCCATGGTCGTTTTTGGCCTTTTGCACTCTTTTTCATCCTTGTCCAGTCCACCCTTTACAAGTAGGTACAGTATGCGTGCAAATCTGGCATACCAAAGACCAAGGACTGAAGGACCCGGTCACTGTCTTCTTTCGGCCATGGTCCTGCTTTAGCCCTGCTATCCCCAGATGCGCGTGCTACTTTTTTTAAGACCCACAGCCGACCATGGTCGGCCGCCGTTCATAGCGCCCTGCCCAGATGCGATGATGTTAGATCCGATCCCAGTTGTTCCGTATATGATCTGTTGGCGTCAGAGCTTTATCCGCTTTACATGGCCATGGCCCTGCCTGCCCCTGTTGCTGCTACGCGCACGCCGTTTACAGCTTGTACTTGGTGATAATGAGAGCTCACAGGGAAAAGAGAAGGGAAGAGACGTTCCCTCTGTACCAGTTCAAGGGAGGCTGCCCTTGTGGTGGTAACAACTGGACCCTGCTCTGAGTTCTCTATAAGCTTGGATTGATTGGTTGATCTGTCCCGCAAAATCGCCATCTCCGCTTCCTTTCTTCCCCATTCTTTCTCCTGCTGCTCTGCTATTAATGCTGGGACCCGGTTCGACCTGGCGCCGATCGACCGCTATCTGGACTTGCATACACCACCAAGTCTTCAAAAAGAAGCACTTCTCATGTCTCATCTCTCTCTTTCTTTCCCACTTGACAAAAGCATCTATGCGGAAGCCTGAGACTTTGACTCTCCCGAATCTTATTTGCATATGTCGCCTGCCCTTTTTAACACATTTGCCTCCGCTTTGCTGGCTTCACGTATTTTATTGACACACCTCTCTCCCTTTGAGACGAATACTAAGATTATCGTCGCTGCGACCGAACGGCTTACGAGTGATCGGGACTTGCCGTTGACTATTACTGACATTTATCTTCCTCACGACAAACAGTCCAGCTGTCCAGGAGGATCTAGCCATAGCGGTCCCACTGTTGTTAGACATCCGCTGGCAATAGTACTACACCACTATCTTTGAGCTCCCATCACTTCACGAGCTACCGCCTGTACGTTTGATCGTTCCGATGGTCAATTTCGGCGTCATTCTCCCTTGCGTTGGCGCATCGCTATGCATGTCCCAACTCGTATTGATCTCCTATGCTAGAAATTGACCCGCAGTCTGGTGCGAAGAATGCTAACTTGCCTGGTTAGACCGCAGTGAAGCCTCGTGACGAGGGTACCCTTCGTCATATTATTCAAACCCGACATCTTACGCACCCTACCATCCTTTCTTGACCATAGGACTAAGACTTGCTTTTCTTCCTCCGCGGAGTTCTGCCCTTACCGCCCTTCGAGTACTCGTTCTGTATTCTCCCCGCTTAAATCGCAACCGCACAGCCTCAAGCAGCTGGCTATTTGTTTTGACAAGCATCCGGCGGAAAAGGGACAGCAGCCTCTCCCTCGCAGCATACTTGATTCCTCTTTTTGGAATGCAACTGTGTCTGTGCAGGATTGAATCACTTCTCCGCCTCTTAGCTCTCCAGTAAGATTCCTTCACAGCTGGTGAGTGTCTCACCTATTCCCCACCCCTTGATAAAAAAAAAACAGGCTACTCACAAGGCAACATCAGTTCACAAGTCCCGACGAGGCCATAAGTGTTGGCCTTGGCTTTAGCTTCTGGGGAGTTGCCGTGTATCAAATCTCCGAGCCAAGCTAGGCGAAGGAAGGGAGCACCGTCCCAGCACCTTGATCCTCGCGGGATAAGACCTCGTCGAGACCCAGTCTAAAACATTACTATACATCCACGACCTCTTAGCTAAGACAGAGAGGGCCTGCATACTTTATCTTTTCTTTGATCAATCCCCCCCTCTACCATATTCGCTCCCCTCTTTCAACATCTTCATGTCTGCTGCCAAGTTCCAGTCTCCATCCTACAGACTCTTTGAGGTGAGTCGAATCCCAGACTTTGTTCCAACATCTCTTCTCTTGCAACAGCACTACGGAGAAAAAAAAGACGTTGATTGTCTTTTGATCTAATTCCTTTGCCCTGTTCCTGCCTGTGGTCTACACAGCAAACTAAGTCGAAGCCTCTCTCCTCGAGACAGAGAACCATTAAGCACTAACACTACGAGATTCAAAGCCGGGCCTTCTTCCTATCAAACCCATAATTGTCGACGTTGACGACGGATTTGGGTCTCCAGAAACCCTTACTCTTAGATACGAGGAAGCTGTTCAAGCAGCACAAAGGGGGGATCCAAATCGGGACTCCCTGTCGAGCGACTTCGACATGGCTGCCTACAGCAAGGCTCAGTTGCCTTCAGTTAATGGTACGTTTGCAATGATTCCAGGTCGTAGCAGATATAGAATAGAATATAGGGCTAACAGGATCACTATTGTGGCATCTTAACAGGCTACGATTCGGCAAGATATGCAGATGCAACTTATGAACCGTATTCCGCTACAGCATTTTCAGCTCAGCAAACTGAAAAGTTTGCCCAGTTGAACCAGTCATCATTCGCAAGTAACAACAATGCAGTGGCCCAATACATGGCAACGGGGTCTACTGTGGTTTCTTTCCATCCCTCTTCTGGCATCTTTGGCACCAAGGTCTTTTTTAAGATACATTCGCAAGACGATCTCTTCACGCTATCTACTCAAACATTTGTGCTATTTGGAGGTGCAAAGTGCCCTGTAGATCTTATCAGAGATTCTCAGGATAGTAGTGGCTTTGCATTCTCGTGCAGTATAGACGCGCCGCAGCCTCTGGTCACAGGAGGTAATACCAGCGTGCCTGTGTCATTTGTTACTGAGGCTCCCACAGGAGGAGAGATCTCGCGGACAGCCGCAGGGACTTTCCACTATCTGGAAGGGTCCGAGGATGACATCACGCGGGCAGACAAAATGCCCAAAGATGGCAGCACAGCACCTGGTCCCGAAATCGATCAGGCGAGTCCTTCACCGAAAGCAGAAGCGCCTTCTTCAGCCGCTACAAATACTTATGAATATCCACCGCAACAAAGCCAATATGCCAATACATTCACACAGGCCAGTAACGACATGCTATCCACATATCGAACTACTAGTTATACCGACCCGCCCTACCACCACCACCACCAGCGGCGCACCCATCCGCCCTGGAGTGGTTATGGCAGTGCCTTGGCTAGTGCGGGCAGAAGTTCTTCAACATTTGACCATCCTACGATATCCAGTCGATCTAGCTTATCGCATCATCTCTCTATTCCGTCATCAGCGAACAATGGGGCTCCCCAGTTGGTTCGCACCAGCACCATTACCGCCGGTGGAAGCGGCCCCTATCATCCTATGTATACCCACAAGGCGGTTTTGAAGATTAACGGTAATCTCGGCGAGATGGCTGCAAAGTGGACGGAAGAAGAATGGGGCAATCGTCGTCGGATTGTCCAATTCAAGAAAACCCAGCACCAAGCAGTTTTAAATGTGAGCTTCAAAGCCGTTCCAGTGAATGAGAGGCCCCCAAACAGCATTTGCATTTCATGCATCTGGTGGGCCGAGAAGTCTGACTGCTATGTCACCTCGGTCGATACTATTCATCTACTTGAGCAACTTGTAGCTGCTCCCAACCGATTTAGTGTTGAAGAAAAGAATCGCATTCGCCGCAACCTCGAAGGATTTCATCCTGTCACCGTCTCAAAGGCCAAAGCGGATAGTGAAGAGTTCTTCAAGATCATCATGGCTTTCCCTCATCCCAAGCCTCGCAATATTGAGAAAGACGTCAAGGTGTTCCCATGGGCAACTCTTGAGCCAGCACTGAAGAAAATCATTGGCAAATATAGTGCCAACCCCAGCAGCATAATGACCCCCGTGAGCGCGACGTCGTCATATGGCCCCCCGCCACCTAGTCACCACAGCCTCGGGCCACAGCACGGCATTTCTTCTCAACATGCAGACTCTCACAGCCAGTATCCCATGCACTCAAGTTACAATTCGGGACATCACGAAGCGATTCCATCGCCTCGCTCACAAGCATCTTGGGCATCAGCTGCGACATATTCTACGGGTGCGGGCCGAGGGCTCAGTCCTAGCCTTCGCAATCATCATAGCCCTCCACAGTCCTCTTTGCGTATCAATACTAGCACGGCACAGCTTCCAACTGCCTCTGCATATGATGCGAGAGCAGTGGCAAGTCCATATGCCAGCACTGTCCTACATACACCTCTCAGCCACCATCATGCGGCAACGCCCCCTCGATGGGATGCGGCACCCGCGGCATACGCCGACAGCGGCTACCCAGCCCTCACTTCGCACCAAGCATCGGGTGCTCAGTCGGTATATGCCGCTGCTGCATATAACGACGGCCCCCAGCGAGCGTAAAGCTTTCCTGCCCTCTTATACTCCTGCATGCAGCGGCTTTTGTCAATACTAATTATTTACTATTGTCTATTCTTCAGACATCGAGGTCTTGGGGCTCGTTCTAAATATCTTGCAAAGATTATTTTACCGCAGATCCGCTTCAGCAATGGGAGGAGTCACTAAATCCCATGAACAAGTCTCGAGGTCGCGGGTGTAAGTCATGTGGCTGACACCGAAATCCAATAAGCCTCGCGACCGCTACACCACAATCTGCCCCCACCTAATTAGGAAATCCGGCCACCTGAAAGCGCCAATGCAATGCAGGATCCTGATAATTCTGGTATTGTGCTATTCGTCAATATCAAATCAGAACATTTCAAACGCCGCTTCATTTTTTTTTTTTTTTGGTAGCGGCATCTCAGTTAGCATGACTGCAAGTTTGGGATGCGCCGCTGTGGCGAGCAACAACAAATACTATTGTTGCATAGAGCAGTTTTACTCTTTGTGCTAATTTTCTCTATAATTAGCCTCTGTCTTTATCGAGCATTCAAGCTATCTGAATAGCCTCTTGAGGGCCGTAAGTCATGATGTTATGGCCCTCACAGTACCATATTCAACGCCAAGCTACATACTCAGGAAGGAGGTTTGAATGTTTTGTCTCGCTTGACGCCTCGTTCCATTTCTTTTGTTTTTTTTGAATAGGCATTATACCCTGTTGTGAGAGAGAAGATATCATCTGTTTTAAATGTATTAGCGGATGTGATGTTAGTTGTTACTATGAGTGGGAAGGATTTCTTGGGTAGGGAAGTCCAAGGTAATGGATACGGTGGAAATTGCTGGGTCTGGGCTAAGAACCAATGTTAACGATCGAAATGGAGTGATCAAGGGCATGGGATGCAAATGGACTCTACAGCACCTATTTTACTTTGTCTTATTTTCTTTGTTTTTATTAGTATGGATCATCTCTCTGTTATGCGAAAATCTATGAGGAATCACAGCCAAGTAAATAGACTAAATATGCACAGTCGGTATAAAGATCAGACTAAATCTTGTTTGTGTGTGCGCATTTCTTTTGAGGCATATATAACTTATATAGGGCCTCCTTTTAGACACTTGGCAGCTAAATAAAGCGAATATTTTTAGCCAGCATCAAAGGCACCGCAGCTACTCTTCTTATTCAATGGCTTTGCCGATTTAACCAGCCATTTCCAATCACGTAGTATATTAAATTGTCATCCGCATTGTAACAAATCTGCATTCGATATATATGCACTTTTCAACGCTCTTGCCACTAGAGAAACATTAAATGCAAAAGAAAAAATTTTTTTATTATACAACCAAAAATCCGTGTATGTATATGGCATCGTCCTAACCCCAAGGTCCTCTGAATCGCTTAGATGTATCCATTCTAAAGTGCCCAGTCAATGTTGTATTCCCCGCTTGCCCAAGCCCGAGCTGTGATTGCTGCTCTTCCCGCCTCGATTGATCGATGGCCCTCGCAGTGGTTGCGAGAAGTGATCGCACTTCGTGATCGGGTAGATGTGCAAGACTCCGTTGGTCGCCCCGGCTAAGTTGAGATATCTGCATGGATGGTGCTGCTGGAGGAGAATTATCATTGTTCTGCGTCGGAACAAGCTCTGATTCATTCGGCCGTGCTGCCAACGCCGAGGTTGTTCTGCCTTCCAAGTGTCGCTCTGCTGATTGGCGAGCGATTCTCGCAAGGGCTGGTCTTGTTAGGCCTGTACGGTGGCTGAGAAGTCTCCCCGACGGTAGCCGCAAGGATTCCTCGCCGGCATGGTATTCCAGGGAAGGAATATCATAGAATTCCGCGAGATCCGATGCAACGTTGAACCGGCAGTGTCCTTTGGCCTTCATATGATGCTGAATTGCTTCAACGGTGTCGCGACGTGCGGCACAGAGAATGCACTCGCCGTACCCGTGGATGACGAGGTGCAAGTATCCGACAAGCGTCTCCGGCTCGACTATTAGATAGGCTGGCTGGGGGATGGTGAAGCTGTGTGCCTTGGACATGTGGTCGAGGCTTTGGCCAAAGTTTTCATTCTCCTCGTTGCAAAAGAGGCATTGTTTAGGATTAAATTCCGGCTGTGCAGAAAGCTCTGTGCCGCCATCAAGATTGACATCGCTGTCGACATCAGCGTCAATGTCAACGTCAGATTCGTCGTTTAATTCTGCATTATCCTCCACTTGCACAGCGCTCTTTGCTTTTGGCGATGATGCTTTCTTTGTACTCTGTGAATCCGATGGCGGTGATATCACAACTCCGGGTTCTGCTACTTTCATACGGAGATTGTAGACACTGCAGAAGAAAAAAAAGGATTAGTATCTATTGTCTTGTTCTCCTTCAGTGTTATTGTGAGGCATACTGCCAGTCGCTCTTAGCGTGTTGTCGCCACTCATTTGGGCTGTCGAAGTTTACATGGCATAGCCTGCAGAGGGAGGGGGATTTGTCCTCCATTGCTGTTAGGAGTTGGTCGCAGGTGGCTCCTATGTCTAGAATTTTGGCGGTTCGGGGGGTTTGTTGAAGGTGTAAATGAGACAGTGAGGCGATATTTGCCTACACTGGTGAGTTGTTGCTTGGGATTGAATTTGTTGATCTATCTAGCAAATTCAAAGATAGATCTTTATATATATTAGTTTATCTCCATTCTGTTTCCGAGCTAGAGCAGACGGAAGCAGCCGATAGCTTGTGGATAGTGCTGTTGGATGGATGGTGGGGCTAATTCGATCTGATGGTGTTGTCTGCTTGACTCACACATTGCCTATTTGGGATCTCCTCATCTCCGCCACCCTGGGTTTCCATTGGGCCTCGAAATTGCTGTTCCTGTTCTCTGCCACCAAAAAAGCTAAATTGTGTTTTGACGTGACACGTGAGTCACAGTCAGTGAATCATATAATGATTCATCAGGCTTAGCCAAACATCTTTGTAAACACCATTGATTGTGCCATCTTTGCGCTAGACGGAGGTTATCTCCTGGCAGTGTCAAGTGTAAGGAATGGCGGGGGAGGTGGCGTTGAGCAGGTGTCTAGCGGCAAATTTCTACGGCATAGAATCAGGTAATGCACTGGTAAATCATGTCATTTTGTAAGCCTTTTTTTTTTTTTGTATGTATATGTTCACCATATATTTATTTTGGCATTGGGATATAATCGGCGGCATGTTACTGCACTGCACCTAAGAATAGGATGATTCAATTACCTTGTGATGTAAATAAAAAAGGGCAATAGCTTTCATTTATTTTGTCCACAAATATCTAATCTAAAATTTCGCTAATAATGAACAAATAGAGCATTATTGTTGCCCTGATGACTGATTCAAATCCGCCATTTCGCTCTTCATCAATACCTACGGGAGACATAAATGCGTCACGTTGCATAACTGAGCCGCTCAAGACGTGACGAGTGCGCAACTTGTACAACGTGAGGATCTCTAGAAACGATATGGCTGAAGAGGTTATATCTTCAGTCTTCTGGCTTGTCTTACCGTATATATTATGCTAGGGGTTCACATAAAAGTACCCATATCTGGCACCATTTCTTAGCTTGGATTGGAGAATTGAGCTTGATTATAGAACTTTGTAATCTGCTGTTCTTGGTAGCCATGATTGAAAGCTAGATGGTTCGATTCGCAGAGCGAAAATAAAGGCACAGCAGGATCTTCAAGCCAGCGCTTTTGGGACCTTCCTCTTTATCCTTAAGGGTTATTATCTTGGATCGATACAGTAGGCGTAGATAATAGAAAGTAAGATGCTCACTACGCGTCGGGTATCGCTAGGCATGGCTCTCCCATTTGTGAGTCGAACTGAGCAGTGATTCGGCGAGCTTTGTTTCTAATGATATTATGTCAATGTAAAGAGATTAAAGCAATGAGGTAAAATACATGTCATGGTTTATTTTCCGCCCGCTCTCAATTGATGCCTCTCCAGCCAGTGACATAAGACGTTTCTTTAGCAGTATGCCTTTTGCCTCCGGATAATTTGGCCGCTATTGGCTTGAAATGTCCCTTGCTTTCTAACGAGATGACAGTGGGCAAAATGGTGAAACAAGCCCTCCTTTGTTGCATTCCGGCCCAGCGAATTATATATTGGGAGCTGATTTTTGTTGTCATAATTACCAAATCGAAGAACAGTCGGCTCTTCCTTCGGCTCTTCCATCGGCGAGTGATGTTAAATTTGAGCAATAGTTAATTATTCCTTCGGCCGTTCCTTCCTCCTGCTGAGTAGCCTACAAACATTTTGTCAGGATTACTAAGTAGTCTTAATACAGGAGCCAATAGGGCTTTTTAAAGTGCTAAATTCATGACCGCTCGTATCTATAATTTTACTAGAAAAGGCTCAGTGTTAAGGGGAACAGGCCAAGGCGATGAGATAGTAGAAATTAGAAGAGTGCACATGAAATTAGCATAATTATGGGCTGGTAATACCATTTTGTCGCTATGATGTAGGATTGCTGACATTCAAGACATGTTTCGGTGAGAAAAGCAAATCTTTTCCGCAACTGTCCCATTGGCCCTACTACTCCACCAGGATTTACTCTCCCCGTGATACAAACGTAACATATTCTTCGGACTACAGCATATACAGTTTCGGAAGAAATATACAGGATTATAATTCATGTCATTTTATGTAGTAATGACATATTTAGTGATTGAATACTCTTGATAATATCATTCTAGAGACGAAGCTAGGAAAGAAAATAAAGGTATATAAAGAGAGATAAATCCCCCAACATCTAGCAGCATAAATTCACTATCTCCTCATCTACTATTATAAATCACTGCTATATTCCAGAAGCCCATTCTTGCTCTTAACCCACCATGAAATTTCTACCTGCCATTTGCTTGATTTCCCTCGTTGCACCTTCAACTGCAACCTGGTGTTTTTCAAACGCCAATACTTGTCCAAAAGAGTCATACAAGGGCCAAGCGACCTCGAAGTGCTGTGACAAGATCGGAGTGCATAACCATGACCGTGGTTGCTGGGTTGAAGGCGCCCTCTGGGAGCAGTTCCGAGACTGCTGCACACACGACTGGGGCTGCAGCGGTGTCACGGATTAGCTACTGAAGATTTTTTTAATCACTAAACCCAGGTCAGTCCTTGGTATTGTTGCTCAGCATTCACTTAGACTGATTCCAATTTTTGCTCACGAAACAGTGCCATTATCTTTTTCAGATTATCCAGGTTACCGCTTCTTAGCTCCATATTAAGAAGCAGAGTGGCCCAGAGGTAGCATAATGTCCAATATCTCTTTGCATGGATAATTTAGGAAGCTATTATGGTTGATTGGTCCCTTTGGTCATTGTATGGAGCTCCCTGAAAGATCCTGTCCTTACCGATACCATTCTGGCCACTGAGGAGAAATGTTTGAGTACCTAACTTCTTAAATAAATGGTAGTTATTACCACAGCTATTTCGCACCACGC
The DNA here is from genome assembly GCA_021066465.1 of Trichoderma asperelloides. Lineage (NCBI taxonomy): Eukaryota > Fungi > Ascomycota > Sordariomycetes > Hypocreales > Hypocreaceae > Trichoderma > Trichoderma asperelloides. The sequence goes on along the minus strand of JAJKFY010000222.1, from coordinate 666,771 downwards.
TCACCAGTGATCACTATAGTGCCACTAGTACTGGCAATCTACTTTAAGCTTACCCCTTCCACTACTTATTCGAGTGGCCTTAGGACCTAGGTAAGCACATATTATTAGAGATACGGCTTTCGCATGAAGAACAGCGTGCTGTGCTTCCAACCCCTAGAGTATATTGACATAGTTGCCGCTGAAACTGATTTCGGTGCAACATTTCATATCCTGGGTCCTGAAGAAGGTGGCAAATTGAACCTCAGTCTCCGTAGCCTGGCTCGGTGACATTATTGCATACCACGGCAGATTCTCCTCTTTTCTGCTGTGCCGTCGAAGGATCGAGCAGTGAAACGTTGCTGCCAAGCAATAATGTTAGCTCTAGCCAGAGACATGGATGATGCTATTATGCGACGCGCGTTGATGGCTTCCTAACTTGCTTGGCTAACCATACAACTCATCCAGCATGTATAGTGATCGCCTCTTTATAGACACAATCCCTTAATTTTCCATTGATGTCTGTTCATACAATATTTATGTACAAATGGAATCTCCACTACCGTTGACTCCCCTGACTAATTTGCTCGGCGGCTACTCATTGAGGTAAAAGCTAGATCTATTTAAGTTTAAAGGAGCTGGATCGGTAGTTGGCTACCGCACCATCTACTGCAGCAATCTATCTTCATGTAGATGAGAAGGAACTTAGATTACTAGATCGCTTGGCTCTAATGATATTAGGCAGTTGGCCGCGTAAGATTATCGAATTATTTGTGGGAACTTGGGAGTGGAGGAATTGGTGTTTGTTGCCATGACATAAAAATTCGAGTGAATTGCTAATTAATTATGTACTTGTTTTTTTGTCGCAGCTGTGCCATCTTGGCGATGGCAGTGCAGGATGAGTCAATCAAATTCTAGTAGCCCCATTTTTAGGATTTGCATGAAAATGGCGGAGCGAATCATCATGTAACCTTCTCGTTCTTCAGAGTCATACCCCGACTTTTTGCGGCGTGGGGATGGGGCAGTGCTAAGTAAACAGGCGGGTTGTGACAATGCAGGAGCATCACCACTAGCTTCAATGTGGTTCCTAGCTTGAGACTTCAAATACGTATATGCCAGACTGTTCACTCTCCTCGGCTATAATCCAATTTGTTTTTTTCTTTTCAATATATGTTGCTTCAGTACTAATTCACTAGTCAAGTGAAGCCGACAAGTCAATCTCAGCTCTCATGGATCTCTTCAATTCTCCCGCCTTTTCGTCCCATGTAGAGGAACTCATCAACAAGTACCATGTCCCTGGTCTCGCTATAGCTGTTGTACACAAAGATGTCACTGCTTCCAAGGCTTTTGGTGTGGCTTCGTTTGATCCACCCAAGCCAATGACTACAGATACCCTTTTCGACATTGCTTCCGCTTCCAAGTCTCTCACGGCGGCTTCCGTTGCTCTGTTGGTTGCCGATGATAAATATCCCGAGGTCAGCTATGAGGCCGAGATGGCCAAGCTGTTGCCCGGTGAATTTGTCATGCCGGGCCAGGGCTATGAGGGCGTAACTGTCGAGGACATTCTTAGCCACAGAAGCGGCATGGCGCCGTCAGTATATTCTCCAGATCTTTGTTTAATTTGTCTAATGTAATGCTGAAACGAAAAACTGCAGCAACGATAATTCGTATCTGGGGCCTCGGGCTAAACATACAGACGATGCGCAATCCATCACACGAAATCTGCGGAATCTATCGACGGCTGCTCCGATTCGGTCCAAGTTTATGTACTGCAATATGATGTACTCTGCCGCCTCGTATCTGGTAGAGAAAAAATCTGGAATCAGTTTCGCCGATTTCCTCGAGAATCGTTTCTTCAAACCGCTAGATATGACCTCGAGTAACCTCCAACCCGAGCGAGCGCGGGCCAAGGGCCTCGGAGATCGCATTAGCCCCGGACACTGGTGGGATAAAAAAGCCAAGAAGTACTCTGAATTTGTCATTCCGGACGCCCCCGAAGGCCAAGGCGCTGGCTCGATCATTACAAGTGTCAACGACTATGTCAAGTACGTCAGGGCTCTAATGAACCAGGAGGAGCCGTTTACAGAGGATGTTTACAAGGGACTCATCAAGGGGCGAATAATTGTAGACTTAGACTACGAAAAGCTAAGCCCCTTCACATCTCCGTTGCTGTATGCGGCTGGATGGGAGACGCATCATTACCGCGGACACCTGGTTGTTGCCCACAATGGATGTATAGCCGGTTCGTCTACTATTCATTTCTTCATCCCTGATTTTAAGTTTGGAGGCGCCATCTTTGGAAATTCCGACGATGCGAGTTATATCGGAGACGTCTTGCTACAGGAATTTCTGGATGAATTGATAGGCTTGCCTCAGGACCAAAGACTCAACTGGGACAAGGTCTTGTATGAGAAGTATACGGATAAGAAGTATGAAGAATACGGCAAGAACGACGACGAAGACGCCGAGGATGAAGAGAAGGAGGCAGAAGAGGAGCGACAAAAGCTCTGTCCCGGCATCAAGGAGCCAGAGCCCCAGAAGATGCCTCTGAGTGCCTACACGGGCGAATACTGGAACCCTGGCTGGCGTGGCTTGGTCGTCGAGATCAAAGACGGGCAGCTGTTCATTGATTGCTCGGATCGGTCTTACGTGTTTACCCTGGAGCTGCGTCATGTATGCGAGCAAACAAAGTACATTGCAATAGAGAGAGAGGTGGTGGGTGGTCTTGCTATGATATTGAGGGCTGAATTCAGATTTGACAACGGCACTGCGGCTAGACTGGGGGTATGGTTTGAGGATAAGCTGGACGATTATGTCTGGTTCGACCGGGTGCATTTGAATTGAAAGACTTGTGTGTGTCTGGCTAGCTAGCCCCTATACTTGAAACCTGTTTATACAAAGAGTTATCAATTAGGTTGGAAATAGTCCAGAATTGTTAAGAGCGATAGCCGAGGCATTAGTAACACATACTGTGCTATGGTGATACAGTATCCAGCAATGAAAGTGTTGAAGCAAGTTGTTGAGAGATAAATGTGGCTCGTCTTAGCGTGGTGGGCTATACCTACTAACCTACGTAATATGAATGACACCGGCTAATTCATACTTATAGAGAAGGGATTGAGTCTTGTCTATTCCTTGGTCCAAAGCAGAAGCAGCCAGCTCTGAGCGATCGTTTCGGCAAATGCAGTTGAAGTCGTTGTCAATCCGGCACTTGGGCTTCAACGGCTGTCTCTCTCTCTCTCTCGCTCTTCTTATTCATTTGCATCTCGCTGCATAATCAGCCTAAATGGCATCCCGAGAGCGATCAGTGGATGTCGCCGCTTATTCACGGATCTGTGCTAGCCCGAATCTGCACCACAGAGATTGCAAGCCGATACTCAGCCAGATAGCCGATTGCAGCAGTGGAGATGGCAAAAGCTTACCCAGCTGTGCCTTCCAGGGCGCCGGGAGCGCTGCGGCCCCCATCTCTAGGGATATGGCAGGGTGGATCGGCTAGCAGATAAAGCACCGCGGGCATTCCTGGACTCAAAGCCCCTCACCTCCAACTTTTTCATCTTCAGATATAGCTCCGTCATTTCTGACAGAATTGCCTGGTCTGTTGTGCGCCCTCAACGTTCTGGCCTCAGCCTCAATTTCCGCGGACGCAGCAGGAAAACACCTCATCCCCTGAGCTAGCAGTGTTGTCAGGAGCTCGCATAACAGCAGCAGCAATAGCTTGCACGTCCGTATCTGGACTCACGCGAACGCGGCATTCACTCCCGCGGCACAATCATCCGACCCCCTGCCCTCTCTCATCTCTCGTCTCGCCACCTTTCCAGCAGACACGATGCTGCCGAGTCGAATTGGAGGCCAGCCCCTGCGCATGGCTGCGTCTCGACCCCGGGTTGGTCACCGGCCATCCTCCCTGACCTTCTCTCCGGCTCGTCGCCCAAATACTGGAGGGAGCCGCTCAGTTTCTTCCTCCTCCTCCTCATCCGCCAATCCTTCTGGCACAGCTAAAGTCAAGATTCCTCCTCGTTTGCCCGGCATGGCTGAAGACGACCACGATGTCGAGAAATACCTGCGCGAAAACCACCAGCGCCTCTTTGAGAACAACAAGAAATGGGCCGCTGACCGGCTGCAGCAAGACCCAGAGTTCTTTACTCGTCTGGCTGCTGGCCAGTCGCCCGAGTATCTCTGGGTCGGATGCAGTGACTCCCGCATTCCAGCTGAGCAGATCACTGGCCTTGAGGCTGGCGAGGCCTTTGTCCACCGAAACATCGCCAACATGGTGATCAGCACCGACCTCAACGTCATGAGCGTCATCAACTATGCTGTGAACCACCTCAAGGTCAAGCACATTGTTGTCTGCGGCCACTACGGCTGCGGTGGTGTCAAGGCTGCCATGACACCCAAAGACATGGGCCTGCTCAACCCCTGGCTGCGAAACATTCGCGACGTCTACAGAATCTACGAGAAGGAGCTGGACGCCATCGCCGACGAGCACCAGCGATACAACCGCCTGGTAGAGCTCAACGTCATCGAGCAGTGCCGTAACATCGTCAAGACTGCAGATGTGCAGCACTCATTTGAAACGAACCGATTCCCCATCATCCACGGCTGGGTCTTCAACTTTGAAGACGGCTCAATTAAGGACTTGAAGGTCGACATGAAGCAGATGCTGGGTGGCATTCAGAAGATTTACAACTTGACCGATTAATACAGTTTCATCCTGTATTGTCACATTACCCCTCTTTGTATCCGTCTCTTTACAATGTTTCGTGCTTTTGAATAATAACTCTAGATAGCTTGGGCATCCCTACAGGTGTCGAGGTGGAATGATATTAATTGTTACTCTGATTACTCTGACTCACTATACTTCTCGTGAACACCAATGTCGCTATAATAGAATGGTGTTGGGCGCAATTATGTCTTGAATATAGAGTCATTTGCCCTGTGCACCTGCGCATACCTCTAGTCAGGGCGTCTACTTTCCTGTTCGGGCTAACAACATGAACTATTAATGCCCGCACTGTGAGTGTTTGGATCGCCTGGACTGCCCCGCGCTTGTTTCCCACGTAGACCAGGGTATCGTCCCACTCGAAATATATTACCGCCTTTTTGCTGCTTCCATGGTTGCCGGATCTGGACGACTACCACACGTGTCTCGCTGCTCATGTTGACTGGTAACAGGGATGATTGGCTTTGTGACCTTCGACCCCCCCTTCCAGAAATATGTAGGTGATGCACCAGCCCACGAGTGTGGTATCATTTGCTTGATTACTATGTAGACTACGGGCTAGGATATTGATAAGTCTGGCGCTGACCCGATGCTGCCATCATGCTATAAGACGTACATATGGAACGTTTGCTGCCAAATTTCGTCTGTTCTCAGGCTCAGCTCAGCTCCTAATAATAGTCACTAACGCAAAATAAATGCCTCTCTGGCATCCCAGCATATGTTTTTTTAAAATATCTCATGCTCTGATAATCTCCCCCCTAAATGACTCGATTTTATGATACTATATAGAAATGTTGACAGAAAAATCGGACCACAAGCTCCTTATACATCTGCTGAGCGACTTTGTGTATTCGTCCGCGTATTGCTCTCCCCTGTCTCTCTTTTCGAGAACGACGCCCATGTCTTGAAACTTGAGAGCGAAAACGTCCTCTTGAATCTCGGCTCGCCATCTTCCGGACCCCCTTGCCCCCAGTGGCCCCTCTGCACGGCTCGATCTTCCAGAAGCCGGAACCTCCGCTTGGCCAGCTTCCATAGCTCCACGCCCGTGACAAAGACCAAGGTGAATCCCACCGAGAGCGCCCACTCCCAGGAGATGCCGGTGTGCTTGAAAAACCTGGTGTTCAAGAATGGTATGTAGACAACGGGGAAGACGGAGAGGCTACCGATGATGACGGACCAGAAGAGGAATCTATTGCTGTAAACGTCCTTGAAGAAGGGAAAGAAGCTGTCGTCGCTGGGGTTCAGGCGGAACATGGATCGGCGCAGGCTCTTGAACTCCCATGCAGAGATAAGGATGAGCCAGGTCAGCTCCGCAAACGTGGCAGCTCGAGCTCGGAACACCGGGATGCAGGCATCAGAGAACTTGGTGTTGCAGTCAATGCCGAGGTTACCGTCGTTGGCACCGTAGATTATGATGCAGAACGTGCATAGGGTGCACGCACCCATCAGAATGCCGTATACTATCATATCCACAATGATTTGGTTTGTGAAGACGCCTCGGCGTTTGTCCTGCGGCGGCTTGCGCATAACCTCCGGAGCAGCAGCTTCCCGACCAAGGCCGAATGCCGGGAACGACGAGGTGACCATGTTGATCCAGATGATCTGTAAGGGGGAAATGGGAAAGACAGAGAAACCCATGTCGTCGACAAAGCCGAGTCCTGCGACGAGAAGGAGTACTTCGCCGACGTTGGATACGAGCAGGTGCAGTACGAACTTCTGAATGTTGTCGAACATGCGTCGTCCCTCGCGGATGGCTGCCACTATGGAGTTGAACTTGTCGTCTGTTAATACGATCTTGGCCGCCGATTTAGCAACGTCAGAGCCAGAGCCCATGGCAATGCCGACATCAGCGCGAGACAAGGACGGCGCATCATTGACACCATCGCCGGTCATGGCCATGAAGGCTCCACGGCGGCGCAGCGCCTCGATCATACGTGTCTTTGTATCTGGAGCGCAGCGAGCAATAACAAGTGGAAGTTCTTCCAGCGCATCAATCTCTGCGTCTGTCATCTTATCAAAATCCGTAGCTTTAACCACGATGGACTGAGCGACACCCTCGGGCAAAATGCCAAGGTTTCTAGGAATGATTCCCGTCTCTCTAGCAATAGACTTTGCCGTCTCGGGATGATCGCCAGTGAGCATGTGCACTTTAATGCCGGCGTTGGAGCACTCTGAAATGGAAGCCTTGGTTTCCCGACGGGGAGGATCGTAGATGCCGGCGAGTCCGACAAGGATGAGATTCTGTTCAACTGTTGAACGAAGCTTTTCGTCTTCTTCGGCAGAGCTTGAGCTTGACTGCTTTGATGTAAATTTGCCTTCCCATGAACGATATGCTACAGCAAGAACGCGCTGGCCTTGTGACGCGAGAGAGTTCATTTGCTGCAGGACGGACTCCTTTAACTCTTCGCTGATGGGTTGCTGGCCTTCACCAACGCCCACAAAGGCGCATAAATCAAGGACACGCTCCACCGCGCCCTTGGTAAAGACGAAGCTGTTTTGGGAGTCGACAATAGAGCTCTCCTCATCCTCGGGAGCGTTGTAAATGACAGACATGCGCTTAATAGAGCTGTCAAACGGAAACTCGGCGACTTGCTTCCAACCTTGGCCTTCAAGATTCTTCTTGCCGTGGTTGAAGCGATGTGCAAAGACTTGTAGCGCAATCTCAGTTGGCTCTCCAGTGGTCTGCCACTTTTCTTCGTCCTTGTCATATCTAACAGTGGCAAGGTTACAGAGCGCAGAAGAAAGTAGAAATGCGCGGAGTTGATCCGTCATCTTGGCCTCTGGCTCAGGGACTTGTGGCTGTTTCGCCGCCGACGAGGGATTGAGCTTCTCCTCTGGGACGTCAAACTTGAGCACAGCGGCACTTCGCTCATTGTCGTAGTCGCGCGTCTTCTCATTTATAGGGTCCAGCGGGGGTTGAATCTCGTCTTGGCCTTGAGAGTGGACCACGCGTCCCTTTGTAGGATCATTTGGACTCTGGGAGTCGTGGACGGTATAGACGTGTGATGATGGAATCCATGCTTGGCGGACGATCATGGCGCCTTCAGTCAACGTCCCTGTTTTATCGGAGCAGATGTTTGTGACGCCTCCGAGAGCTTCGAGGGCGGAGAGATCTCTAACAAGGACGTTGAATTTGCTCATGACGCTTACAGACACGACCATGGTGATTGTCAAAACACTAGTAAAAGAGTTAGTTTTGAAAGAGGAAAAGAATGATGCGGGAAGGATTATGGAAATAAAACATACGCGACAAGAGACTCAGGAATAATGGCAATTCCCAATGAAGTCGCATAGATGATAACCTCATGCCGCATATTGAAGCCATTCACACCAAAGACGATAATGGCGAGAATTACAGCGCAGCCAAAAAGCACATATGCCAGAGCTGACAACTTCCGCTGCAGAGGCGTGCCCACCGTCAGGCCAAGAAATTTTCCTACAAAATCGTAGATGCGCTTCGAGAGGCCGACAACGGGCTGTTTCTTGCCGTACTTGCGCCAGTTCATCGAGCGACCAGCCTTGCGGCTCTTCTTCGCTGTCGAGGCGGCAATTTTGCCCACTTCAGTAGACATACCCGTGGCGACGACGATTCCGCGGCCGCGGCCCTTTTGGACAACAGTTGTGGCGTAGGCCATGTTGGTGCGGTCGCCGATGCCAACCTCGCCTTCGGATGTTGCCACCGTGTCGGATTCATGGGCAGTGATGTTGTTCTCGGTGGTCTTCTCGACAGGAATAGACTCGCCGGTAAGTTGGCCTTCTTCACAGGCCAGATTCATGGCTTCGAAGAGGCGGAGGTCTGCTGGGACGGTGTCTCCCATTTTTAGTAGAACGATGTCTCCAGGGACGACTTCAGAGCTGTCCAATGCGGTTAATGATCAATCGTCTATACCGAATAGCGTTACTAGAAGACACTTACTTGGGAATAACTTGAGTATTACCATCGCGGAGAACCATGGCACTGGGAGAAGACAAGGCACGAAGAGCATCCATGCGCTTCTCAGCGCGGTACTCTTGCCAGAAGCCGATAGTAACATTGAGAAAGATGACGCAGGCAAGAACACCGCCTTCAATGTAATCCTGGATACCAAAACTGAGAGCCATAGCAAAAACGAGAACCTAGTGAGCCGTTAGTCAGACCAGCAAGTACTTACTATAAGCGATGAGAAAGGGAGAAAGTATCTTACAATGATCATGGCATTGAGTATTTGCTTAGCAAGGATACTATACCATGGTATAGTCTCGCCGACGTCGAGCTCATTTTTGGGATATCTCGACTGCAGGCTTGGGACCTGCTCCGAGGTGAGTCCCCTATCGACATTGGTTCCGAGAGCTTCTTCTGTCTCCTTAACGGTGAGCAAGAAAGGATGCTTGGAGAACTCAGCCATCAGGGCTTCGGGCTGCTATATATAAAGTGAAGGATAGTAATAAGGTCGAACATAGATGAAAACAGAAGGTAAAGAGCGTTGATGGCACTGTCACCTGTTCCACATTGATGTGAACAATGAATGTCAAAAAAGACTTAAACTGACGTTCCAACTTGCGGGGTGCCGGGGGAAGTTACCTGATATAAGTACTCCTCATGTCAAGAAGATACCTTGCCTTGATTGGAGATTTACCATGGACGCAAAGTATCGGCATCATGAGGAGCTACATTCGCCTTCGTAGGACGCCCGTTATCGATGGCGGGTCTCTTCGGCGGCTAGTGTGTCCTTGGCACTGGTCATGGAGAGGAGAGGAGGCTTGGACAGAGATGCTTTCGCCGGCATAATGGTGGATTGTGGCTTACCATACGAGTATTTCCATATTATAATCGTCTCCATCTATAGCTAACGGGATTCATCTTCTTTGCCATGCCGTAATAAGCTTTGAAGTCTATTCTGGTACCACCGCAGCACGCAGTGTCTCAGATCATTGAGATACAACGGTTCCTAGTGATACTCGTCATTCACTCCCCACGATGATAAATCGCACTTTCCAGGCCTCTTGCAAGAAACAGCCAAGAAGCTCCGATATCCACTCCTATCTTGGCAACGCGCGTTCCCCAGAATATGATAGCGATGTATAAGGATCAGAGTATACAGAAGAGAGAACAAAGTAATGGAAGTCTCACTATTGATCTTGGCCATCATTCTGCCAAGATGCAGTTATCAAGCACAGGTGATTTATTAAGGTTATGCCGCCTAAGCTTATTCCCCAGCCGACCAATGGTGGCCCTGCCCAAAGGTGGGGGATGTTTGCCAAGCTGTCTTGCTATTCCGTATTCACTTCGTTCAATCTTGGCAATATGATGAATAGTGGCGAATATTTTTGTTATTTCTGGAAGGGATATGGAAACGAGAGCAGTCAAGACATTCTGGTTGGCCAAACATGAGCGTGCCAAGGCTCTAAAGATTGTATGTGAGTGATGATGAAATAATAGCACTGACTAACTCACTAAATGGGCTGTTGTTTTATGGCTTTGGTGGATAAGTAACTACATTCAGCTAGTAGAGCCGAAGCCACCAGAGGATGGGCGGCGACGAGTGTTCACCGGAGCACCTGTGGCTTTAGGAGGTGTTTCTCTTAAGGGCGATCTAATACCCTCCGGCCGGGAGAGTGGCGAAACCCGGTTGGAGATTCTCGGCGTTTTAATGCTGCGCCACCCGGAAGTGTTGAAGTCGGGCGACGATGGGGCCGAGTTGGTTGGAGAAGCATGAATCGCTGAGAATGACAACGAGGAGGCTTAGATGATGGATCTATTTCAACGCAAGCCACCTGATCTCAGTAGTGCAAACCAAACCACTGATGTGCATCGTATATAAGTTGCATGTCGATGGAGTTGTATTGACGCTAGGCAGATGTGGATAGATGTCCAAGCCTCAAAAGACCGTAATGAGTCGAATATTATTCAAGCAAAAAGCCAATTGTAGAGGTATCACAGGAGGCAAATTGGAACAGCCAAATGTTTTATTTTCCAATGCAAATAATTACCAATCTATCTGTATCTATATGCCTATACATGTGTGTACAATAAAGCGCTGACTTCCTCCCTCTGATTCCATTAGTTACATGTACTTATATCCATTTACGTCTATATATCGTCACGCTCAATGCTCAGTCACCCAATTCATATTCACAATAATCCGCCAATGCATGCCGTCATTAATGCTACTCCTCCAATTACCCAATTGGACACTATTCCCGTCGATAGAGATGCTGAGCTTGTGGGTTTAACATTCGTCTCGGAGAAGCCAAGATACCAGGCTCCAATGTCCGTCAGCTTTCCGGCATTGTTTAAAAACGGCACGTTGGGTCCGACGTTCGAGGCTTTGGAGCGAAAGGCGCCGAAATATGTATACCGGGCAATGTAATCCAGCTTGTCAAAGTAATCGAGCGTCTGGTTGAAATATTCCTGCGTCGTTTGCAGATCTTGGTTCGCAAATGCGTATTCGGTCACCCAGATATCGGTGTCGGGCCATCTATTAGTCAACTGTGTCAGCAGCACCCTATAAATCGGCGGTAATTGTTGTGCCTGTCTCGAAAAATAGGGCTAAATTAAACTCACGTCGCTCTCCTCTCCCCAATAAGTGATGCCAAGCCTGCAAAGTTATCATACCAGTGCACGGGTAAGAAATCGAAAGTACAGTTTTTCTTCTGATTATCCGTGCTAACAAGCGCAGAGCAATTCGACAGGAACTGCTTCAGCCATGGCAAGCTATCAGGCCCTCCTGTACACGCCGGCAGGCCCAGCTTGATGCCCATCTTGCCCAAAGGCTCAAAATTGGCGACCCAGGCCTTCGCGGCGTCTGCAGGCTTAATGCCGCTTCCGCCGGTGCTAGTTGAGCCATCTGGTTCGTTGAAGCCTAGGACATGCGAGATGTTGGTGCCCTGCTTGATGAGCGTCTTCACTTGGTTCAAGAAAGCTGTGTCGCTGAGATTACTCGACACACCCCACATCATCGGCACAAACTCGAACTGTTGCTGTGAAAGAGAGGTGTTATAAGGAGATGAGGGCAGCGCCTGGTAATTGTAGTACCATGTTAAATCGCTGCCAGACTGCACCCAGACCTCGTTGTCTGCGGGATAAGCTGGGTTGGGCGTGAAAACGAGACCGCGCTTATCGGAAGTCGAGGCGCTCGCAAAGCCCGCAAGCAGGAAGAGCTGAAGTAGTGCGAAGCTGGTCATGATTTCAACAACGAGTACGTTTCTTTGTCTTCTTCCTGGCTAGATAGCAGGGGTTTGTTAAGATCGGTTCTGACGTGGGGCCGGGGATTTGAGATTGACGATGAAGCGGGAATGAATTGAGTCCAATTCAGATCGTCTACAGGGCTCAATCGTCGTTGTAAATTGTCGTAAGTATGCGATAAATGCAAGACCACTCTCCGCTGATAAAATAAACGCGCAATGCGATTTTATTCGCGAATTCTTCTATCCTGTCTAAATCGAGGGAAATACGCGACCCAAGGACAAAACAGCGGACGGAACTCAAATTCAATGCAACAAAAAACACCGGAGTGAACGCAAAAGAAAAGGTGAGGAAGCGAGAAAACAACAGAACGAAAAGGATGGAGAGAAATAAGATACAGCAGAGGGAAGAAAGAAAAGAAAACAAAAGCCGACATGAGCTGCAGGACGCAAACACAACGTCTCTCAGCTTCAGGGCGCAGCTGAACACTATTCAGAGCTATACCCAACTTTGCCGCCGGATCGCTCGATCCGCCGACGCGGGAAGCAGGATTTTTAAAAAAAGATGACCTGGCGCCAGCCAATCCGCTCCAAACAGTCAGGGGTCTGACGAGACGTTCGCCCAATGACACCCCAGTGGCTAATCTAAGGGCGCTTGGCGTGCAGAGAAACCCATTGATATCGCTAACAGATGCTACAGACGGGCTGATATGCTACAAAGTTAGAATTGGCGCTTGTGCCTGTCAGAATATGGTGTTGCGGGTGTTAGTGCCTTGCATGGGTTTTTGGTGTTTGTGCTCCGCGCCACGCCAAGCTTCGTATTATGCACAGCAATGCACGAGCAATCAATGATCCATTATGTACGCTCGGGACATTCGATAAGATGTGGTTTGGTCTTCGCCAATAGAGCTGACAGGAGGGCGGTGCCTGTTGCGACCATTACGGTGGTGCCGGCAGCTGAGCCCACTTACACGCATATTCTCACTTAGTCATCCGCCAGCATCGAGAGTCGCTCAACGTTTATTTCGCTCTATGGAGTGGTATCAATATGCTCTCCGAATAAATCTAGGATCAAATGCTAGATGTTAAATAAAAATTCTAGATACATGCCCTATCCCATCTCCAATGTTCATGCAATTATAGTGCATTCACCCAGTTCACTGCCTCTTGAGGCTCCAGTCTCTGGGTCCAATCCGCTTCCGCAAATACATTCCTAACAACGCCCTTCTGGTCAACCAGCAATGTGGTCGGAATTACCATTTCGCTCGAGTCATTGCCATGACGCTTCTCCAGATCAGCTCCGAAGCCATTCAAAACGCCTACCAAATCTTTTGGCTGCTCCCAGGTAATATTCAATTTTCGAGCAAGTTGAAGGCCATTGTCAGTCAACACGGGGAACTTGAGCTCATTCTTTTCCGTAGTGGAAAGCGATGCATCAGGCTGTTCTGGCGTAATCGCCACTAGAGTAACGCCTCGTGCTTGGAAATCTTCCAGGCGTTGTTGATAAGCCCTCAATGTAAGGCTACAAAAGGGGCACCAGCCGCCACGGTAAAAAGTAATGAGGACCGGCCCCTTAGCCAGAAGGTCAATACTGCTGACGGACACCCCACGAGCGTCAGGGAGAACAAATTCTGGGAAGATTTGGCCAGGCTGAATTGTAGACTTGACGTCGAACTGTTTCTGGACATTCTCCCTGGCTTCCGAGATGATGTTCACGGTAGCCTCGGGCATGTTTGTCATAGAGCTGGAGACAGCTTGAAGGCCAGCGGCGAGAGAAGTAGCCATTTTGGAAGAAGCTGAGGTATTGATAATTTTGATAATTTGAAAAGCTGGGAAACTGATTTATACAATTTAAAATCAAGTCACTTGTCGAAAAGTAAACTGAGTTGCGATGCTAGATGATTCAACTCGTCCAAGAACCTGGCTTTTAAACACCGTTTTGAGCACATTATGAAGCATTATTAATTTGATGTAGTCGAATATTCCATAGAGTCGGTTAGCAATTCCGAATAACTAAGCTATGTAGCTGATTTCTTAGACTGTTCCATCCAATGACATGTTACAATCCCAGGGCCACGAGTCAAGGTAATCCAGCAACTGCCCCATTGCATGCATCAGCAACTTCCATCTGTGGTTACCTGGTATTTAATGCTTATACTAGAGACAGCCGAATCAGAGCGAATTTAGATGCCGGCTGCGTTCCGAGCCGTTGGATGAACATTCCTTTCTACTTCTTCGATGCTACTAGGTGCTCTATCTCTTTATTGGCTTCGTGCGAATTCGTCCGCCCCCCACCGGCGGATACTGTGGCAGAGGCTAAACCCAAAACCAAAGCATGCTTAACCAATTAGACCCGGCCGCTCCAAGCTTTCAGGGCATTAGTAAGATGAACGCATGCTTGACGTAGTATGGATGCGCCATCCAGCAGCCAAGCAGGTGGGCGGATTCTCCTCCCAACATACTTGTAGCACTAATAACAACCCAGGCTTTCGGGGAAAGGCCCGGACGAAACAATCAACACTACGTGTAGCCTTGTACGGTGCCTCAGGAGACAATGGACGACTTCTCGGACCAAAGACCCGCAAGACGCATGCGGCTGGGGACCAAGTCGTGCGCCGAATGCCGTCGCCGAAAGGTCCGGTGCGTCTTCCCGCAAAACAGCTCCATCTGCCACGGGTGCTCGCTCCATCAAACGCCGTGTCGGGCCCAGCAGCCGCGTCCGAAAGACGGTGGCCGGCCGGGACATGCACAGGTTCAGGGGCTGCTTCAGTCACAGTCAGTGTCTCAGTTGGCCGCCGACAATGCGTTGCTGCGACGGCGGGTGGCCGAGCTCGAGGACCTCATCGGCAGCCTCTGCGATGCTCTCGAGCCGAACGACGAGGCCTCTTCGGCCTCTGCCTCTGGCGCAGCTTCTTCTACCTCAGCTTCCACCCTAGCTTCCTCAACGACCCCTGCGGATATCAATACCAGGGCGATACAAGTTATAACGAACCTCAAGAACCATGGGCTTCTACAGAATGACGCTGCGCTGAGTTACAACTTCGGAGCTGCTCTTGTTGATCCTGTTTCCAATACTGTTCCTCCTAATATAGGGGGGATTCCTAATTCCGGCCCTCCCTCCTCCCTCCTCTCTCCAGGGTCTCTCGACCACGAGTCGTCCAGCAGCCCGCCAGACTACGCGGACAAGGCCATCACTGCTGTCGATGCGCCTCTGATTAACCTCTTCCGAGATGCCCTGCTCATCCGGGAGACTGAAGGCGAGCTTTACGACGACCCCGAGGATCCGTCCATGACCTACCTGATGAAAGAATCCATCAGCTCGTTCAAGCCACCCATTCCCGACCCGGAGACACTGCGTCTCATCCTCGAAGACTCGAAATCGTTCTGGCCGATCTGGCCGACGTACTACTTTGGCCCCGACTTTTCCAACGTCATGCACATCGCTAGCCTCGATGTTGCTGAAGCGTATCTGAGCCAAATCCTCAACTACAGCCGCGGCGTCGATTTCTGCAATGCAATCCTCTTCCTTACTCTTTGCATTCAGCAGCTCCCCCGACAATGGAAACGCGTCATCATCTCTCCCAACATCTCCCGGCAGGTCATCATAGACACATACATCCGCTTTGCCCTTGTCCTCCTCGCTGTGGAAGGCGAAGCGAACCCACAAGTTGTGCAATGCTACCTGCTCCTCCACAAAATCCTCATCAACATGGGCCGGCCGCAGAGAGCTTGGATGGCCATCCGCCACGGCATCAGCGCTGCCACCGTCATCGGCCTGGATAGACTCGATGCCAATGCGAGTATCCAGAAGAAGTCTCTGTGGGCCCAAACCTGGCAAATGGAACGCCAGTTGTGTATGATGCTTGGCTTCCCTTCTGCCGTCAGCAGTCTTGGAACCAAAGACGATTCTTCCATGATGCAGATGCTTCTACCCGCCCAAGCCGTATTCCGTCGTACATGTGTCATAATGGGACGTGTCATTGACCGCAATCAAAACTCACACGCAAGTCCCTATGCGACAACCGTGCAGTTAGATCAGGATATGGAGGAGCTGAAGAGGGACTTCCCTCCGGAATGGGCTGGGGAATACGACCCCAGTCTTTCCATGCCCGCCATCTATTCCCAAGAGGCAGCCCAAATATTCTATTACTCAACCCTCAAGCATGTTCACCTGCCGTTTATGCTCAAAGCCAAAGCCGATCGACGCTACGAGCACAGCCGGTTGTCCACCATGGAAGCTTGTCGAGAGCTCATAAATGCCTATCTTCGCCTTCGACGTTCGCCCAAATCAGAATCCGTCCAGTGTGAGCTCATGGACTTCACCATGTTCAGCTCCGCCATCACACTCATTCTAGGAATCTTGTCTGGGTCGACCAACATAGAGGGATCGCTAGGATCTGTTCCTTACGCGGAAGAATACCGGCTCATTGATACCCTCATTGGGGAGTTGAGAAGGACAGATAGTTTGCTGGAGTGTACGGTGGCGCGGCAGAGCGCGCAAGTGCTAGAGACACTTGTAGCCGCCAGCTACGGCACGTACAATGCGCAAGACGACTTCACGCTTGTGGTGCCTTACTTTGGAAGGTTGCGCATCAGCCAAGGGACAAGGGCAGTCACCAACGGCAATGCTGCTACCATTGCCAGCAGCGTCAGTAGCCATAATAACTCCAGTCTCGCAAGCCCAAGTGTTGCGTCGACGGTGGAATTGTCTTCGCTGCCGCCAAAACAGGTTCCGGGCGAACCCTTCTACTTGCCCCAGCCCTCAAACACCATCGAGTTTAGTTCCAACGAGTTCTTGAATACGACTTTCAGTGACTTTGATTTCCAGATGGATCTCAGCCAGGACTGGTGTACGATTGTAGACGCGAACGTGCCGTATGACTGGAATCAATTATTCAACGGTACAAACAACATGGAACTCCGGTAGGCTAAAGCTTACTCAAACATTATGCGAACATGACGTATTTGACAAGGTGTATGATGTATAATGGAGTTTAGGGTGTTCATTGGTGCTTTGTCGCTCGCTCGCTTGCCTGCTTGTTTATTTGTTTCTGCTGGGACTGCAGCAGTGTATATGCAACTTAGTTTAATTGCCTACTAAATATTCTAACTATATGTCATAATAAAAGTTGACTTAGATCGTTTATGCAATTACAATCGAAGCCGCAGCGCATCTACTTCTCGTCAGTTATCGTGAAGATAACTTTTAATAAGTAGAGGCGGGTACAATATTACACCAGCCCGACCTTTGCCCGTTACTATACAACACAACCCATAGAACACTTCGCAATCTTCATTAAGAGATATGCAGTAGTTGTAGAGGTAAAAACAAGGAAATATACATGATTTACATATAATATTTGCTCGAATTTGTGGTTTGTGATAAAATCGCCTAGTATTACGTATGGAGTTCTCGACATTCCATTTGGCTGTTACTGCGACTCATTCCATAATGCGATCCCCGCCTAGTAGTTTTTTCATGTAAGAACAGTAAGCAGACACATACTTCATGATAGAATAATCCTTTCATTTTTCTCTTCTTCCATTTGACCACCTCCGTCTTAACACCGGCTTAGCTGCTTACCGCTGACGCCTAAGACGTCCGGGTGGCACTGGCATTGTCAAGATGCTTTGTAAGACAAGTAGGCTTGGCAGCAATCTGAATGCAGCTTGCTAGGATATCAAACAGAATACTCGGTCTGTATACAGATCGGGGGGAGAGACGCATAATCTCGGTAGTGACCCTTAGCGTCAACCCTTCAAATCTTGAGCCTACGTGCAGCGAAGCGGCCGAGTGCGTATCGCGCCTAAGTGACTGAACATATATGGAAGTAGGCCTAGTTTGCACAGTAAGCAGAATTATGATACACGTTTCAGGCACTACCTGATTCATAAGAGTAAGTCAGAATAAAGTCGTCGTATACATCGTATATGCAGTTCTCACCCAAGTCTAGCGAGGATCTAGCAGTAGCGTTGCTCCACTTTCTAGAATGTATGAGACGACCACAAAAAGATGCAACAAATAGGTTTCATCGAAAAAACTCCTTTGAAATTAGCTGAAGAACAAATCAAGACCATATTCGGCAAATCATATAACGCAAATCTAGCATTTTAACAGCTGCATTGACACAATCACATGGTACTCCAGAAATTGGTTGACTCAAACTTTTTTGAATTCAGAATAGAAAGTGGTATATAGGCTCAAGACTTATTTACGAGCAAGATATTAAATAATTATTTACACAGGTACAGCACAGCCGAAGGAAGTGGCGACGGTACCTCCAGGTCCAAAGATCTGGATAAGACCCTCAATGGCAGCCCAAGAGCCCATACCAGAGCAGACCAGACCACCAAGGAAGTAGATGATGTTCATGATGTTAATGTGCCAGTTAACCTTGAATCCACGGACCCAGCGCTTCATGCCGGAGTCGTGGCGGGTAGTAACACCAGTTACGGGGTCGAAACCCTCACCAGGCAGAGCAGCGTCGGTCTTAACGCGGTATCCAATGTACAAGAAGGCAGGGAAGGTGTAGGTGAAGTTCAGGATCAGGAGAGCGCCGACAATACCGGAGATACCGTTAATGTTGGGGACGGCAGCACCGACGATGAAAGCAAGAGCCCAGTAAAGGGGTCCCAGGGCATACCACAAGTAGCGTCCACGGCGGGTGGTGATCGGGGGAAGACCCAAAATCTCCTGGAAGACCTCGACGTAGACAGTCTTCATGCCGATGTTCATGTACATAACTAGAGACATGTAAATTAGCCACTGTTCAAATAACAAACTCCTAATGATTATAGAGATAATACTTACGACAAGCAATAGCTCCTGTGATCAGACCCAAAACGTTGTTGGCAGTCTGCAGGGCGAAAGGCTGAATGACGGTGTTGATGGTGGAAGCAGAGTATTGTCCGTAGTGGCCATAGACGAAAGCACCGAAGAAGATGTAGACAATGCAGATGAAGGTCTGGGCGCAAAGCATGCCCTTCCAGAAATCCCAAGGGTGACGCATCTCAGCGAGGAAAGCAATGAATAGAAGGGCACCACCGTAGCTGTATACCATCTGGTTGATTCCGTTAAACTGGCCAGCGAAACCAGTAGCTTGCTGCTGGTACTGATCAGGAGGAGGACCAGCAAATGTGACGACAGGTCCGATATCCTTGACGCGGGTGGACAGGGTAACGGCCTGGTAGTCGATGGGGTAGTTGGCACAAGCAACCATGATGATGATGAAGGAGACGACGTTGATCCAGACGGACATGTTAGCAAGCCAGCCGATACGTTGCAGAGAACGAATGCTGCCAAAAACCATGCCGACCACCATGAAGATGATGAGACAGGCAATGTAGCAAATCTTGCCACTAGACAACTGGGCGATGGTGGTACCGCTTCCGAGAATCAAAACAGCGACAGTCATGAACTGTTGGATAGCCTGAGCGACGTTGATGAAGTGGCGAGCAAATGGTCCGTAAACTCGGAAGTAGGTGTCACCAAAAGAAACCATGGGGAAGCGGGATGAGTCGAGACCGAGGAAGACCTTCCAAAGAATGAAGCCAGAGAAGGCAGCAGCAGCACCGAAGATGATGTACAGAGCGACACCAGGGCCATATCCGACACTGGCAAAGACGAAGGGAGTTGATGACCAACCCAGGATATCAGTAGTGATGAGATAGAACATGGTACCCCAACTGGCTGTTCGCATGGCACGAGAAGCCTGCTTCCATTCCGCCTCGGTGGGGGTGCTAGTTCCCTGGGTAGTGACAACACCAGAGTTCTTCTCATCAAGAGGGGAGTCGGTGCCGCTGACAGCAGCAGCAGCCTCAGCCTTCTTCTGGTTCTCATGGTGGATACCCTTTGAGAAACGGCCAAGGAAAACACTCTTCACGGTTCGTGGGCCATGCTCGGCCTTGAAGGTGAGGTTGGCTTGGTGTTCTTCTTCTCGCTCAATCTTGGCCCAGTACTGGTATTCTTCAAAGGTGACTGTGGGGTCGACACGGGCAGCGAAACCCCAGGTTCGTTCCCGAATCTGGGGCTTGTCGAGCTCCTCTGCCTCGTTATCGATGGCCTTGTTGATAATGTCGTTGTCGATAGCAATTGGCTGTAAGCCCCCAGTGGGCTGGATGACGGACATGGTGAAGGTTGGGGGGTTTGCCCTGGTTCTATTAAAGAGAGAGAAGAGAAGGACAAAGGGAACACAGACACAACAACAACGACCAAGGTCGAGGTTGTGGGAGAGGAGGGGGATATATAAGAGGTGAGGGGGACTCAAGGGGATGAGCTGAGAGGAATGAAGAAAACGATTGTTACACGTGGGAGGAGTAGGTCTTTATCAATGAGGCTGGGGTAGGAGACAGCTGGTATGAAAATGTAACCCTCCTACATAAACGTCTTCGGAGCAAGGCCTGGGGTTCTCCACCTCTCGAGGATAACCCCGACACAATGATTTGCAACAGCCAACCTGGATGATAGATAATGCCACTAGCGCCTCAGCTCAGGTGTTGAGAACTTCTGTTCATCCTTCAGCCATCGGGAGCGAGCCAGCCTAGTCGGACCGCTTACCCCGGAGGAGGGCTTGGGCTATCTCGCGATGCCATGCGACAGAGGCAATCCGGTGATGCCTAGTCGTATCCACCCCCGCGCGACACACAAAAGGGCCCAGCCGATAGGAGAAACGGAGAGGCCATCATGAGAGTTGGGCCCCAGCACCGCCTGTTTTACACCATACGAGCACACCGTGGAGGCGAAAACCAAAAGTTCTTGATACGCCTCGCCTTGTCCCAATTCGACGGGCGTGTGTGGAGGCGTTGTTCTGGAAACCCACGTCGATCCTAGAAAACCAAATAGCGCAAAGCATGTGGCGTCGCAAGGGCTAGTCCAGGGCCTACGGACGGATAAGTCGGGTTCTTTTGCTCTTCAGTGACCAGATAACCAGCAGTAGAGGCGACCTAACAACTCTATATGGTGGAATTTGGGCGGATAATCGGATCTTATTAGCTACAGCAACTCGAGCTAGTAGAACGAGCAGCAAACGAGCAGCAGGGGGTTGTGCGTTATACTAAAAGGGAGGGGGGCGTTTCCCAAGCGTCGGCTGTGGCTCTGACCGGGGCAAAAATGTCAAACTGGTTGTGAACCATTGGGCGGCGAGAGCGAAGGCTAGGAGGTTAACGGCATTAGAGGGTACTTGCGAGTACCAGTTGAGATGAAGCTAGTCACGTGTCAGAGGAGAGGCGTGCCGTATTGCTGTTCCCGGCCTCATTGCGGAGAAAAAGATCGGGAACTCGTCCAACATTGCTTGCTATCTCGCCATCTGGCTGCCAGCGATCAAACGAGGCCACCTGTGCGTACACAACAGACCTGCTGCGATTAATGCCTATCTACGAGTGGAGGAGGCAAAGAGGCGAACTGACTCGCACCACAGCCGGGCGTGCGGGGAGAATTGCTTTCTTGACAGCTCGAAGCTCTTAGAGTCGACCGTCAACATACGACAGCAGAATGATAGTACCTAATTGATTCAAATGTCTGACTAGGCAATTTCTGCCGCAGTTGTTGAAGAGAGCGAGTGCAGCTCGGATACCGTACACGATGCTGTTACGCACGACACACCTTCAGACGCAATGCTACTGTACAGCAATGGTGCAAGTGGAGAGAGGGATCGATGTACCAAATTACATGAAAATAACCG
The DNA here is from genome assembly GCA_021066465.1 of Trichoderma asperelloides. Taxonomy (NCBI): domain Eukaryota; kingdom Fungi; phylum Ascomycota; class Sordariomycetes; order Hypocreales; family Hypocreaceae; genus Trichoderma; species Trichoderma asperelloides. The sequence goes on along the minus strand of JAJKFY010000222.1, from coordinate 645,231 downwards.
CACTCGTGCAGCTGCACAGCAAGCTCTTGATACATATCAAAGACGCGAAAAAGTGCTGCAACAGCAGCGTGTGCTCGTACCGCGCTGGTGGCTCGATTGTGTCTCCAGCAACACCCCAGGGTACTATCTCTGATGGGTACACGCGAGTTGCAAAGGTACCCTGTCAAGCGTGAGACGCATCTATCCATTCTCGTGGCAAAACACCGAAACTTCTCCATATCTCCCTGAAGACCCATATCTTTTTTGATTTATGAACGCAGCGAGACCGAGCCATCGTCCTTAGAATGACAGATAGATACAAGCTATAGCCGCCGACTGGACAAACTGAAAACTATCAAAAAGAAAGCCTGTTGTTGGAGATGTGGCTGCAAAGACCAAACTTTCGTCGCAAAGCCGTCGCTAAACCGCATCAAAGCGAGGAATCGCAACATTCCCGGAGGCAGCCAGTGATGTCACCGCCTCCTTTTTTTGTTGCTTTCTCCCCGTCCAACATGGAAACAGAAGTTCCTGCAAGCCGTATCGCGCCTCTCGATCGTCTTGTATGAGCCGTCTTGGCGTCCGTCCCGTCTTGGCTCCGGGTCTACATCGCCCTTTTGGTAAAGGCCGCTGCTGCCACTGATAAATACTCCGGCGGGCGTGCATTGTTAGACCCCTTGCGCTCTCTGGCTTGTGCGTGCTACACCTGCAGCTAGTGTTCTCGGAGGACTAGCAAAACAGGATGGGCAGAGTTGTGGCGGCGCCGATTCCCAATCCAGGAACACGCATTTGACATTGGCAAGAGATAGCGGGGGACTACGAATCTCTGCATACTCGGGAATCTGCGATGATGGCGCTGCCAAGAGTCTTGTCGATGCCTTCAGCAACCATCTACCGAGACTCAATGAAACCCAACAAGCAGTGACCAGTTGAGCTTGTGCTACTTCTTGTACGAATGGGTGGCGCCGATCTCACGGCTACTTGATTCAGCATAACCATGACCCTTGCGGCAGCAGATTTGCCCGTTCCCTAATCTTGCGACTCTATCTGTGAGAGCACAGCAGCAGCGAGGGCGAGCGAGCCTCCCGAGTCCGCTTTTTCTCCCGGTACTTTTTGTTCTGTGGCTTGCCAAAAGCGCCTACGGACTAATCCATAGCAAAAAAAATTCCCGCCTTTGCCGATTAGTTTACACCCTCCTTGGCAAAAGTTCCCCACAGCTTCCCCGGATATTGCGATGCCGCTGGAAATTCCGCCTGCTCTTAGCTGTTCGCCAATGAGGCTCTCCGTTGCGCCGCGCTTCGCCCTCTTATCAAACTCGTCCTGACCAGTGCTTTGCACGAGAACGGCGACCAGGATCGTTTAGCTGCTGACCGGCCGGGGCCTAGGCCAGGGGTGGCCACCCTCTGTCCTTTAGCGCAGCCATTAATGCAAAGCCAGCGCCAGTGTCGAGAGAAAGAATGGGGTCGTATGGATCGTACCGGCTCCGTACATCTCGTATATCTGAGTACCACCTACCAAGACGAGATGCTCCGTAACACCAGCAGGACTACATACCTACATAGGTGAAACAAATGCCACTGAGCGGTATCGAAGTCTCGAAGAGACGAATTCGCACATATCTAGAATGCTGCGCTGCACTGGGGTTTGAATAATATTCCGACAGAGTCTATCAACGCCATCGTGTGTTGCCACCACAATCAAGCTTGAAGACAGACTTCTGACGTTCGGCATGCCCCTTGCCCAAATACACGGAGAGGAAAAGGTTATTATACGAGGACTCTACTCCCAACTACCTTACAGTACTACCTGTTATACATGCCGTCCTTAGCCTGGGTGCTGCGGTTTCGTCCGTTTTCAGCCACTAAAAAAAGAAGCTCCAAAAAAATTCCACGACCGAGTACCGCGCTTCGTTTTGCCACCGCCTCCCCCAGAGTGAGGATGGCCTCTGCTCGCCGGATCCGAAGATTGAATCAGGCTACGCCCCGGAGATGTTGGCGAGTACATTCCTATACTTCCGTACACCAGCTCGAAGTGTCATCGTGTCATTGCTAGTGATGGTCGACTAACGAAGGCCACTAGTCCACGAGAGACGGCGGTCGGTGGTGACCTTCCTTTCCCCGCTTAGTCGGCGTTCTGATAGCACTTCGGTGCCACATTGCCGCGAGGCGAAGTCTGCTACTTCAACCCAAACAGCGCAGGCCTCAGCCACCAGCTGAATACGCATGAGCTGTGAAGTTGTGGCTTGTGTCTCGAGTCAGGACACACGAGTCTTGTTCGCTGGCTCATCATCGTCTTCGCTTTTTTCTCAAGGCACGATATGCCGAACTGCTTGAGGAAGCGAGGGAGCAAAAGTTTGATGCATCGCCTCGCGTCATCCCAGCTCTCGTATCGGCAAATCGCCCAACTCGTAGCAATTTAGAACGAGATACCGATTGCCTTTCCAGGAATCAATACCCATAACAAGGACATTAAGCCCCAGTCACAAGACCCTTAATCCTCCAAACTCGGAGGCCTAGCTGGATTCAGCAGAATGCTAATTTTGTAGCAACGACTTATACATTGGTAACTCCTCTTTTAGCAGTGACTGAGCATGGGCTATACTACTACTAGTATCTGCCAATAAGCAGTGGGATTCATCTTATGGATTACGGTCTTATTGGGAGCATCTCCAACAAGGTCTGGGCGTTCCAATCTTTCAAATAAACAGCAGGTAGGTCATGGTACTGTACCCCTTCTTGGCATGATCCTTGCTAGCAGGCCTGCATGCAGGTAAGATAACACTTGGGTGCCATGTGGCCGTAGCATTGTTTGTGGGTATTAGCGTAGGAGAAATGTCACCAACCACTAGGAGAAGCAGGGATCCGTCGTCTTAGCCTTTCCAAGCACCACCACCACCATCGTGGAATGCTCCCAGCAGAAGGGGTTGCCATTGATCGAGCATCAGCATCAGCAATACGCTCCAGGCAGCCAGCGGCCAAATTACTTGCGTGTTATTAATCAGCTCTCCGGGCCTCCGGCTTTGGTTCCGAATGATACATGCCTACTTCCGCGTTGCCAGCCATCCAGCAATCCTCCGAGCGAGCACATGATAAATGTTCCGCAATCTTTGCAACCTACCTCGCTATCCTAGCAAAGCTGAGATGATGTGATTGAAATTGCTCCATATGTTCATTTGATTTGAACAACAAAGCCTGACCTTGAAGCCTCATGAGCCCACAAACCATCCCATACATTTGTTAATACCGGTACTATCAACCTGGCAAAAAAAAAACAAGAAAAGAAAAGAAAAGGAAAAGAAAAGGATTAAAAGAAATAAAAAGAAAAAAGCCTATCACAAGTCAAGTCCATTTGTCCATATCTCAACAAAAATGTTGCCTTATTGATATCCCCTTTGGATCCATTGATAGCGCTAGCATAATTCCAAAGAAAAAATCTTCCGACTTGGCATCAGCCTCTCTCTCTCTTCCTCCCCTCCACCACCATATGCACGCGCATGCATTCACATGTCGTTCATTTTATCAATTCATACATGTTACTGTGTTGCCACCCAACTCTTTGCCCCTTTTATCCAAAAAGTAACATTACATACTTACCTACTATCTACTAGTAGTAGGCACGGAGTTTATAGAAAGAAGAAACTTTTAACTACCTAAGCTTAACTCATACAAAAAAGTAACTCTACTTATTTGGATCACAAAAAGTCCGCAGCTTCCTGCATACTGATACTCCATACCTACAACTACCTACTACATGTACTACTACTACTACTACTACCCATTCCACCTATTCATAGGCCACTAGTGTACTCGCAAATACTAGGGGTGTGGATAACCCAGCATTCCCCGGCGCCCAACTGAGCTTCTGTGTATGCACAAGCATTTCCTTAGACTGAAATCCCAGCACACCAATGAGCCCATCTAGGCAGGGCCCTTTTGGTTGCCACTATCCAAGGGAGGGGTGGCTTCCTTGGCGTTACTTTATGGGGACTTATTTTTGGTCTGCATGCTTACCTTTTCCTTGCTTGTTTTATGAGATATTTATTACCATATCTCAAATGATCAAAAGGCGTGACTACATACTAATATTGATAACATGTGTTAATAATTAGCAATAGTAGCAATAAGCAACCACTGATGGATGAGCATTGCGCTCCACTTGCTTACAGGTATCTGTCACGTTGATACGCCAGGGACTTCCGAACCATTTGAATGCGTAAACTTGTTTCGTTATCAGCGCTACAAAAAATCCAATAGTTCTCGTAAATATAGCACGCTATAGACACATGATCTTATCACAGAATCTGCCGTTTGCCCATTACCCAGTTTGTTCTCCAACAGCGCTAAGAAGAATTCATCAGCAGTTTTAACTTCTCTCGCCATCATTCAGAGCCGCTGCTGCATCCCAAGACCTCTTGCATCGCAGTGATGGCATCGATTATATCCTGGGGCCCAACCCGGAACTGTATCATGGTCTCACGTAGAAGATTATCGTATGTCAACACATGACCTGCCGCAGATGAATGCGAATTTTGAGACCATCCAAGAGCCCTAATTTCGAACTGGGCAGCTGAAATGAATTGGCTTTCTCCGACTGGAATCGCCTGTATGGGTCGAAGCAAAACGGTTCTGAAATGACTACTGCTAAACCATCTGAATATGCCAGCTTGAGTTATGGTATTCTTAAGAATTTCGTCCCGCAAGACAACGACAGTCCAAGCATCAGGCGTCAGGCCACACATATGATAGCCTGGGTTGCTATAAAGTGACTTAGGAGGTGCTGGTTTATACAAAGCAAAGGAAGCTTTCATTGGTATCGAACGGACTTCCAGATACTCCTCGGAATCTGGTGTCGGTGGCCCCAAAGCTAGATTGTGGATCAGGAACTTGACGAATTTTGCTTCTTCCCGTCCAAGATTCAAATCCGTGTCATTAATCGTCTTTAGAATACCTGTCCATAAACGAAATGGATCAACGAGGCCGCCACCGATGAAAGCGTGTGCCAAAATAGAGCGACTGTCGGACACAAAAGCGTTTTTAAAGGTACCTTTGTATATCATTTGCGTGATGGGAAATGATCTGGATGATGCATAGTGTGTACTCTTGCAAACCGAAGGGTATATGGCAAGATCTGGATTGAACCACTCCGGTATTCCACATCTCGTGCCCTCTGCTAACACAGAAGATATCAATACTTTGGAGCATTTGTGATTCCATTTTTTCAGCGCAAGCATGATCGCTTTTGGTGGCTCTCCAACACGGCTTGGGGGAGTAAGTAGATACAGTGCATCGAGATCATGACCAATTGCAGCCAGCGTTCCTTCGATTTCGTTGTCAGCTATTGCAGCTGTCCCTGATAAATTGATAGCCCGAGCTCCTGGAAGTGATTGCAACACAGCCCTCGCAGCGGTGGGTGCCAGGTCGCGGAAAGGTGCAAGATTTATATAAGACTGTCCTTTGAGCGCCAGGGCAAGTACCCCCGCAGATACATGATCAGGTGCTGTTACAAGCGTGCTGGCATTCTCAACAGAATACTCCCATATTGAAGTTTTGATGTGAGACAAATCTAAAACTTCATAATCAGTGACACCGACGTTTTTAGTTGATTGCAACAAGTCGGGTAATTTAGCAATGCAAAGATCGACCAACGACTTCACAACTGGTCGGCACGGTACATCTTCTTCAGAGCTTCCAATTGGTAGAGCTAAGTTATGGAATGCCAGAGGGCCTAGAGTTGTCAGCTCTCCGTTTGAATGTTTGAAAATAAAGCAGAAAAGAGGAGAAAAAGCCAAAAGAAATTATATCTTCATTCTATGCCATACAAGGAAGAAGAGGAGTAAAGTCAGAGTATGGATATGTCACACACCTGGCAACTCACTGATGCTTTCAATGAATTCAAACTTTGCAATCGCGTGAGCTACATGCTGACCTTCGAGAGCCCTTCGTGTGGCTGCTTCAACATTCAAAAACCGGCCAATATACGTTAGAGCATTCTCGGTCTTGTGGTCGCTTGTGGCAAAGCAGTATTTCAATCTATCAAGGTTTGTGTGATGTCAATAATTGCTGTGACACAATCTTCCCCTTTTGGGCCAGGACGTTGACGGCAGAACGAGATGATGTCATAATCGTAAGGCGATTCGATATAATTAAAGGCGCCGGACCGCTCCGTTTCAAGCGAGTCACAAAGAGCATCTAGACGTCATCACCACCATTAGCACATCGAATAGATAGCCGATTGTATCTCAGGACCTCTCTAGGGGTGCGGGACCGTACGAACTTTCCATTCCTAGATATAGGCATGTGTTGATGAAAGGAAAAGGGGCTCTGCGCCCATTCCCAAACATAACGTCCAAAACATTTAGGTGGTCTACAGAAGATACATATACACAACGTCAGTGTCCATGAAAGCAACAACACGCGGATTTTCTTGACCCGTCACACACTAAACATTGGATCGCCCGGCTTCAAGGAAGACAGAAAAGAAAGCTCCTGTTCAAGGGCGATTCTATTGGACGGGTGTGAGAATATGCGCAGAGTTCGCAGCACTGCGCTGGCCCCTTCGACGCCATATAGTTGCCTGCGGACATCACGGGTTAAGGTGGCTAAGCGATCGCCGTGCCGAGCAAAGATTATGATGGAAAGCATGCTCGCTAAATTTTCGATATAGATATTGGCATGCAAATGATGTGGCAGCGAGCATTGATTAACTGCTTTGCTTAAGGATAAGCTAAAGTTGATAACAAGTTGTGCGTCGTAAGAGATGCGAAAAGTGGCTTTTACATGGGTCGTTTCATCTACGGCGTTCAGGACTATAAGCTAGTTGAATGAGCACCTGCCTGCTAAGACAATATCTTCTGCATCCATTTGATAATTTGGCAGCTTGCACATATCTAGGAAGCAAGTGTTCACTTAATTAGGGATATGGTATGGCGTGTGCCTTCTTCGTGTCCGGTACGGCTGGCCTACCCTTGAGCAGGTGGCATAACGGCAGCGGTATCGAGGGCAACCAACACCCCCGAAAAAAGAGTGTACAGGAGAATCATTTTACTAAGGAATACTAAACAAGAATCTAAAGGAATACTAAACAAGAATCTAACGCTTAGCCAAAAGTCCACGGAAAGGGAGGCCGTCAAACGAGATAAGCGAGCATCTATAGAAGCCGAGGTTGACGTCTCATTTGGCTGCCATCCCTTTTTGTATACATGCATGGAAATCAATAGCACGGATATGACTAAGCAGACATGGCAAGGCGCCTCGCATCAATTTATCCGCCAGATACGGCAAATGCTGCCTTCCAGCACCCGAAAGTTCATCCCGAGGATGAAGAGTTAATAAGCTTCCCCGCCAAGCTGGTTCTTTTCGGCTGTGGTTACAACCCCATGAAGACGGTTCATGCCCAGTGAAACACGAGCTTAAAGGTAGGCTTCCGACTTGATCTGCCGGAACTCGGTTCAAAATTATGTAAGCTGCCGTGTGCCTCGGTTCAACCCCACAAACCCCGGCCGGCACGGCCATCCATAAATCTCGTGGCTCCCCGGATTCTGCAGGGCGGTTAAGTCTGTTCGTCGATTTGCTCCCCAGATCTTGCAGATACACGCACAATAAACTACTAGACTACTAGATACTAGTACAATCATGGCTGTCGAACGGATTGGCTCCATCATCAAGCACCTGGCCCCCGGGTCATCGCTGAACAACATGTAAGCAGACGGCGTGTCTTTAGGGGAAGCTTCAATATGCTGACAAGACGTGTCGCGATGTAGCCAGTCCAAGAACCCCGATGATATCGTCATCACCTATGCCGCCCGCACACCGCTCACCAAGGCGCGCAAGGGCGGCTTCAAGGACACGAGCCTGGAGTTCATGATCATGGCCCTGCTTGAGAAGGTCCGCGAGAACAGCGGTGTTGACCCTGCCATCGTTGAGGACATCTGCCTCGGCAACGTATGTTTAAACAGCAATCCGCCCGCTTAGTTGATTTCGGCCGGCTAATCCGTATGCACTCGCAGACCTCCGATCCCCAAGCCGCCTACAAGATCCGAGCTGCAGCCCTGGCTGCTGGCTTCCCCAACACCACCGCCGCCAGCGTCGTCAACCGCTTCTGCTCCTCTGGCCTCAAGGCCATCGCCGATGTTGCACACCAGATCGCCAACGATTCCATCTCGGTGGGTATCGCTCTTGGTGCCGAGACCATGTCCCAGGGCGGCGGCGCTGCTGGTGAATTCGACGAGGCCGTTATCAAGAAGACGCAGGAGGCACACGATGCTATCCAGCCCATGGGCTGGACCAGCGAGAATGTCTCCAGAGACTTCAACATTACCCGAGAGGCCATGGACATCTACTCAGCGGAGAGCTTCCAGCGAGCTGAGAAGGCTCAGAAGGCTGGACACTTTGACGATGAGATTGTCCCCATCACCACCAAGGTCAAGGACGCCAACGGTGAGCTGAAGGAGGTGACGCTCACCAAGGATGAGGGAATCCGCCCCGGCACCACCGCCGAGGGTCTCTCCAAGATCCGCCCTGCTTTCCCTCAGTGGGGTCCCACCACCACCGGTGGCAACGCCTCTCAGGTCACCGACGGTGCCGCCGCCGTCGTTCTGATGAAGCGATCAACCGCTGTCAAGCTGGGCCTGCCCATCATGGCCAAGTACGTCGGCTCTACCGTCGCCGGTCTTGCCCCCCGCATCATGGGCATCGGCCCCAGCATTGCCATCCCCAAGCTGCTCTCCATCTACAACATCAGCCTCAACGACATTGATGTTATTGAGGTCAACGAGGCCTTTGCCTCCATGGCTGTCTACTGCCGTGACAAGCTCAACCTGGACTGGTCCAAGATGAACCCCAGGGGAGGCGCCATTGCTCTCGGCCACCCTCTGGGAGCCACCGGTGCCCGACAGGTCGTCACTGGTCTGAGCGAGCTGAGGAGAACTAAGAAGAAGCTGCTGTTGACGAGCATGTGTATTGGTACCGGCCAGGGCATGGCTGGCCTGTTTGTCAACGAGCAGCTGTAGAGGAATAGGGAGATGGGATATTTGGGTCATTGATATGATAGGGTGTCTTGTACAGATAGATATCTTTTCTTTTTTTGCGTAATTTTTTTTTGGATGATAAAAATGCAAGCGATTATTTTTCTCCCTTACATTACTGCTTTTGATGATTCGATATCTAATGGCCACCTAATACATGTAAGTACGCCTATGTTTATTAGTACCCAAGTAGGCACCTTAGTACATGTTGATATTCCACCTATCTCGTGGTGGTACATATGGCTGGATGTTGCACTAAGTAATTTACAGGTGTACAAGTTCCTGAGCGTGTTCTTATGTACGACTTGAGCGCGGATCTCGGCAATGTTGTGATGCAGCCACGCAAGGAATGCAGCTGTTTGTGTTACTCTGCAATGGGCCCCAAAAGGGGGGATTGCCAGCATGATTTGGAAAATTTTGCTAATAAAAAGCTTCCTTTAGAGCTATCAGTATTGGCAATACTAGTAATATTATCACTTCAAATCACCTTTTAACATTTAGTCGTTTGGCTCTGGCCAGTATTACAGACACAGAGACAACAAGCTCTTTCGGCTTTACAGAGACCCAAGGCCTGCCTATTCCAGCAGGTCTGTCTCAATCCAGACGAAAGCCCAACGGCTATTGACGCATTGTCCAATAACACATGCATACTGTACATGTAGTCAACATGTAGTCAACAGCACAAACACACCGAGACCGGCAGCACAGACGCCGCAATAATGCAGCTCATCCGCCATCACTTTGTCCACCTGCGCATCGTGTCAGGTGCGCAGCCGCCTTGGCCAATCGCCGGCGCTCGCTTGGCTTCAAGGGCGGTCTGGCGGCTGCTCAACTGCACGTTGAGGCACTCCTTCACCGCATTCGCCCCCCCAGCTCCCAGTGGAGCGGTGCGCTGTGTGGAGCCTCTTCAGCGCTGTGTCGCGCTGCTGTGGCCGGTCTATCCCCGCTGATGTCACCCGCGGCTTCGGCATCGTTAGCAGGCAAGCCGTTGCGTCGATGTCGCTGGATGTGTGACCACACCAGATGCAGTAGAGCTTTGAATTTTTTTTCCCACCATCGCCAGGGTCTTTTGCATGGCATCCCGTCCTCTGGCCTTTTTTGCCCTCCTGGCTACTGTCTGCTAATTGGAAGTACCGGCTGTCGGCGGCTGGGAAGAAGAGAAGGAAGCCAAAGAAAAAGACGACACAGTGAAAATTACCGGGTTGCCAGACGCCGGCCTGTACTTTCGCAGCTCGTGTTTATCTTGCCCCGAAGATAGACAGCCCGACTCGACTCGACTTCACTCGGCTCCGCACAACACAAAACACGGCCAAAGCTCAATTGCCGCCTGCAGACTTCTTCTCATCCTCGAAACAATACCCGTTAGATTCGGATCCCACATGCCCGCCTCGAGACCGAGCGCCACGACCCCGATTGCGTGAAAATGTCGGGACCCCCGCCGCCGCTGAGCCGCGCAGACTCGTCCAAAGATCACCGCCCGCTCCAGCCAAGCACGCTTCGACAGAGCCATACGCCGCCGAGCCGCCCAGGCAGCGAAGACAGCAACCACGGCGACGTCTATCCGTCTTCTACGGCGGTCGGCGGCCAGTTCATGGGTGAATCAACGCCGTTGATACTGGGCTCCGAATCGCGGGGCCGCAACAATGGCACCTTTAGTCCGCGAGCCTCCTCGCCCAATGGCCTCTTCAGCGGGAGCACCGACGACGGAAGCGAGTCGCTGGGGTCTGCGGGAAACACTGGCATATTTGGGTCTCTTTTGGGCGGCGATGACTGGAAGCGGTGGCTCAAGAGGAGGATGCGGACCACTAAGATGGGCCACAGCAGTGAGCTTGCCGAGCAGGCAGGATTCCGAGATACGCCCTTCATGTGAGCTTCTGCCGAGATGTTGTGCCATGATTCTGGACAATCTGGGCGCGGTTGGACTAACACCGTGTGGATAGGTACCTGGCATACTACATTCCGTGCCTGAACTGGATCCAGCAGTACAAGCTATCCTACCTCCAGGGCGACTTTGTCGCCGCTGTCACGATGGCCTCGTTTTACCTCCCGATGGCGCTCTCGCTTGCTTCCAACCTGGCACATGTGCCACCGATTTTTGGCCTCTATGGCTTCATCTTCAACCCCTTTATCTACGCAATGCTCGGATCTTCTCCGCAAATGGTTATCGGCCCCGAGGCGGCTGGGTCTCTGCTCGTTGGCACCGTGGTGAAAGCTAGCGTGGATTCTGGAGGCGAAGGCTCAGAGGAAAACGATATTCTACAGGCTCAAATCTGCGGCGTGGTAGGCGGCATGGCTGGTGCTATAGTTCTCATTGCGGGCCTGGCTAGGCTGGGTTTCTTGGACAGCGTGCTGAGCAGACCGTTCCTGAGAGGCTTCATCTCTGCCATTGGTTTTGTCATTGCTGTGGACCAGCTGATTCCAGAGCTTGGCCTTTCAGGCCTTGCGGAGGAGCTCGGCGTGAACCATGGGAGCAGCGTCGACAAAATCGGATTCATCGCCAGCAATGTCGGCAAGGCCCATAAACTAACCTTTGCTGTAGCGGGAGTGAGCTTCGTCGTCATTATGATATTTCGGTTAGTTGGGAGAGAGAAGTTTATCCAGTATCCTGAGTAGCGATGGCTAACATTATTCATCCGTGTAGCGAGCTTAAGCGCCGTTTGGAAAAGAGATTTCCGGGCGTGGCTTACTTCCCCGACCGATTCCTCGTCGTCGTCATCTCTGCTGTTTTGTGCTGGCATCTCGATTGGGAGGACCAGGGAGTCGAAGTTTTGGGATCTGTAAAGGCTGCGTCTGGGGGCATCTTTGAATTTCGATGGCCCTTTCAACTTGCCCACATGAAGCACATCCGCTCGGCCATGTCGACATCTTTCCTCATTGCTCTTCTGGGCTTTTTTGAGTCATCTGTTGCCGCCAAGAGCTTGGGCGGGAGCTCCATCCCTGGCATCGAACTGAGTGCCAACCGAGAGATGATTGCTCTTGGAACTGCAAACCTTGTTGGCTCCATGTTCATGGCTTTGCCTGCTTTCGGTGGCTATGGACGAAGCAAAGTGAACAAAACGACTGGTGCAAAGACTCCAATGAGTTCAGTATTCCTCAGTCTCTTCTCATTACTATCTGTCCTGTTCTTATTACCGTATTTCTACTTCTTACCGGTAAGGAAGCGTCTTCTTTCCGTCTTGGCATTGGCATAAACTAATCAAGTGTACGCGGCAGAAACCGGTTCTTTCATCAATGATTTCAGTCGTAGCATGGTCGCTGATAGAAGAGGCGCCCCACGATATTTCATTCTTTCTTCGTATTCGAGGCTGGACCGAGCTGGGCCTTATGGCAGCTATCTTCCTCTCCACCATCTTCTATTCCCTTACCTTGGGTATGGCTCTTGGCGTAGGAATTTCTCTGCTTCTCGTCATTAAGCACAGCACTCGTCCTCGCATCCAGATCCTCGGCCGCGTTCCCGGCACCAACCGCTTTGAGAATCCTGAATCCTTAGACTCACGAATCGAGTTCATTGAGGGATGCCTTATTGTCAAGATTCCAGAGCCATTGACGTTTGCCAACACTGGTGAACTAAAGGCGCGACTTCGACGATTGGAATTCTATGGCACAGCGCTAGCGCATCCCGCCCTACCGCGCATCCGAAGCCTTGATTCCAATCGTAACATCATTTTCGACATCCATGGCGTGACCTCCATGGATGGTTCCGGCACGCAAGTGCTCGAGGAAATTGTTCGAGACTATCGAGAGAGGGGAGTGCGAGTCTTCTTCTCGCGCGCACCACACCACCGAGATCACCCTGTGTGGAAGCTCATGGAGAAGAGTGGAATCGTTGACTTGTGTGGCGAGAGGCATTTTGTCAACGATGTCGAAGAGGCGCTACGTTTAACCGAGTATGAAGACAGCGTCATGACACAGTGAGAGGGACGTACACCACCATGAAGGTAAGTTATACAAAGTTTGATGGAGGTTATGATTGAGGCTATTTGTAATGGCGTATGACTCCGTTGATTCCCTCTTGTTCCTCATTTTCTTTTCTTTTCTCTCGTTTCATTTTGCTTTAACATAGCGGTCGTGCATAAAGGGGCGAGCATGTATAAACCTAAACCTACAGCGTGAAGGAACGTGACCAAGATGTATTTGATACGATAGCGGCTATGCAGATTTAAAAATAGATATCCAGGTGTTTGTTTGCTTACGCTTATTAACCTCACATGTCTGCCGTGATGTGCTCGGTCTACTCATGATGATGCCACAATCTCATCCAGCCTTGCTACAGACTGTCTCACAACGTCCATTCCGGGAGCATCGTCCTCGATGAATTTTTCCAACTCATATAAATGAGGCTGCCCGTCGGCAATGATCAGCGTGACTTTGTCCTCGCCCAAGCAATCGCGCATATCTTCGCTCACGTTGAGCTCCACGTCAGGATCGTTGTTGCCATGGAAGATGACCGTCTTGGGCCACTGCGCGACTCGGTCTTTGGCATCAGGACGTTTCGCCCACTGGTACCCAGGGTCTACAGATCCAACCAGATCGACAAAGGAGTTGTTAAACGTGTAAAAGTCATAGAGCATGCCGCGTTGACTATCACAATCATTTGGCCCGGACTTAGGAGGGCTATAATCAGGGTTCTTTGCACCGTCGGCAGTTAGTTTGTCAAGGACAAAAGCAGATTCGTCACGAGGCATGTCGTCGCCGCTTTCCATTGGGCCCGTGATGAACTTTTCCATTGTGGAAGGGGGGATCTCTTGTTCGGTGAGTAAGACGGATGAGTTGAAGAAGCGATGGCGGAAGGTATTGATGCCTTGGATGGAGAGGAGGGCGAGAGGCTTAGGCTCGCATTGGTGGGCGATGATGGCGGCCATGAAGAAGCCTTTTAAGATTAGGATTTTTTAGTAGAATGATCCTTTTTTTTTTAAAGGCAAAGAACTCACCACCGCTGGCACCTCCAACAATGACACGTCTTTGGGAACCAGGCAGAGGGTTCCAGTCTCGTGCGAATTCATAGGCCGCTGAGGCATCTTGAAGGAGACCCTCTCCACCGGCCTGTGGGAGAAGACGGTATGTCGGGCAGATTAGAGGCCATTTGCGTTGGATGCACGTCTGCAAACATTTTTATTTATTCCATTAGAATCACTATTTCATATCCTGTCTGAAAGTGTTTTGTTCATGTTTTGCTGTATGGTTTCCCGCTTTGACTCACCTGAACCAACCATGGCGCAACGAGATCACGGTTGCCGCCAACCAGCCCTCCAGGATGAAAGTAGAGAAAGACGGGAGCGTCTTTCCGATAGGTGTCATCCGTGTAGATGTCGCATTTCAGGGACATGCCGTGATTGGCATATTCTTCTGTTATCTTTTGCACCATTGTGGAATTATTTACAAACAATTCCAAGAAGATGTTGGAAAAGAGAGAGAGTGAGAGACAACAAGGGTTTCTGAAGTGAGTGAGAACAAACCGTGAATTTACACAGATACTGCTAACATGGCTTGGGCTTAGCTACGGGCGGGGTTCAGCGATTTTATGATTACTTGGCTGTAACCACAAAGTCCAACTGATACTGCCTGGATAACAATAACGCCTTATTAACGCCCTTTCGAATACACTAGAACGCGCGTCAAGCAACACGTCTGATCTCTTGAGAGGTCTGTCTGCTCCTACGCGTCATCACGTGGGCGTAAGCATCTGGTGAGAGTCACTCCGGGCCCCGAATGCCCTTTTGCTTGGGAGGGGATGCAACACTATTAGAACTTGGAGGCTAATGCTAGGCGAGTTTGGCGCCGGAAGCGCTGCTCTGGCTATTTACTAGGCTAATCAATTAATAGTGCCCAGTGGTTTAAACGTCTAAGCGAGCATTCGCTCGTTAGTAGTCTTGTCTTGGCTAAACTGATGAGCGGCTCAGATGTGTGAGAATGTTAATTGCAGTTTTGATTAAACTACATGTAAAAGATAATATTCGTAATTTCTGAGACGTTGAATCATCCAGAGGGGCATCCCGTTAAAGATGGGTGACTGGGAATATCTGATGGTAGTGGGAATGATGCTGGGCCAGCTCCCGTGGGACTGATCCATAACCATGGGTACATATATTGCATGCCCTTGCTGAAACAAAGCAAAAAGCAACCACTATATGCTTCCCTGCTCAGCCTGGAGCGACGGATCGTGATCTTTGCTTTTCGCTTAGCAACTTCATTAAAAAAAGTGACTAGTGCTATTCTTTTCTTTCTTTTTCTTACATCATTTTAGTGGGTTTATTTTGAGATACGAAGTAATAAATCCTATCGAGATATTGTGAGCATCTCTATCCCCTGGTCAGAGTTATGCATCCTATAAGGGGGTATGAGAAATGACTGCTCACTGCCGCAGTACTATTGACACTATATCTTGATGTATTACTGTAGATTTAGGAAGATCCATCTTCGTTCCACATAGACGTACCAATGGTACATTTGGAAAGCGAGGACAGCCGGCCCTACGTAATGAGGTAGCAACGCAAGTAGGGCTAGACCAGTGAAAGCCTAGCTCTTGGCCTTGCGGTAAATCCCAACACTATTTGACAAGGGTAGATAGAGTTACGATAGCTACGACGTTCCCTAGTATAATTCTCCTAAACTTCCCGAGGTGGCTAGCCAATAGCCGCCTTGTTTCATCGCGATTTCGGTGAGGCATTCCTTGCATATTGGCCCCCAAGTGGCTGGATTGGATTTGATTTCTTCCATAGTATGATAACTGTGACGTCCTGTATTATTACAGGGAAACACATGGGGGCCAGTCCCAACAAGATGCAGCTATTGAGAGGGTGCAAAGCCTAGGTAGCAAAATCGTATTTGCATAAGAAAAAGCTCTTTGATATCGACTTGTGGACTTGTTAATCATCGTCTATTGATATAAAAGTTATCTTAAATGCTTTATAATATAAATTAGCCCAAGCTGAAGGTGATATGCCGTGTTTTACTGCTTAGGCATTACTAAAGCGGCGGAACAGGAACATTGAGCAAATATGACAAGGGCAGGAACATAACAGTAATTTCTTTACCAGTAGGGAAATGCTAGGTATGAAAGCAATCAAACAAGTGAGTTATTATTCTAAAGCCATCGGAACTACCTAGGAAGATGTGTGATTTCTTACGCATACCAATCGTCAACCAACAGACATATTCTACGTTCCAAGAAGTTCTAGATTCTGCTAGGCAGACGCAAGTAGGTAGTAACAGTTCGCATGTACTTCGTGTCCAACAGACAGTTTCATCGACGCCCCAACATGAAAACTTTTGGTTATTTCTATAGGCCCTTACACGACTTGGTTGCCTGCGCCTGCTGCAGGTTACAAGACAATTCTCATTAGCGGTCTTTGGATCTCCACCCATGCTAGGTCCGATGATAGGCTGCATGCATCCAGTAATGTCACCAATGGTGCGATAAATTGGCTCGAGGGGTGCGGCGCTTCCTTGGCTTCACCCACTCTCGTCGATCTGACGGCACTGGGGAACAAACGTCGTCAGCACTAAAATTGAAGTTTCTTGAGCGCTAATTGGGTCATCTCACAGCGGGCCGTGTGCCTTAGCCCTGCTCGATATGCGCCGTCGCATTGTCGCTGTTCGTGTATATGGCGGCAATGTTTGCCTATAGCGTAAGCTGAAACACCAAGTTTTATTTCAACTGACACACGAAAAGCCTTGCACTTGTATTCAACCGGTATTGCATTTCATCTCATTTTGTCAGCTCGGTGGACATGGTGACCTCGCTCGCGATAACTGCCGAGCTTCCCTTACTTACATAGGCCTGTTACAATGGCAGCCTTGCTACATGGGGGTATCCCCGTGACGTGGCAGTTATGCACCTCACGCTATTCGGAAACCGTTTATACCACAGGTACATGGATATATCCCTGGAGTCACGTACAAATAAAGTGCTCATACCTAACATCAACGGCATGATCGCCTAGGAATTGACGGACGTTGAAGACGGTCAAACGCTGTTATGTTGCCTGTCAAGCACTGATATGAGGCTTTAAGACGGCCACAGTTTGGTTTAATGGGTCTTGATGCTTTTGCTAACATGAGCAGTCTGAAATGAAGCCAAAGACGAGCTGTTGAACCTGATTTGCTGCTACCGCCATTAACATCTTCTGATTGACATTTGCCCAAGACTGAATACGCGCATCTTGGTTTGCCCTGTGTCTATTTATATCTGGCCTTCTTGAACCTACGCATTCACTACTTCTAGCGTTTTGTTTCTTGAAGCTCAGTCCAATTTAGGGGCAATCTTAGAACCACCAGAAATGAAAATCTCTTCATATACAACATTTATGCCCGTGTACTACTCTGCCTCTCCTCCATTGCTATATACATACATCTATATATCTCCCTCTAAGTCCAGACTTATACCACCTTTTCCTCCAAATTCTTTTCTATCACACCTTCTTGTGTACCTCACCTAATACCACCCACCCGGATCGGATAAGGCCCTCGGCATATACCTGTAGCATTGTACTGCGCGTATCATATCAGCCTTCTCCCGATCAACCTGGCTTCCGCTCCTGCACTGGCGGCGGCAGCGAGACGGGTGGCTTGAGGCGATCTTCGGGATTACGAGGATAGTCCACGGCCCGAAGCCAATTTTCCCTCACCCAGCCAAGCCTGAAGCTTTATGTGAAGCGCCCGCTCTTCGTCTCGGGATTTCAGCCCAACCGGTTGGCCGCCGAGAGGACGACGTGCATATTTTTTTTTCCTCCCCCCTGTCAGTTGACTGCATACTAACACTACTAGCCTAGTAGCACAGCATGGAGTTACTACTACGTGTACTTGAAACGCCGACATGGCTCGGACATTACTCATCACTACAGGCCATTTGCTTCATCGCTGCTGAACACGGAATATCGCCAGCTCTTTCATATGCCTACTGATGCCATAGTTGAGCCGTGAATAATTGAGTAAGCCGGGGTTTCCGCCCTCATAGTTACCAACTTGAAGGGGTGGGCATAACGATACAGTAGTAGCACTTACATATAAGCGGCCTGCAGATGGAATCACCGGTCAAGTAAAGGAGGGGCCGGGTTCGGCCTGCGCCTGTCACACAAAACTGGTTGGCATTCCGCAACCGCCGCATCCTGGGCCCAGCACCAGCACGCATCGAAAACATGCAAGGCCAAGGGGCCCTGTGAAGTGCCCTTTTTATGCGGATGCTGCATGGCGGGTCGGATCCAGGTCCATCTGCTGGGCCACACCCATCGACGACATCCCGATTGCCTAACGGTCGTATATGCCGTTAGCCTTGGATTCTTCTCACTATATAGAGTAGACGTCCCAATATCATCTGGATGGCTTTTTTTTCCCGATGGGATTTTCTTAAGAACGAGTGATATGTGACATACTTTTATCCGACAATTCGGTAGGCCTACTTACCTGCCCTGCTTTGTCTTAAACCATAGCCCTCCCTGCATAATCATCTGGCATCCTGGTAACAATTGTTTGCTTCTTTTGCGCTCTAAGCCGCAGAAATCACACTAAGACTTCAGCTGCCTCCCTTCCCGCGTCCGATTCAACCACTTACACGAGACTAGCCCTTGCATATACTTTCTTTTTCAAAGTCTCTTTTTCGCCTCTGGACACGCCGTCGTTGATCCGGTGTTGTGGGTTTACTGCCGGTCTTTTGACTGTTCGTTTACATTGCCTCATCAGGCAAATACAATTCGATCCAGCCAATAACAACCGCAGCCGAGGCTGAATCAGGGTGCGGCTGAGCTACGGCTGACAGGTATCTCTGATCCTTGTATAAAAAACCAAGGCCAATTAATACGCCCTAGAGCTTTAGTCGATAAAAAGCCAGATCTATTTATTAAAGAGCCGGTCCCGTGGCGACTACACACTCATTGACCTCAGAACACTTTCCTACATTCATTTCTTGACGAAACACGAGACTGGAAAGGCACACGAAGCAAATATGGGCAGCGACGACGCATATCTCCTTACGGCTTCCGAAGCCCTCGCTAGGATTCGCGCTGGCGGAATGACTATTGAGGGCTATGTACGCTCACTGCTACGCCGTATAGATGTGCGTGACGTCGACGTCGGGGCATGGGCCTATATAGACAAGGATTATATCCTCAAGCAGGCGAGAGCTCTCGACAAGGTGCCAATGAATAAAAGAGGCCCGCTGCATGGAATGCCCATTGCCATCAAGGACGTTATTTACACTAAAGGTCAGTCGAATCTTGCTGCTGTAGAGGAAGGGAGACATTGAAGGGACAGAGAGGTGTGATGGAGAAAAGCAGAGAGAGAGAGAGAGAGAGTGTGTGTGTGTGTGTGTGTGTCATGTGGCCATAACACGGTCAAATGATAGAACAGCACATGATGTGTGTAACAATGCTTGCATGTTGTGTTCCTCGAGAAGAGGGGCTTCGGGTGGAGAAGAGATGGCCGACAAGATAGCACACGTACTCTGCCCTGTGTACTTCACTCGTCACTTCACTCTTTCTGAGGATAGATTGGCTTCCGCCATCGGAAAGATGTCTTCTTGAAACTAATATTGATTTGATGTGGGTTTAGATATGCCTACGGCGCACAATTCGCCAATCTACAAGGACGACTTTCCCAAACTCGACGCAGCCTCCGTCATCCTCCTCCGCCATGCAGGCGCACTCTTCCTCGGTGAGTTCAAACCCGCAGCCATCCTTGCGTCCTTTTGATCAAAATCATCGGCTTACACGAAGCTCTCATTCATTCCATTCCAGGCAAAACAACAACCGCCGAATTCGCAGCCTCCTACACCGGCCCAGCCTCGACGCGCAACCCGCACAATCCGGCCCGCACTCCCGGAGGCTCGTCGTCCGGCTCGGGCGCCGCCGTCGGCGATTTCCAGGCGCCGGTGGCCCTCGGCACACAGACCGGCGGTTCCACCATCCGCCCGGGCTCCTTCAACGGCGTCTACTCCATCAAGCCGACGTGGAACGCCGTGTCTCGCGAGGGCCTGAAGATTTCGTCCCTGATGCTGGACACGATTGGCATTTTCGCCCGCGGCGTCGACGATCTGGACCTCGTGGCCGACGCATTCGGGCTGCAAGACGACGAGCCGAGCAGCTTCAAGAGCATCAAGGGCGCGCGCTTTGCGCTGTGCAAGACCGTCGTCTGGCCAATGGCGGGAGAAGGCACTCGCCACGCCATTGCTCGCGCCGTCGACATCCTGCGTGCGCACGGCGCAGAGGTCGAAGAGGTCGATCTGCCACGCGAGTTCGACGACCTCCCGCGCTGGCACAACATGGTCCTGCAGACCGAAGGCGAGACCTTCTTCCTCCCTGAGCACCGCATCGCCAAGGAGAAGCTCTCGCCGCAGCTGGTCGGCTATGTAGACCGCAAGGCCGGCTACGACCGCCGCGCACAGCTCAAAGCCCTTGATAGCATCTCGGCCCTGCGACCCCGGATTGATGAGATTGCAGGCAGATACACGGCTATTTTGACGCCCAGCGTTATTGACGAGGCGCCAGAGGGGATTGAGTTTACTGGCGATTCGGCGTTTTGCGTGAGCTGGTCGGCGCTGCACACGCCGGTGATAAACATCCCGGGCTTTCAGGGGCATACCGGCATGCCGATTGGGGTGTCGCTGGTGGCCCCGAGGTATCGCGACAGACACCTTCTCAAGGTGGCCAAGGAAGTGGGCAAGCTTTTCGAGGCAGAGGGTGGATGGAAGCAAAATGTATAAGACAGCATGCCATCCTGCCATATGATGGTGAGAGAAAGAGGGTGATGTTTATATTTAGAAACTAGGTCGTTTATGCCACTTGTTATAAAAAAAGAGAGAATAGACTAGAGAGAATCATTCTTTGAACCTTCAGAGAGTTTAGCAATTGCTTATATAGTGCGACAAAGGTAAATATATTCGTAACTCTAGACAGTTATAAGAATGACCTATCCGTTAAGGCCTTTCTTTGCCCGCTTCCAGTTTTCCTTCCCACATTATATATATGTTCTGCAATAGATGGCTCAGTACCTACAGTGATCAAATACATATGAATAAGAAGACATTATATAAAAGAAATGAAGAAAAACAAAAAGATCTTTTACATCACGATCTCTTACCATGATACAGCATGCCTCTTATCTGCACATATTATTTCTCCCCCCTTTTATTCCAACGCCTGCTACTTCCTTTCTCTTCTCTCCCATCGACTCGAACAATTTCCCTCTTCGCCTTCCCTATGACGGACCACAAAGTGAGGAGATAGTAGTAATAGTAGTAATAGTAATAAAGAGATTTCCTGGTCATTATGAAAGGTGTAGCTGGTGGAATTTTTAGATTTACAAGAGAAATGAAAAACCATCAGGCTCCATTCTCGTACGCATTTTGACGTATAATCATGAAGATGTAGCTTTCTCGAGGCAAGCTTGCAGCTGTTTATGGAGCTTTGAATTAGCTAGCCTGTTTTGTGGATTAATAAGTAGTAAGACGTACCTCATGGGGCATAAGACCCTGATTGCTGAGATATCGGCACATGCTTTTGACGAGCTCGACCTGCTCCTCGGGAGCCAAGCTGGTAATGGCTGTCTCCAGGACGCTGCCCAGAGAAACCTTGTGAACCTCAATGAAGGTGTGGAAGTACATGTAAGCAAAAAAGCCCATGATGAACTGGCAATCCATTCGATCCGTCATGCCACCGTGTCCAGGGATAGAGTCGCCAAAGTCCTTAATCTTGAAAGTGCGCTTGAGGCCAGAGGCGAAGAAGCCGCCAAAAGGAGCAATGAGAGATGCAAAGGTGGCAAGAGCCAGAGCATGCAACTGCATCGGCGCAAACGTCAGGGAGAAGCTGGTGTTTGGAGGTAGGAAGAAGAATTGTGGGAGCTCGTAGGTGTGTGGCACGAAGACGGGATTGACATCGCATTTGAGTCCGCTGAAGACGTTGGCGCCGAGATCCTGCAGGTTGGATAATGTTTAGTATAGTATCGGAAGCGACAAGATGTGCGTCTGATTGAACTTACATTGACGGGGCAAATGAAGTATTTGGACCGCATCAGAATGTTAACAAGCAAGAAAGAGAACAGGACGGTCATAATCCAAGCACCGACAAATCCCTCAACAGTCTTCTTTGGCGAGAGCTTGATGAGTTGTGTGCGGCCAAACATAATACCGCAGATGTATGCAAATATGTCGTTGGTAATGACTAGCGCCGCTGGCAGGAAGAACCAAATCATTCCTTCAAAGATGTTGTTCATGACGAAATGGGCCTGTACGACAATAAGGTACAAGGCCATGTGAGTCCAGGCAAAGTTGGTGAATTGGAATTTATAGTTGCCGGCTTGGAGTGAGGCGACAAAGAAGACAAATCCTATCACGGAGCTTGTTAGACAGATACATGGCTGTAGGCGAATACCAGGAACAGAGCAACGTACCAAAGACATAGAGCACAAAGCTAATAAAGCGATGGTGGGTAGCCAGAGGAAGAAGCACCTTGTCAACAAGGACAATGTGCTTAAAGTAGTAGATGACGCTCTCTCCATAAAGGAAGTACATGGTGGTGGCCAGGAAGTACCAGTTCAAGCTCTTTGTGGAGCGTAGAGACCTAGCCCGGCTGGGAACGTTGGCGATGGCAATGACCTCCTTAAAGGATATGATCTGGACTGCGGTGACAATGGCAATCATGTAAATGTGTCCCATGAACAGTGCGCCGAAGAAGCCAGATATCATGACCAGCGTCCATAGTGTTCGAGTCCAGAAATTCGCCTTCTTCTTCTCGTACTCGGCCTGTTTCTCTGCGGCTGTCGTGGGTTTCTGTTTCGCCAAGTGTCAGCTCCACACAGAGTTTTCCGGGCTGCACCAGGTGAAGAGCAAAGCAAAAGTGGGAATACAGCAAGAATAAGAGAACCCAAGAGCTTACCTCTTCTACAGGCGCCAGCTTGGCCTGGCCCTGTGCCCTGGTTCTTGTTGGGGACCCCTCTTCGCTCTTGTCGCTGAAGCTCGACCGGCGGCCTTCAGAGCCGCTGAACTGGCCGTTGGCGTTCTTCATTGGGGATTTTCCCCCTCTCTTTGATCTGGCCATGGCGTCGTACGGCTCACTGGGATGCGCCTGGGCTGTTCGAGGCGTTGCGATCTGGCGGCGGCAGGATTTGCTCAGCGGGTTGCTCGGAGCAAGGCTGTCGATGGAGGAGCTTCTGCGGACTGCGGTGCGAAGTTCTAGTTAGTAAAAAAAATAGGCAATCGACTGATTCACCGGGCCCTTCTTCCCCCTCTCACCTTATCCTCTACCAGACATTCAAGCGACAGCGGTGGTGACGGTGCGCTGGCGACTGGAGCAGAAGCAAGCAATTTGACTTGACGGTGATGAGGTAGAAGGCAAAAAGACATTGGATTTCACCCGAAGCTACTAAATCGAAAGCTAACACGCAACGTGGACCTCACCCCATTTAAGGTACCGACGAAAACCTGCTGCGGCCAGCCACTGACGAAGTACTGCCAGGCCAAGCTACATGTGCTAGACTGCGCGCTGTAATGCCCCGGGGCTTAGCGCTGGAAGCGAGCAAGGCTCTAGCTGGGCTTTTTAGGGGCCTCGCACGGCGCAATTTTTGCTGAGACTTTCAGTTTAGTATGGACCGGACTTCTGCAACTCCCCGCAAAATAAAATCCGCATGTGACAGTACTTTTAATTTGCGGTGGCGTCCAGGTGTCTTGGAGGTATCTTGGGGGTAATTTTACATAATCCCCTGAAATCTAACTGGGTGCGCGCGCCCTCGTGCGCAAGAATGGATCACTTAGACAGCAGCAGTTTCATTACTTGATCCTCATTTTACTTTAGTGGAAATCTAGCTGCTGTCAAATGCGCTGCAGTGCACCTTGAAGCGTCTGCAAACGACGAGGCGGCTGTGGCTGCGACCCTCTGATATCTGGCGTCTACGTCATGCGGCATGGCCTGCAATATTGATTGATTGCTGGCATGCATTCCAGGCTGAGTTTGCACCGCCTCTTCCAGCTGCCTTGGGACTAGACCCAAAATACTGTAAAATGGCCGCTCTCAGAGGCCTTTTCTAACTATGATTTGATTGGATCAAGGGCCCAAATATCTTGTATGTACGAAGTAACTATCGCTTGGGTGCATTCGTACTGCCAGGTACAATGAGCTGTCACTTGTAAGCACCTGTATACAACCGCGCCTAACCCGCTACGTTCTGGCAATTGCCATGTCCTTCTCTCCACAACCATTACTTGGTCAACTTTGTCTGCTTTTGGGCTCTTCAACTTGTAACTACTCTTCCGTAATCTTAATAGATTTATTAGTTATCAAACTGTGCGCACTGAGGCACTTTTTTTTTTGGGATGCTCAGCCACATCACATAGCACCAGCCACTTGCACTGGCAAAAACGTGACCTCGCGCTGGGTCGCGTCGATATCGATATCTTATCGTGGGGAATTCCCAAGAGACCGCGGCCTCGCTCCATGACTGCATCGCACAGGCAATCCATGACGCAGTGCTGTGCAAATACGCTGCGCATAGACGCCTCGAGCCATGATGCATCTGAGCTGAAGATCCATGAACGATGGATCTCGACGAGTTTTCCGATGACGGGTTCGACGACCTGACCGATAATGTGCTTCAAGAGCTCGAGAACAACGCCATTCAGTTCACCCAGGCCCAGCATGCCTTCACGCAACAGGCCGATCAGCTCGACTATGCCTGGGGGCAGGAGGACGATGATTTGGATACCACTGAAGTGATCAACGACGCCGGCGTCCCTGTGGGGAGGCCAATAGTCGACAAGACGCTGCGACAACAGAGAGGGCTACAGCCTACACGGCCCTCCATTCCTCCTGTGCCCAATCCTCGATGGAATCCTGCGATTGATGCCGCGGCTGCCAGGCCAAGAGCTCCTCTGGCGGAGCGGCCTCGAATCACAAGCGTCCGGCCCATGAATCAACCGTTCATGGGATCTCAGCGGTTCCCCGACTCTTCACAAAGTGCAGCTCGCCCTCAGACTGCGCAGCTTGCGGCGATGCCAATGTCATCCCAGGCGCAGTCTGGACCTATGGTGACAGCGTTGCAAAAGCGAATTCGTGTTTTGGAAGCAGAGCTCAATGCAGCCCGCGGCGAAACTTCAATACTTCGTTCAAACTCCACAAAGGCGCAGCAAAACTACGATGAGCAGATCGCCCGCCTCCGAAAGCTCAATGCTGAGCAGTTACAAAAACAAGAAAAGGCAATGGAAGCGGCTATAGCGGCGGAGAAGCACGCCAACACGGAGCTCCAGTTCATGCAGCGCGATATGAAAGAGGCTAATGACCGAGCCCGCAGAAAGGAGCCTCCCGCCATCAACATGACGACGCCGAAGAAGGCTAGCAAAACATGGGGCTTTGCCGATGGCTTTGACGAGATGGATATTGCTGCAAGTCCAAGCAAAGGCCAAGGGAGAAGCAAGACTGCTGGCTCCGTTGCTACCAACATTGGGGAGAGAACGCCGAGCAAAGGGAAGCGAAAGCGCCCCGTATCAGAGTCCCCCATGAAGCCTCTTGATATACACACCGGCGATGCAGAAGTGAGCGAGGGCATGAACCCAGTCTCTCAGCTGGCTTTGCAGCAGCCTATTGTGATGGCAGCTCCCACAGCTCCATTTGATGTAAGTTTGAAAATAGAAAGAAAACGGGAAATGCCAACGCCCTATTCTTTGCCATCCGCTAGAGATGCTAATTATAATCAACTCTACTAGTTCTTGCAAATTGTTCTCGATCACGGCTTTGCCCAAGGGCAGCCTCCGACTTTCGACATACTCTCACGCGTCTCCTTCCCTTCTGACCCAAATACATCTTTCTCAACCCTGATATTCGAAAGACTTCCCCTGATGGGAAACCCCTATCAACCAATGCAGCTTCTCGTCGATTTTGCAGAGCAAATCATCATCCTCTGGACTAGATGTTTTGAAGAGCAGTTTTGGGAGCCTATTAAATACCTTGTCTCGCTCATTGCTTTCACTTTTCAGCTCCACACCTCGTCTGTTGCCCCGCTCATCATCTCCAGACTTGTGCCCGTAGCACAGACCATAATATTTACAGTTGCGGAAGGGCCGTCGCGCGCTTCCGATGGCACGGTCGCCAACAATGATGACCATGCCATCTTGGAACAACAGATAGATACGAGCCAAATTCTGTCATTGCTTTACACTGCGTCTTTGGCGTGTACAACAACCCCCACTGAGACTGAAGAGGGAGTTAAATACACTTCTGCTGCGTTTTGGAAACTCATCTCTCTTGACTTCACCCTTCTCCTCTTGATGCCGAAGCAGAAAACCTCCGATATAATTGGCATGCTTGATCTGCTAGCGACATCCTCGCTTCCCGACTCTATCGGCCCCATATCCGATGAAAAAGACACGCTATCAGTTGCGCGAGCCGTCATTGAGCGGGTATCTGCTAAGTTGATGGAGCATCCTCGCGCTACAACTACCCCTGCTCAGAAACGAAGCGTACGACTAGCTGCTCTTCGAACATTAATTACCTTTGCAAGGTATGAATTTGGTGCGAAGCAGCTGGCATCTCACGATAACGCCATCCCACGCTTAGTTGCCTGCTTGAGCACATCCATTGACGAGCTTTATGATCAGCCCATCCCTCCTAGCATTCTACCCCCTCTTCCTGATGCCATGACGTCTTCATCGCTGAAATTTTCTGAATCTACAACTTCCGCTGAGCTATATCGTATCATCTCCCAATGCGTGACACTTATTCACACTCTAGCTACAGACCCGTGTACAGCCAATTTGGCTGAAATCACCCGAAAGCTCTCACTTTCACACGGAGGCAGCCAAAGATATCTCATTGCGCTTGGAAGATTGACCTTTGCTGAAGAAGACCTAGTCATGGAGGCTGGAATTGACGGCGAGGTAGTTGAGGCGGCCCACGAGCTGTTAGAAATGGCCGTGACGCCAGATGAAGGAGAAACTGTGAGCGAGGCTTTTGGAGCATAGATGCTGTGATGGTAGTTTTTTCTTTGCCTTTGATGAGATAGGGCTTAGTTGGTTCATCCATTTATGCCTTTTGATTACGTTGTATGAGATCACTTATTCCATAGGTGGCGTGCTTTTGGTCAACTCGCATGATCTAGCAAATGGAGAGGGCTAGAAATTGGTGACCGGCTGGTTTAGAGGAAAACATTTTTGAAAAAGAAACATGCTTGGAATTGCAATGGTCAGGAGGCACCCTCGTGTGCCTGGTGTTTAGGGTAAGGAGTTGGATATACCATGTATGGCTGCGAAATTATAGTTTGATACACTCTTGAATAATATCATCTTTAAAACCAGATGTTGTTCGCTACTTGAGACTTTGTGTCACACCTTGTTGTACATCACAAATTGCACAAGTCGTTACGGTAATGAAGAATGTTGAATAGTTAGATCAATTGACAGAAGCTATCTAAAGATCTGTACTACTGTAGAAACCGAAAAAAAAGAGGACAAAGGAAAGGAGAAAAGAGAAACGAGAAACATGATAATCATAAAATAACAAAAGAAAAAACCAGTCCCCTTTCCCTGCCATCTCTAGATGACTTTCCCCTCTCGTGAATCATTAATCCAACTTAATCCAACCCCATATCCTATCTTTTTTTTCTTTTCCCCCTTATCCTTCCCATTTTCCTCCCATATCTAAGCTCAATATACTCAATGCGTCTACAGTAAGAGGGCCTTCAGCATGACGAGTTTTTCTAGGAGGCCGCCCAAGAGACCACCGCCCAGAAGGCCAGTTGTTGTCGTTCCTGCTGGCTTGGTGGTGTTTGTGATAGTACCGGTGGTGTTGGTGACGGTACCAACAGTGCCGGTAGTTGTGGTGTTCTTGCTTGTACCTGTAACGTTGGTGGAAATTGTTGCTCCTGTGCTGAGGACAGTTCCAGTGGTATTGGTACGGTTGCCTAAGCCCAAAGATCCAGTCACTGAAACTCCGAGACCAGGTGTGGTTGTGTTGACTGTGACTGCGGTTCCAGTGGTATTGGTAAGGTTGCCTAGGCCCAAAGATCCAGTCAATGAAACTCCGAGACCAGGTGTGGTTGTGTTGACTGTGACTGCGGTTCCGGTAGTATTAGTGAGGTTGCCTGTGCCCAAAGATCCAGTGATTGAAATTCCGAGACCAGGCGTGGTCGTGTTGACTGTGACTGTGGTTCCGGTGGTATTGGTGAGGTGGCCTGTGCCTAGGAGACCTCCCAAAAGGCCAGTGCCAGTCGTACCAGTTGAATTAGTTGTCCCAGTTGTCCCAGTAGTGTTAGTGTTTGTGCCAGTAGAAGTGGTTCCTGTGGTTCCTGTTCCTAGGAGGCCACCGAGAAGGCCAGTACCAATAGTACCAGTACCAGTTGTGCCGGTAGAGGTAGTTACTCCTGTAGTGGTATTACCAAGAAGACCGCCGAGAAGGCCAGTACCGATAGTGCCAGTACCAGTGGTGCCAGTAGAGTTAGTTGTTCCTATGGTAACGTTGCCTAGAACACCGCCAAGGCCAGGGCCTGTAGTGCCAGTTGAATTTAGTGTCCCAGTTACCACAGTCGTATTGGTTGTTGTACCAGTAGAGTTGGTTATTCCTGTGGTTCCTGTAGTACCTGTTCCTAGGAGGCCACCGAGAAGGCCAGTACCGGTAGTACCAGCTGTGCCGGTAGAGTTAGTTACTCCTGCAGTGGTATTGCCTAGAAGACCGCTGAGAAGACCACTACCGGTGGTACCAGTAGAATTAGTTGCGCCAGTTGTGATGTTGGTTGTTGTGCCAGTAGAGTTAATTACACCTGTAGTAGTATTGCCTAGAAGACCGCCAAGAAGACCAGTGCCAGTAGTACCAGTTGTACCGGTAGTGCTGTTGACTCCTGTAGTGGTATTGCCTAGGAGGCCACCGAGAAGGCCAGTACCAGTAGTTCCTGTTGATGTTGAGCCTGTGCCTAGAATGCCACCAGTTCCGGCAGAGCCAGTTGAATTGGTTGTGCCGGCTGTGTTAGTTACCCCAGTAGAGTTAATACCAGTTACGTTGGTGTTGCCCAGGCTTAAGGTCCCATTAAGTGATATTCCGAGACCAGGCGTGGTTGTGTTTGTTGTTCCTGTAGATCCGGTGCCTGTTCCCAAGAGACCGCCAAGAAGACCACCAGTGGTGCCGGTTGTATTTCCTACTCCAGCAGAGCCAGTACCAATGGTACCAGTGACAGTAACATTACCTGTTCCTAAGAGACCACCGAGAAGACCACCAGTTCCAGAGCTCCCAGTAGAGCCTGTTGAATTGGTTGCCGTGCTAGTAGAATTGGTTGTTCCCGTTGTATTGCCTAGAAGGCCGCCAAGAAGACCGCCAGTGGTACCAGTTAAACCAGTGCCAGTTGAACCAGTCGAATTAATTGCGCCGGTTGCGTTAGCTACTCCAGTAGAGCCAGTACCAGCAATACCAGTCCCTGTTCCTAGGAGGCCGCCGAGAAGGCCATCAGCGGTACCGGTAGAACCAGTTGTATTGGTTGTAGTTGTATCACTTATATTAGTTGCGCCCGTCGAACCGGTTCCGCCGCCTAGAAGACCGCCTAGAAGACCAGTTCCAGTGCTTCCAGAAGTGCCTGTTAAATTGGTTACTGTTGACGTTGAACCTGTGCCTAGGAGGCCACCAAGAACACCACCGGTTCCAGTCAAGTCGGTAGAGTTAGTTACACCAGTTGTGTTAGTTGCTGTCCCAGTTGAATTGGTCGTGCCCGTTGTGCCAGTTCCTCCGCCCAAGAGGCCGCCGAGAAGGCCACTGCCAGTGGCGGCGGTTGAGTTGGTAGTAGTACCAGTTGTGTTAGTAGTGCCTGTGGTTCCTGTTCCTAGAAGATCCCCGAGAAGGTCACCAGTTCCTGTTGAACCAGTAGAACCGGTGGGGGCAGTTGTGTTAGTTGTTCCTGTAGAGCCGGTGCCTGTTCCTAGGAGACCTCCAAGAAGGCCACCGGTGCTTCCGGTAGGACCGGTTGAATTGGTTGTATCAGTTAAGCCAGTTTCCCCACCGGGAAGGCCGCCAGGGAGTCCAGTAGAGTTGCTTGTACCAGTTGTACCGCTGCCTATAAGACCTCCAAGAAGACCACCACTGCTTCCACTGGAAGCAGTGGAGTTGGTTGTGTCAGTGGTGCCCGTTAAGCCTGTGCTTCCACCTGAAAGACCACCAAGGAGGCCAGTGCCCCCTGTTGATGTAGAGTTAATGCCTAAAAGGCCCCCAAGCAGACCGTCACCTGCAGTGCCGCTAGTTGACCCAGTCGACCAAGTGGTGTCGGTCGTTGTAGAGCCACCTCCACCGAGGAGGACACCGCCGTTTGTAGAGCTGCTAGTTGTGTTAATACCTCCTGCTATTCCAAGACTACCAGATATGCCAGTACTCTCAGCTGAACTATTGGTTCCTCCCAGAAGACCACCAAGCAAGCTATCAGTAGAGTTTCCCGTTGTTGCAGTACCGCTTCCTAGTACACCACCTAGGAGACCAGTAGAGTTTCCGGTTGTTCCAGTCGTGCCTCCTGTGCTTGTTGTGTTGTCCCCTCCAAGGACGCCGCCGAGGAGATCACCAGTTGTTCCAGTGCTTCCTGTGCCTGTTGACCCCGTAGGACCTCCTCCTAGAAGGCCTCCTAGGGGACCTGAGTTTTCGCTAGCTGTTCCGGTGCTTCCAGTTCCAGTTGCTCCGGTAGAACCTCCTCCCAAAAGCCCGCCAAGGAGACCGGTAGAGTTGCTGGTCTCGGTTCCATTCGTGGCAGTTCCAATCGTACCTGTCACATTCAAGCCTACAGTAACGTTTCCGCCTAGGACACCACCAATTATGCCACTAGTGCTATTGCCAGTTGTTGCAGTGCCATTGCCTAGAAGGCCGCCGAGCAAGCCACCAGTAGAGTTTCCAGTTGTTGCAGTACTGTTTCCTAGTAAACCACCTAGGATACCGGTAGAATTGTCAGTTGTTCCAGTGCCGTTTCCTAGAACACCACTACCAAGGAGGCCGCCAGTGGTGTCGTTAGTAGCTGTTGTGCCATTTCCTAGCAGGCCACCAAGCAGGCCAGGACCAATTTCCGTGCCTCCAGTGCTTATTGAACTACCATTACCGAGCAGGCCACCTAGGAGACCACCAGTCGAATTGCTAACGCCAGTACCATTCCCTAGAAGACCAGATAAAGTGCCATTAAGGATAGTACCGGTGCTATTAAGACCGGATAGAGTTCCATTGAGCAGTTCGCCGGTGCCGTTAAGGACAGTACCAGTGACGTTAAGGAGACCAGATAGAGTGCTATTTAAGAGACCCGGCAAAGTTCCGTTTAATAAACCAGGCAGAGTGCTGTTTAGGAGACCCGGCAAGGTCCCGTTTACTAAACCAGGCAGAGTGCTGTTTAAGAGACCTGGTAAAGTCCCGTTTACCAAATCAGGCAGAGTGCCGTTTACAAGACCTGGTAAAGTCCCGTTTACTAAATCAGGCAGAGTGCTGTTTAAAAGACCCGGTAAAGTCCCGTTTAATAAACCAGGCAGAGTGCCATTCAGGAGACCTGGTAAAGTCCCGTTTACTAAATCAGGCAGAGTTCCGTTTAGGAGACCCGGCAAGGTGTCGTTTACTAAACCAGGCAGAGTGCTGTTTAGGAGACCTGGTAAAGTCCCATTTAAGAGATTAGGTAGAGTGCTGTTTAGGAGACCTGGTAAAGTCCCATTTAAGAGATTAGGTAGAGTGCTGTTTAAAAGACTTGGTAGATTTCCGTTTAGAAGACTCGGTAGAGTTCCGTTTAGGATACCTGGCAGGATACCTGGTAGAGTTCCGTTTAGGATACCTGGCAGGATACCTGGTAGAGTGCCGTTTAGGATACCTGGTAGAGTGCCGTTTAGGAGACCTGGCAGAGTGCCGTTCAGAAGACTAGGCAGAGTGCCGTTCAGAAGACTAGGCAAAGTCCCATTCAGGAGACTAGGTAGAAGGCCTGGTAGAGTTCCGTTTAGAAGGCCTGGTAAAGTTCCGTTTAGAAGACCTGGTAAAGTTCCGTTTAGAAGACTAGGTAGAGTGCCGTTTAAAAGACTAGGTAGGAGGTCTGGTAAAGTTCCGTTTAGAAGACCTGGTAGAGTTCCGTTTAAGATACCTGGCAGGATACCTGGTAGAGTACTGTTTAAGAGATTAGGTAGAGTACTGTTTAAGAGATTAGGTAGAGTGCCGTTCAGGAGACCTGGAATGATATCTGGTAGAGTGCCGTTTAGGAGACCTGGAAGGATATCTGGTAGAGTGCCGTTTAGAAGACCTGGTAAAGTTCCGTTTAGGAGACTAGGTAAAAGGCCTGGTAAAGTTCCGTTTAAAAGACCTGGTAAAGTTCCGTTTAGGATACCTGGTAGAGTGCCGTTTAGAAGACCTGGCAGGATATCTGGTAGAGTGCCGTTTAGAAGACCTGATAAAGTTCCGTTTAAAAGACTAGGTAGAGTGCCGTTTAAAAGACTAGGTAGGAGGTCTGGTAAAGTTCCGTTTAGGAGATCAGGTAGAGTGCCGTTTAGGATACCTGGTAGGATACCTGGTAGAGTACCGTTTAGGAGACTAGGCAAAGTCTCATTTAGGAGACTAGGTAGAAGACCTGAAAGAGTGCCATTTAGGAAACCAGGTAAAGTCCCATTTAAAAGGCCTGGCAGGATATCTGGCAAAGTCCCGTTTAAAAGACCAGGCAAAGTGCCGTTTAGGAAGTCAGGTAAGGTGCCATTTAGGAGACCAGGTAATGTTCCGTTAAGGAAACCAGGCAGCATACTTGGTAAAGTGCTATTTATAAGACTTGGCAGAAGACCTGGTAAAGTACTGTTTAAGAGACCAGGTAAAGTTCCATTTAAGAGATCAGGTAAAGTGCCGTTTAAGAGGCCAGGGAGGGTGCCATTCAGGAGATCAGGCAAAGTTCCATTTAGGAGACCTGGCAGAGACACGTTCAGGAGGCCAGGCAGAGTCCCATTTAAAAGACCTGGCAGGATAATAGATAAAGTGCCGTTTAAGAGATCAGGCAGGATAGTAGGCAGAGTTCCATTTAAAAGGCCTGGCAGGATAATAGGCAGAGTTCCATTTAAAAGACCTGGCAGAGATACATTCAGGAGACCAGGTAGAGTCCCGTTTAAAAGACCAGGCAGAGTTCCGTTTAAG